>JAOTQQ010000001.1:159816296-159834669 GCA_026546715.1 Gallinago undulata | reverse complement strand
CCAGCTGCATTATGAAGTTATCTTCCATGCACTCCAAGAATCTCCAGGACTGTTGCCTCCATGCTGTGTTATATTTCTAGCAGATATCTGGGAAGCTGAAGTCCCCCATGAGTACAAGGGAAAGTGATCGTGAGAGCTCTGCCAGTCTCTGATACAATATTTCATCAGCCTTTATATCCTGGTTTGGAAGTCTGTAATAAACTCCCACCACAATGTCTGCCTTATCAGTCTTCCCCTTGATTCTTATCCATAGACACTCAACACTGTCATCAGGCGTATTGCTAAGTTCTAGGCATACAATACTGCTCTTAACATAAAGGGCCACCCCATCACCTCTCTTTCCTTGTCTGTCCCTTCTGAAAAGTTGCTAGCCATCAATCACAACACTCCAGTTATGTGAGTCCTCCCACCATGTTTCTGTGATGACAACTAGTTCATAGTTTTCCTGGTGCACCATGGCTTCAAGCTCCCCCTGTTGTTCATACTGTGAGCATTGGTATAGATGCTAATTGTTCCAACATCTTTTTGTGAGTGCGGGCCCCATTTCCTACCAGACCCCTCTCAGGTGTTTCCATAATTTCCAGGTGTCTATCACTTTTCTCAAATGAAATGGTAGAGCAAGGGTCCTTGCTAGTCCCTCATCCCTTAAGCCCTGGCATGTTTCCCTTGGGTTTAATCCTAACAGGCCCAGTTATCTCCTCCTCCCCCCTCATATCTACTTTAAAGCCCTGTCAATGAGCCCTGCTAATTCCTGCCCCAAAATTCTTTTCCCACTCTGGGACAGGTACATCCCACCTGCCACCAGCAGGCCAGGTGTCTCATACAGCAGCCTATGATTAAAAAACCCAAAGCCCTGCTGATAACACCAGTCCCAGAGTCACGAATTGACCTGTTGTCTCTTCCTGTTAATTTCCTCACTCATGATAGCCGCTGATGGGATAGAGGAGAACACAACTTGTGTTCCTGATCCCCAAGGCTATGAAATCTCTTTTAATTGATTTTGAGCTCCTTCTTCCCACATCATCACTGCCCACCTGAAATACTAAAAGGGGGTAATAATCAGAAGGGTTTATTAGAGTAGGAACTTTGTCCAATACATCCCTGACCCGTGCCCCATGGAGGCAGCAGACTTCCCCGTGAAGCAGGTCAGGACAGCATATTGGTCCCTCTGCCCCCTTCAATAGAGTCACCCACAACAATGACCCTTCTGCTTTTCCTTTAGGAACTAGTTGTAATGCCAAGCCTACAGCGACTTGGTCTTTCTGGCATGTAAGGCCTAGATGTACCATCGTCCTCTCCAGCAGCCAGGTCCTCCTGCAAGATTCTATACTGGTTCTGCAAGGGTAACTGGAGAGGTGGGAGGGCAGGGAGGGGATTCGCCTGCTTCGCCGAGCAGGGACCTGTCTTCATTCCCCCTCTTCTCTGACATCCCCTCCTATTGCCTGATGAGAAGTGGGGAGAGGGTCCTCTGATGTATGTGAGGCCTCAACACATTTCCTTGCTCTCAGGGAGTGGGCCCACCAGTCAATCTCCCTCTCACACTCCCTGATACTCCTCAACCTCTCTACTTCCTCCTTCAGCTCAACCACCAGGTTGAGGAGATCATTCACCTGTTCACATCTGACACAGGTGTTGTTCCCATTACCCTCCATTGCAAGGGTCAGGCTCCTGCACTCTCTGCAGCCATTGGCCTGGACACCCACATGTTTGAGTGGGGCCTCTGCCTGGGTACCCACAGCTTTCCTAAAAATAGCCTTTGACTGGGTACCAACCACAGCTGGATGTCTGCAAGCAAGAGACAGCTGAAGGGTCAGTTGGGATGAACGCGCTACTTGACTGACTGCTTAAAAGGATTGAATTTACTTCGTACAATGGCAGAGGCTCGGGACCCTGCCCTACAAGGTGCGGCCACGTGAGGAACCAGCCAGAACACGCACCCAAGCACCTGTTGATTGCTCAGTGTTTGGTGGGCAGACACTAGTCCCTGCCCTCCCGGAGGCTTCTTATAACCTGGAGGCCCATTTAATTTTGCCACGGGAGGTTCTGGCTCTGCCCAGGCCCACTCAGCAGCACCACCCACTGACTGACAGCCCCCAGCAGGAGCAGAGGGCTTTTCCCGGTGTCAAAAAGCCCCCAAAAGAGCTTTTCATTGGCCTTTTTCACGGCAGATCCCCTCTCCAGCGCAGTCTTACCTGCCCTGAATTTGGTCCCTGCCGCAATGGCCATTTGGCACGTTAATGGCTCATTTAATTTTGCTGCTGGAGGTGCTGGGTCTGCCCAGGCTCGCTCAGCAGCACCACTCTGTTTCACTATTCTTTATTTACCTTGCCCCCTTTTGATGTCCTTCTAGAAAACTGTACTGAGAATTAATATTCAAAATCTAAGCTAATTGAAAAATTAAAAATTGCATTTCTTGTGATACAGAGCTATATAGAAGGACAGGCTATTGAACATAATTCCTTCAAGTTTGGCTTGTTTCTCAAACCTCATTAGAAACTCAAATACAAACTAAGTTTAAGAAAATAATTTTCAACTATACTTGTTCATATTTTTCTACTGTAACATGTAATGACAATCTAGTCCATTTTCCTGCTAAAGAGAAATGCATTCATATAAATCTGTAACTCAGCCTACTTGTCTTCCAGAAGATGAATCCCAGCAAGGTGAAGAAAGCAATAGAAGTGAGATGAGAATGAAAATCCAAATGAAAATTTAAACCTTCCTCAGTTTGTAGTTCTGAAAAAACATGCTAAACATGTTACTTTTAATCTAACTTTGAAGCATTTTTCTAGCATTCCTAAATTGGCGTATGATCTCTCTGTACAGAGTTTGGACAAAAGACAGACATTATCAAAAGCCAATTTAGATCACTAGTGGACTGATTCCCATAAAAAATGTTAACCTTTTCACCTTGCCTTCATAACAGAAGATGTCAAAAATTCTATCTGAAGTAATTTTTTTGAGGCTTTAATAACCTCTGACCTCATTCTGTAAATGCTTTTTCAACAGGATTATTCTATAACTTTCAGTCTGACAAAGAGTAAATGCTGAGAACAAGCTTTATTTACAATACTTGGGGTGAATGTATTTAAATGTGCATTCTAATACATGTATGAGAAGCACACTGTAATAGCAAATGCTAATTATGAAATTTTAGTAAATGTTTCAATGAGTCTTACTACAGAATATCCTATTTATTTTAGAGACAGATACTCATGACCGTAATAGTTTTATATCCGTTCAATTCAAATGATGGAAAACTTCTTATACTGTAAGGATCCCAAACTAAAAAAAAATTACAAAGCAAGAAAGAAATATATCCTCATTTCAAGTGTTCTCTGTGTATAATTTGGTCTCTGTGCACTTATGAGGCAAAGATGTACAGGCATCAGTAGAATATTCAAATTATTTTGCAGGAAGAAGTAGAGACTTTTTGTTTATTTGTTGGAGTTTTGATGGTTTTTTTGGGGACCAAGACTTGAAATATAAAATCTATCTTAAATACAGATTCAAGGACTTGGAAAATATATATGTAGAAGTAGTTCTTCCTCTCTATGACTTATAAGTCTACTGTAGATATAATCTTGCAGACATTACTTGTCCAAATGAATACCAAAGTCAGGTAAGTCTTACCTGAGCAATAACTAAATAATCAGTTTTTTAAATTAATATTATTTCTTTAATACAAAGTGAATCAATTCAAAGAATGGAAAGATGAGGGCTGAAAGATACTGTATAATGTGATGTTATTGGAGTGATGGACTCTCATGGACTATTTTCTTTAAATGTAGTAGAAATTTCAGATGACTCTATGTTGCTTTGTTCGTAATTTTATATGCTTTACAAGTCTTGTCTGTGCATTTTCCAGGGGTAGCTGTATCATTTGTTCATTTGATTTGAGTGGGCTTTATTGGTTGAGCCGTAACACTGAAATCAACATTTCTGTATTGCTCATATAGACAGCTTAACTGCATATCTTACAGAAACAGCTGCTTCCTTTGATCTGGTTCAATACTATGGTATTCAGGTTCTCAGATATGCTAACTGACAATCAGGCTGCATGATTTGGCTAATACCTGTTTACTTTAATAAATAAATTCATTATGTTTGAAATCATTGTAACCATTGCCCAGTGCGTACAGTGGTTAATTTGATATGCATCTCTATGCAAACTTCAGTGATTTCCCTGGGATTTCAGTTAAGATGAACACTATAAAAAGTGGTTTTCTCTGACTAAAAGAGTAATATTTGTATTTCCTCACAGATTTCTTCAATTGCTTTCCTCACATGTGTCTTTTTTTTTTGTTTGTTTATTTTTTGAGAGTTTTTGACCTAGCTTCCCTCTTTGCTATTTACCACATGAAAGCAGGTAATGCAAATCTAGTAATGCAAATTTTATTGTACTCCAAAGTGTTCTACACTAGCTAACAAAAGACTTCATTTGGAGTAATTCCTTTTTGCTTTTGAAATTCCTCTGATTGTGTCAGTTATGTTCACTACTGTTTTTCTCGTCTAAACTATAATATTGGTATTATGTGCTTGGCAAACAACTGCCAAGTTCTGCTCGATTTGTAAGTGAAATTAACTTATAAATAGATTCAAAAAAGTATTTCAGTAGATATTCTCTTGAAATATAATTATCAACAACAACAAAGCATGGAAAACATCAAAACATCAAAATCACAAATCTTTGAGAACACATTTTAAATTGAATCCTTTAGTATAAAATATAATCTTATTTAACCCTAAGAAGATCATGAATACCTATTCCGACTTATACATTAAGTAATCCAACTGCTCCGGAAATTTGGTTTAAGAAACAACATGTATAAACCAGTAAGAATTAGAATTATTAAATTATTTCTAGTAATTACGCAGTTTTATGAATATATTGCATCTAAGTATCCCTCCAGTTTTTAACATTTATGTGTAAAGTAGCATGTGCTTCTTTCTTGATTTCCTTAAGACTTTCTGCAAAAATATTCTTTTTACTAATACATTATTTCCTAAATAAAATTGCCAATGTAAACTCATTTTAAGGAAAGTACATTACATTTTAATTTCAGGTTCTAATCATAGCATGCAGCACTGGGAACAGTCACTGTTATATAATGTTTTCTTTTCCATGATTATATTAATGAAAATTATCGCTATAATCCAAAACCTTAATTGCTTTTCTTTTTGTCTTCCATATGGAACTGATTAGAAATTAAAAGTAACACTTAAATATTTCTTAATACAAGTGTATATATACAAACTAGTCAGTACTTAAGATACATAATAAAGTAAATGGCTGCAAACATACATTACTGAAGAGCAAGACAAGAGTTTGATTAATTTATTTTGTCTGTCCATATAACAATATTTATATGTTTCTCTTTTATCTGCAAATAGTTTTTGTAGCTCAACAGTACAAATGTGATTAATGTACCAGGGAAATTTTGAAATGAATGGGAAATCTGCGCTGGCAGCCCAGGAAACCAACCACATCCTGGGCTGCATCAAAAGAAACGTGGCCAAGAGTCAAGGGAAGTGAATCTACCTCTCTACACTGCTCTCTTGAAACCCCACCTGGACCACTGTGTCCAGCTTTGGAGTCCTTGACACAGGAAGGACATGGAACAGGTCCAGTGGAAGGCCATAAAATGATCAGAGAGCTGAAGCAGCTCTCCTATGAGAACAGGCTGTGAGAGGTGGGGCTGTTCATCTTGGAGAAGAGAAGGCCTTATAGGGGCCTTCCAGTACCTGAAGGGGGCCTACAGGAGAGATGGGTAGGGACTCTTCATCACAGAATGTAGTGATAGGATGAGGGGTATTGGCTTTAAATTGAAAGAGGGGAGATTTAGACTAGATACTGTGAAGAAATTCTTTATAGTGAGGGTGGTGAGACACTGGAACAGGTTTCCCAGAGAAGCTGTGGATGTTCCATCCCTGGAGGTGTTCAAGACCAGACTGGATGGGGGCCTTGAGTAACCTGATCTAGTGGAAGATGTCCCTGCACAGGGCAGGGGGACTAGAACTTGATGATTTTTAAGGTTCCTTCCAACTCTAACCATTCTATGATTCTATGAGATTTGTGTGGTATTGAGTACTGCAAATAATGCACCTTTATATAAACCAAATATAAACTTGTTGCTCTCTTCATTGATACTAGTATCATAGAATAGAAAATAGAATGGTTTGGATCGGAAGGGACCTTTGAAGATCATCTAGTCCAAACTCTCTGCCATGACCAGGGACATCTTCAGACAGATCAGATTGCTCAGAGCCCTGTTGAACCTGACTTGAATGTTTCCAGGGATGGGGCTTCTACCACCTCACTGGACAATCTGTTCCAGTGTTTCCCCACCCTCATTGTAAAAAAAAAATAATCTTCCTTTTACCAAGTCCAAGGATATCCTTTTTACTTCTCCTTCTTTGCTCTTTATTTAGTTCCAGGAGTGTTCTTTTCAGTACCTAAGGGCACAGAGATCACCCCAGAAAGGTGAATTAAGCGATGGCTCCATTATCAGAAACGTAGTGCTCTTACATTACAAAGAAATGACAGGCATGTAAGTAATATATGAGTACATGTGTGTCTATGTCTGTGTGTGAATGTATGCACATATATTCAGATAGTATTTAATTCCTTTTTTTTTTAATGTTGGCAAGCATATAGAGTAATAAAAAAATGTATCTAGATGAAACAGTTAAAATTTATTAAAATTACAAGCTACAGAAAGCAGGGTCTTTTGAACATAAGCTTCAGGAATCAAAAGCCAAGGGGAAAAATATAATGCTTCATACAATTTATATATTCATAATATAATGCTTCATAACCCTTTCAAAAATGAAAGTGTTTATTCACTCTTGCAGAATAATTTGCAGTGAGAAAGAGCAAAATATAAAATTATACAGGGATGGTGTACTGGTTTGGGCTGGAATAGGGTTAGTTTTCTTCATAGTAGTTAGTATGGGGCTATGTTTTGAATTTGTGACAACAGCAGTGCTAACACAGATGTTTTAGCTGATGCTGTTTACACAGAATCGAGGACTTTTCTGCTTCTTATGCTGCCCCACCAGTGAGTAGGTAGTGGGTGCACAGGAATTTGGGAAGGGACACAGACAGGACAGCTGACCCCAGATGACCAAACCAAACAAACAAACAAAAAAAGAAAGAAAGAAGAAGAGAGAAACTGCCTAAGTATTACAATAATGGTGAAGCGTATGTATGAAGAATATACAGCTGATGCCTGAAGTTTAAAGAGAATGTAATGTAATTCAAAAATAAAGAATGCTAAAAAGGCATGAGTGGTCGGTAGAAATTCTGCTGACAGCTGCTCAGTACACAGCTGGGGAAAAAAGCGGGGTGGGGGGCATTCAGAGTTATGGAATTTGTCTTCCTAAGTACCTGTTATGCATTATCCTGCTTTCCTGGAAATGCCTGAACACCTGCCTGTCAATGGGAATGCTTTGCTTGTGTGCCCATTTCTGCTTTACCTATTAAACAGTCTTTATCCGAGCCCATGAGTTTTCTCAGTTTTCCCTTCCAATTCTCTCCCCATGTCACCAGGGGGGAGTGAGCGAGTGGCTATGTGGGGTTTAGTTGGGATTAACACACAGTAGATGGATGGATTCCCTAATGGGTTTTTAAAATTCACTTGATGCTAAAAGCATTTATCAAATATCAGGTCACTGAAACAGGAAAGAGCATATAGTAGATAGCTCACTAGGTACTATCTCAGAATTCGTTTCTGCAGCTTCTGTTATCCAGCACCTTTAGTTATTACCAGTGGAACAGGGTTCTTTCTCATTATATAACAGTAAAAACATGAAAAAGAGTAAAAAAAAAAGGCAACAAACCAAAAATATCTGTTTTCAGCTTTGTCACCACAGCAACAGCCCCTTAAGCCATTGATTTTCAACTTTTTCTGTTTCAGCTATTTCATTTAATGTGAATATCCAGCACAAGAACAAAGACACATTACTTTCATTTCAAACTACATGACCCAGCTGATATAAACAGTCTTCTTAATGAGAAAAGTTATCAGCACACTATGTCAGACTGATCAGACAAAAACCATAATTCTTCAAGGTGCTCCTTATGATCCAGTTCTTCTAGAGCTTTGTTTACTAGTTGCTATGTGAACAGTATTATTTTAACATTAAAAAGTCTGAAAAACTGAAGAGAAAGAAAGGAAAAAAGGAAAGAAAAGAAGGGAGAAGTAAATAAATAAATAAATAATAGAATTTTGCTTTTATTTAAGACACAATAATTTATGCATGCTAATAACGTTGAAATCTGTGCAGGAGTGCAACATCTGATCACACCTATCGACACATCTGACCACACATCTTTCCATTTGCAAAATAGAAAAGCATTCAGGAAAAAAGAAACTAAACCAACCAACCAAACAAAAAAAGAAACAAGAAGAGAGAAGCTGCCTAAGTATTACAATACGGATGAAGCATATGTGTCAAGAATATACAGTTGATGCCTGAATTTTAAAGAGAATATAATGTAATTCAAAAATAAAGAATGCTAAAAAAGCATGAGTGGGCGGAGAAATTCTGCCAACACCTGACAAAAGGATGATCCGAAAGAACTGAATGGGGAGACCTAAAGCCTGTCAAAATTGTACTTTATAGAAACTATGTTTCAACGTGGAGGAAATAAAATAATTCCAGTATTATGTGAAAGACTGGGAAACATGTTCTTCACTGGGACATGCTCTGTTACACCATTAGGTGTGTTCAGAGTGCTTTACATTCTTAAGTTAAATTAAATCCTAGAGTAAATGGTGCCTAACCTTCCAAACACTAAGCACAAATATTTATCTGAATAAATATAAATCTTTTGGTTGACAAAAAGGAAATTTGAAGTTAAAACCCTGTAAGTTTAGGATTCAGTTATGGTTTCCCAAGGATCTTTCCAATTTGATATTTGAATTCTGTAAATCAAATGTTGAGTACTGGTAGCCATCCAGATAAAAGTTCTGGCTTCCTCTTATTTTTCACTTTCATGTTCTGATATATTTTTATGTGATACTGGTAAAACTGATTAAAATGTTCGTGTAATAAAGCATACGTGTATCTTTCCCAAACTTACGAAGCACCTCAAAAATGCCACATGCCTTCAGTTCACAATGATTATGTTACAAAACGCAAATGTTACTGTTGCCTCTGATATTTTTTTCCAGGCAAGGTGGTGGTTCCATGTATCTCTGATCATCACAACCAATGTCTGCAAGTTCAGAAAATTTTATGTCCTTCATAACTGGGAATATCAACACTGATAGAAATATGTACTTACAGATGTGATATGCTAACATATTCCAAAAGGTGTACAGAAGAGAACTTCATTACATCTCTAAATACAAGAGATACATAAGTACTTCTGATTATCTTAGACATAGATGGGTTTTATAGTAATAATTTTGCAGGGTAAAAACAAATGAAGAGAATCTGTGAAGATCTTGTGAACCATTTTGTAATGTAGTTATTGAAAAAGAGATTCTCAGACTTCCATATGATTTGTCATTAAAGTCAAATGCAGATGGCGTTTTTACTTTTGAATCTCCTTTCCATCTGTGGCCTGTATGTATGCAAATAACTGAACTAATTCCAAATAAGAGGATTCTGTTCAAGTGCAAAATCTCAACTAGCATACATTTGGGGAAAATGAAATTTTTTATCAGTGCATTTGCCTAGACAATTGCTCTTCATTAAAACAGTTGGAATCCAAAGACTCTGAATTCCATTTACCAGATGGAAGAAATATTGCTTTAAAACTATTTCATCAGGAGAGCACTTTGTCCTGGACAAAATTTCACCATAATACAGACAATTAGCTTGTCAGAAAAAAAGTACTTTTATTTACTCTTATCACATTCAGTTACTGACAATAATCTTGGGAAAAAAGGTGCCTGTGTGAAGAGAAGAGGGTATCTGAATAACTTGTAGTGTGTTATTAAACTAAAGGCAATGTTAGATTTGACTTTGATCACAGTATGCAATGGGAAAGTAAAAAGTATCTGTCCTCACACATCATTGGAACAACGTCAGACATATTTTTTTAATTTACAAAAAATATTACAAGTATCAGAAGAGTCTGCAGGAGGAGCAACACTTTGTTGTCCTTCCCTAAGAATTATCTATTTACTCAACTATTTCTCAATAACAATTAGATTATTTATTTATTTATTACTCTATATTACATAATTTATTCAATTACCTATTTTGTCTCATATAGCAACTGCTTATAGACTAGACTAGCAAAAGCATGTAAGGGAGTAAATCACCTATCAATCACATTAGAATATAGCAGTTTTCATAATAAGCAGAGTAGAGCTGAAAAATATATTTACTCCATTCTAGTGAAGCCTGAAAACAGTATAGTCACAACCAGTAACTAATAGAATTATCAGTTTAAGTCGAGTAAGTTCTTAACAGAGGTATGTACAAAAGTCTTTGTTAACAAACTTTTTTTTAAAAAAATAATATTTTTAAATATTTTAATATCTTGTAAATATATTTATATTTTAAGTATACTTATTGTGAAATTGTATTTATATTGTTATGTATTTATATTTACATAAATTTTACATTTGGACTAGAACAATTTAATTATTTTTGTTTCTCCTGGGAAAAAAACTATCTAGATTTTCAAAACTGCCATCTAGCAATTGCCCATTATATTCTGAAACTGTATAAGCTACTAGCATACATTATTTAGGTGTCTATTTTGGGGATGTTTTCTGACTAAACTAGACTGTATAATCATTTTGAAAAATTAGATTTTGGTAAGCCTTTATCTTCTGCTGCTTCTTCTTTCTGTATCTTTTTCCATTCAGTTTATAATAACTTTTTGAAATTTTGAGTTTGAGTTCTCCCTTTTATTATCATCACTGCTTTAATACCCATTTTAGAGATAGTTTAGCTGACAATGAAAAAAGTTCTTAAAAAGGTATCCTTGCCCATCACCTTAATATTGCAAGAATAATTATTTCATCCTTTTTCTATTCCAAGAATTTTAAATTGAATAAGCGATAAATCCTAGTTTCAAGTCAATACTATATCAACTTGTAGATACAATATTAGAATATGGCTTACAAACCAAGAAATCATCTGGATACTGAAGACTACTCTGGGACCTCAGCACATGAGATGTCTAAATCACTGGTGAATCTTTCACAGATCTCCATTATTTATATGATAGCTCCATATATGGGTAGAAAGAACATAAAATGTAAGTCTTCAAAAAACTCCTCACAAATGAAACAATTGTTTCAGTAAGGTTTGTCAATCAGTGCAATTTCATACACAAAAATTATATACAGAAAGGACATAAAAGGACAGTATCACTGTTTTGGATGACATCATAGAGTAATAGGCTAAAAACAGCAAAAGAAACTTGCAGACACATGGAACTGTTGTCCTAAATCAAGTCTTCCAGCTAGATAAATCTGTATGTCATACACTACATGAAATACAGAACTCTCTCATTTGTTTCAGGGATTATTTTTACCTAATTAACTCAAAAGCTAAACATTGTACATCAGTGACATAGTTCCATACTCAATTAGTATCCTACAGAATGAAATCATAGAATATATTGTTACATTTAGTTTTATTTGCTATGAATGCAGCTGTTTTCAACAATGCATAATATTTCCTTACATTACATTGATTTGTATTGATTATTTAACTCTAAAAAATCTAGCAAAACCATACACAAGGTTCTCAGTTGCCTCAGTACAACCTTGTTTTGTTTTCAATAATCTGTTAAGTACAGCCTGTAAAACTTAAAGTGCAAAAAATGTTTATAGACACCCCTGACAATGTGAAACAGTCAAGATTTACAGACTTAAGCTTCTCAGATTGTATTGTTGTAGCAACAAAGTGTTTATGGCAATAGAGTCTTTATTACATCACATAAAAACCTGAAGTTCTTTAATAGGTGTAATTTATGTATGGTTAAATTGAAAGACATTATTTCCTCTTGCATTGATCTGCAAGCTAACAGATAGTATCCTCTGAAAGCTTCTTTTCCTTATCCAGAGTTGAAGTTTATATTAATATAATTTTTATTTGATTTATTATAACAATGAGTATTTTGCCTACACTATTACAAAATGACATCTTTGTCCAGAATCAACCCACAGCAATTCAATGCAGCACAAAACAAAATGAAAACCCAGACCCAGAGAAAACCAAACAAACAAAACAAAAAACCTTAATCGTAGCACAAGACGTGCTATCATGCAAATAACTGAAATGACTGAAACGGGCACTCAAAGGGTTGCAGTCAACAGCTCAAAGTCCAAGTGGCGGCCAGTAACGAGTGGTGTTCCTCACGGGTTGGTACTGGGACCAGTACTGTTTAACATCTTTGTTGGAGACATGGACAGTGGGATAGAGTACACCCTCAGCAAGTTTGCCAACACCAAGCTGTGTGGTGGCAGTCAACATGCTGGAGGGAAGGGTTGCCATCCAGAGGGACCTGGACAGACTTGACAGGTAGGCTCATGCAAACCTCATGAAGTTCAACCAAGCCAAGTGCAGGGTCCTCCACCTGGGTCATGGTAATCTCAGGTACAAATACAGGTTGGGCAGAGAATGGCTGGAGAGCTACCTTGAGAGAAAGACTTGGGAGTGCATGTGGATGAGAAGCTTGACATGAGGAGGCAGTTTGTGTTGGCCACACACTGACCAGCACACAGTGTGCTGGCCAGAAAGCCAACCGCATCCTGGGCTGCATCAAATGAAGCATGGCCAGCAGGTTGAGGGAGATTCTGCCCCTCTACTCTGCTCTTGTGAGAGACACTACTGTGTCCAGCTTTGGAGTCCTCAGCACAGGAAGGACACGGACCTGTTAGAACAGGTCCAGCAGAGAGCCACAAAAATAATAAGAAGGCTGGAGCACCTCTCGTATGAAGACAGTCTGAGAGAGTTGGGGTTATACAGCCTAGAGAAGAAAAGGCTCTGGGGAGACCTTATAGTGGCCTTCCAGTACCTGAAGGGGGTCTACAGGAGAGATGGGGAGGGACTCTTTATGGCAGAATGTAGGGGAATGTAGTGATAGAATGAAGGGTATTGGCATTAAATTGAAAGAGGGGAGATTTAGATTAGATACTAGAAGGAAATTCTTTACTGTGAGGGTGGTGAGACACTGGAACAGGTTGCCCAGGGAAGTTGTGGATATCCCATCCCTGGAAGTGTTCAAGACCAGGCTGGATGGTCTTTGAGCAACCTGGTCTAGTGGGAGGTGTCCCTTCTTAATGCAGGAGGACTGAAACTCAGTGATCTTTTATGTCCCTTCCAACTCTAACTATTCTATGATTCTCTGAAATAAACCTTTCTTTAACATTTACTTTTTCTACCTATCACCTCTTCTTCCAGTCCCTTGCTATTGTTTGCATAAAAAATACCGTTTGCGTAGGTTACTCAGGGAGGTTTTCAAGATCTGACTGAATGCAGAGCAGGAGCTTTGACTGGAGACGTCATGAGGTCCCTTTTCTCCTGAGTGATTCTGTGGTTCCCATTCTATAATTCTGTGAGTCCGTGAATCCCTCAATCTCATTGTGATTGTGGTGAGAACCTGAAGGAATAAATATCTTTAACATCTCCTCTCTTTCTCCAGTGCCTTTCCCTCTTTCATTTACCATTTTCCCAGTAAGAGAAGACTTGAAGTCATAGGATAATCCCAGGAAGATGGAGAATTTAATATTAGGGATTTGTCCGAACCTATCATCAAAAGGGCCAAACCTAAATAATCTTCTCAGTTCTAAATATAGTATCTCTCTAAATAAGCTCTTCTGCACATGTAGAAACCTGTGCACATAAGGAAAAGTTATACACTCTATTAGAAATTCTGCTTCTGTGTCAGTTTATGGATTTTTTGCTGTGAATCATTGTAGCAACTTGTACTTTAAATATAAATGAAAAGGAGAATAGAAGACATGATGCTAACTTTCAAAAAATATTATAAAAATCAAATCGTCTATATTGCTATTATGCCAACACCCAATAGAAATCAAACTGTGGAGGGGTTATTGGCTCAGCACTTCTAATTTGCTCATCTACCATGAAAGCTTGAACACTTGTTTTGCCAAAATTACAGTAATTCCAGCTTGCTGGACAGCTGTAAATACACAAGATGCCTCCAGATAACACTGTGGGTGGACTACTGGGAGGTTATTTTCTTGATGTAAATCCATTGCCAAAGTTCAATTATAAGCTTTAGATACTTGGGGAGCATCTTCTGGCTATCAGTTTGCTCAACTGATGCCATAGGCACTGTGACTTTACTAGCTAAATGTCTTAAGCTGTCTGTTCATGTCAATAGCAGCCTTTTGTGAGGATTCTGGATAAGCATCAATTATTTGTGCTTTTAATAGTTCAGTCCATCTAGTATTCCCAATTACTCTCAAGGGACAGTCCTGTGTTATGGCACTGCCTTGCTGGCAGAGCTTAGGGCACTTTCTGGCTTCCAAGTTGTTGAGGCATGTGTACTTCATTAGCTTTTGAGCAAACAAGCATTTTTCTTTCCAAGAAAGCTGATTATGCACAAGGTATTGTTCTTGTTTTTGAAGGGATAGTGCTGGCTTTGATTTTGCCAGCTGTTCTATCCCTCTTGGACAGAGATAGGAGGGATTTTCATGGAGACAAAGAATGTATGCCTTTGGACAACTGTATGAAAGTACCATTTTATGGTTTCATATATAAATTTTTTCAGATATCTAAAACTTTTTTTTTCCCCAGCAAATAAAATTATTTACTTTTTTTTCATATTCAAGACTAACTGAGCAGCCTAATTTCTTATCTAATGCACCCATTTGTTGTTGGAACTAAATTCAATGAAATGAAAGCAACTTTTTTCTTTTCATTATTAATACTCTTATTAACAAATTCATTTTCACTCATACAGCTATTAGATTTGACAGAAATAAGATGTAACCTAGGAAAAATTAAAAAAGAAGTTCTGTCCAGCAATCCCATAAAATGTTATGCTGAAGAGCTATTTGTGAGGACTTCATCTTTCAAAAGTCACTGAAGCTGGCTGCTGAACTGGCAAGAACAACAATACCAGTGAGGGTCTACTGATCCTCATCTAAAGCTTATCTGACTGATGTCATGGCATAGACCCATGTGTGAAGCTGATAGTTTAGTACCTCAGATTTTTCAGGCTGACATCCAGTTAAAATTGGCTGTCTTTATGTTAATTTGTCTGACATAGGATAATGGATTTCATGCTGAGAGGCAAGGAAATGTGCCAGGAATATTAACGGCTATGGATCTTTCATGTTTAAGACAAACAAGTTGAAAGCCATGCAACGTGAATCAAGCTACTGAGTGGTTTTGAACAACCTCAGCTAAAGGATGTAACCAGGATTAAACCAAAGCAGAATCAAATGTTAGTGAAAAAAATGCTTCTACACATTTCTTTGATGCCAAGGTGCAGATTAAGCACATTACTTTTGTGAATATGAATATTAAACCAGACTTTGAGGAAAAAAACCAAAGCAGTTATATCTTAGCCTAGTTCTAAACCTTTGCATATATAAACTTATATGCACATATTTAAATAGCAAGCTCATTTTTCCTGATTTTTCCACCTAAAGATCACTGACCTGCTTGGTTGTAGCTATAAACAAGCATGAACAATGTAATTATACAGAACCTTATGCTCAGAGTTGATCCAAATTGTGCTACATGACCTCAAGTTGGCCTAACATTATTATACTTCACTTCTGCGTGAATCTGGTTTTCTTCTGGTGCTTTGGTCAAAGACAGAATTGAAGCCTATTATAGTAACTCATAAATTCATGCTGTAGTCTTTCCGAACCTCTAGGAAATCCTTCCTGCTTAATTTTAATCAGAATCACAGAATTTTCATGGTTGGAAGGGACCTTTGAGATCATGGAGTCCAACTATAAAAAAACCCAACCAACCAACCAACCAACCAAACAAACAAACAAAACCACCCCGCACCACCAAAACAAAAACAACCAAACCACCCCATCAACACAACAATCACCACACCCAGCAATCTCAGTTACTGGAGTATGCCCTGAAGTGCCACATCTACATCTTTCTTAAATACCTCCAGGGATGGTGACTCCACCATCTCCCTGGGCAGGCTGTTCCAGTGCCTGACCACTCTCTTAGTAAAGTAATTCTTCCTAATATCTAATCTAAACCTCCCCTACTGCAACTTTAGACCATTTCTTCTGGTCCTGTCATTATTCACTTGGGAGAAGAGGCCAGCACCCACCTCTCTACTACCTCCTTTCATGTAGTTTCAGGGGGCAGTGAGGTCCACCCTCAGACTCAGACTAAATATGCCCAGTTCCCTCAGCCTCTCCTCACAGGACTTGTTCTCTAGACCCCTCACCAGCTTTGTGGCTTTCCAAATGTAAATGTCCCTCAAAGCTACACTTTCAGAGCTCTCCTGAAACGGAATTGTATCTTACATTGTTTCTGCTTACTCTCAGCCTTTAGAATTGACTGGTCTTCTCATACTAAATCATTATCTGTTCATAACATCTCACTTCAAAAAATTGGAATACACTGTAATTTACATTGTAGGTTTATAACTTATACACATTCCTTAGGTAACCGCATGTGTCAACAAGAAACTGTCAAAAGTGCTGTTTCAATAAATAATTATTTTTTTTTTTAATTCCTTTCCACTCCATCTCTTTAATTGCCCAGGGAGAGAGAATGACTTCAAGTGTCTTTGAAGAAAGAAAAGGACATAATTTAATTCATTTCCATTCTCTGGCCTTCTGAAAGAGAAAATAAGCAAGCATTGACTATTATTCTATTCAGGATCAACAGAAAGTATGTGTACCCAAAGGCATTAAATGACTTTCTTAACATTGAAGAGCAATGTACTTTTTCCTTAAATGAAAATTATTTTACATCTGAATATACTAATTTGCAACTGGCTTTAACTTAAATGTAATCTTCTATCTGTTTTACAATACATCAATGCAAAAGAAGAGCATTTCTGCACAAAATGAAATTACTTTTTTTCAGTCTGGAAAGTTGGCAGGCTTTGTCCATAAGGGAAGCCTGTAGCACACATAAAATACACTTTATTATGTAATTATGTATTTTGCAATATTTTGATAATTTTTTTTCCAGCTCCTTACTAAATAATAAAATAACAGGTTTGCCTTATTTGGGAGTTTGTCCTTTTGTTTGCCAATCATTCAGAAATGTTCATCTACAACTACTTGAAATAAACCACTTTTGATTGGTCTTGCCACTCTGTTTTAAAATTCTGATGTGGACAGTACAAAATGGATAAATCAGACTATGCAGCTTTAAAAAAAAATCTATTGTAATACACTAGAATGTTATTTACAGAACTACCTTTCCCTCAAAAAAATATCTTGCTAACTGACTGTTATTTGTCAATTCAGCAATCTAATCTGTGCAGCTGACATTGAAATTAAAAGACCATATATTTTTCTTACAACACTTCTGAAAAGAAGCTACTGTCATCTTAGTGCATTATTTTCAGACTTCTTTCAGACACAAATTATCTGGGAAATATCTTTTTTCCTCATTTCTTTCATGGACGGTTAAAAGCAATGTGAAGTGACCCAAGAATTTGGTAATCAAATCATTGTGATTAGAGTGCTTCAAGTTTAGAAAAAGTAACAATAACAACAAAAAAATGATTGCATTCAATGGAACAAATAATCTATTAGTGAAAAAAATTCAAATCTATCCTCTGGTTCTATGACAAAGATAGATAAATGGATAGACGGTTGGTTTGTTGGTTGGTTGGTTTGCTTGTTTTTTTAAGATTAAAGAAGTTGGATGAACTTGGCTCTTGGATGACAGTGTTGCCTGTGCTGCATATTCAGAGGAAAATGGGCAGGATGGGTAAAGAACACTGAAATCTCACTGTGTGCATGAATCCCTACATTAATGTACAATTAGTGCGTATGAGAGTATGGATTTACCTCGGTTGTGATTTCAGACTGCCAAAGAACCTGAGAAACACGGCTTGTGAATCGACCTACAAAGACAAATGGAAAATGTAGAGATATACTTTGTGGCTAATGACTGAAGCAACAAAATGACACTAAGTAATTTCAACAAATGAAACTATTTGTCCCAGAACAGGGTAGGGCTATGGTGACCAACTCCTTCAATGGAAAATATATTAGATCTGACAGACCTTAGACTGCATATTGTTTTGGAAATTGTCAAAGAGATACTACTGATTGTTAAATGGCCAGCATACAAAATTTCATGTCTTTAAAGAAAAAGATATGTGCAAAGCTGCTAAGTTTGTTGTTTTCTTTCTTTCTTTCTTTCTTTCTTTCTTTCTTTCTTTCTTTCTTTCTTTCTTTCTTTCTTTCTTTCTTTCTTT
>JAOTQQ010000001.1:159778941-159816196 GCA_026546715.1 Gallinago undulata | reverse complement strand
TTCCTTCCTTCCTTTCTTACTTCCTTCCTTCCTTCCTTCCTTCCTTCCTTCCTTCCTTCCTTCCTTCCTTCCTTTTTTCTTTTCTTTTTTTTTTTTCTTTCTTTTGTTTAATCAATTAAACAAAGACCTGTTAAACAGAATCAGTAGAAAGAATTCCTAGCAAATGGTGACTCTGGCCAAAAGGGGAAAATTTATTCTTTAGCAAGAGTCTATGCTAATTTCTATGAAAGCTAAGGAAGCTGGTACTAGGTGAGAGAACAGAGAAACTTAAGTTCTGAAAGAAAGTTATCATTAGCTGGGGGAACTTCCAGATACAGCAGGGTACCTGGCTGAAAAGGAAAAAAAAATGATTGAAAAAACCACCCAAACCAGACAGAATCTGCTTATTCAATGCCTTATCTTCTTCCCCAGCTTTGAAAATGTGTTGCATTTTTTGTCATCCCAATTACTTTGTCTCACTGCAGTACATTTCATTACACAGAGAGAAAAATTCCAAATATGCAGACATTTGATTTTATGCATTAAGCAGTCTGTGATGACTAACTTTTGAAGCCATTAATGAATTTAAAGAGGAAATATTCTTTATAAATTTATCTGCATCTAAACCAATTAAAAAAAAAAAAAAAAAAAAAAAGCTAGTTTGATATAGGTCCTAGTTTATCCCAGATTTTTTTCTGAGTTTTTTGATTAAAAATGCAAAGACCATAAAATCAAAAACTACATTAGTAATTTTAAAAGTAAATATATTGGAAATTTTGAATTCAGCAGGTCTTTATTTTTTTTACAACATGACTTTTACTAATTTAGACATTATTTTCCTAGTTTAATATATTTTTATGTTAAAATAAAAACCAGCAAAATTTTCATCGATACAAACATGGTCACATATTCTTGACACATTATTTCTTAATAAATTTTTGTACCTAAAAAATTTCCTGCCGCCACCCTATTCCCGATCTGCAAAAAAATGAAAATTTAAAGTAATTTGCCAATGTCAATTAGGAAAAAATACCAAATTATTGCACTGTAATTTGTATACCACATTTACTCAATTACCCTCATTACAGGAAGAAAACAGAAGATACCTTTTGCATTTCATTTTGGTATGAATGTGATTCTGATTATTAAAGAGATAATCTGTCTAAGACAAATACTTGATCAAACCCCTCTTTTCCTTCTTTTCTTGCAGATTTTCTTCAGCTATAAAAATCATAAAAGCAAAATTAGCATTTCTTTTGTGTTTTAGACAGAACCTGACATGGATTCTTTTAGGAACAAAAATATAGAAATCAGATTTTGATGGAAAGTATAAAGTGTAGGTTAGCTTTTTATTCTCACTGATACAGGTACTATGCTTTCAATTGCTTATGTTGCACTGGATGTGGAAAGTGTCATTTGGCCAACTGAGAATTGTCATTCTACTAGTTTTTCAGAGATTGCAAAGCTGAGACGGATTCTGTCTTTTTCTCAAAATTCCCCTTTGGGACTTCAGTAGCCAAAGAAATCAAACAATATGAAATGCAGCAAATTGTGTACTTTGGAGGAAGGATGTTATTTAGTGTTCAGCAGCATTATATCTCTGACAACAAGGCCTGAATATCTTTTGGTTTAGATTAAGTTTTTAATAGAGATTAAATATTCTATAGCCTACATTTCCATTTGATTAATTTTGTGTATAGTCTCCTGGGACAATTCATGAATCATTTAGAAAACCTGTTAAAGGACTATTTCAGGTTGCTGACATTTTAATAGTGGCTATTAAGTATAAATAGATTTTTAACATTGTTCACCATCTCTCATGGTTTACAATATTATTGGAAATTCTCTGAAATATCTTAGTGGTGAGAACTGAGTAAGATATAAAAATAGTTGTCTGAGATTTAGAACAAGGAAATAAAAGTTGTTCAACCCCAACAAAAAACATATCACTCATTCACATGCTTAAAAATGGAGTCTCATGCCATCAGATGACACTGATGCTATATGTACATGAAAATCTTTTTAAATTCTGTAAAATACCCTTCTGTATCTTAAGTGCTGGAATAATTTAAAATCTTACCTAAAAGCCTAGTATGAGATTTAAATTTCTTCCTCTTTTTTTTTTTTTAATTTTTTTCCTCTTTTTTTTTTTTTTCATTTTTTCATAGTTATCTGGGGGTTCATCACCTTTTACTTCCTGAAATTCATTTTATTTAAGTTAGTTTTCTTGGCTCCCATTACTACTAATGAATAGAGAAGGGAAGAAAAGAATTCAGAAGAGGGTAGTCATTGCTACATATAATTGCCTTACATAGTTGTTAAGGTCTATGAATCTGAAGCACATCAAAAGTGGAGGAACAGTCTTTGTGTCACAGAAAGCATTCTTACCATTCTTTGATTAGTATTATGTAAAATACCCACAGCAAAACATGTATATACTATAAAATATGATCTTGGTAGATGACTTGTATAATTACTGTTTCTTTTCATGATATGATGGTTGTCAAGCATTGAAATTTTGACAAAGTGTATATAGTTTGCTTATTTCTTATTGAGATAGTAATTGAGAGTCTTTTGAATATATGATAAAGCTTTTAGGGTAGGATATTTAGTATAATAGTGATGCAACTGAAACTGTAAAACTACCACTTTAAGATGAACTCACCAATCCAATATGAGGCGCAAGCTAGGTCTAACATCTCCATCTGCCTTTACAAACCGTGATGGTAGATAGGACAAGAAACGATGAAATTAAATTTCAAGAAGAATTATTTGGGTTGGGCATCTGATGATAAGAATAGTGAAAGACTGTGGTGTAGTTTAGACACAGAGTAGAATCACCATTACCAAAGATTTTTAAGAGTAACGGCACCTCAAAGCTAGATCAAATAGATCAGGCTGCTCACAGACATGTGCAATCAAGTTCCTTGACAAGGCTGTCCATGTATGCAGCAGGACATACTACCAACTCATTGATGACATGTTCATAATGTCTGATAGGACTCACAGAATCTCAGAATGATATGGCTTTGAAGGGACCTCTGGAGACCATCTATTCCAACCCCCCTGCCAAAGCAGGTCCACCTAGAGCAGGTTGCACAGTAAATGTGAGACTCCACCACCTCTCTTGGCAGCCTGTTCCAGTGCTCTGCCAGGACCATTTCTTCCAAGTTTCTTTCCAGCCAGTTGGTGCTCAGCCTAGCTGTGGTATGGGATTATTCCATCCTATTTGAAGGACTGTGCATTTGTTAAACACCATGATGTTCACCTATTTGAGGGTTCTGATGGACAAGAACCTGGACATGAGCAGACAGTGTGCACTTGCAGCCCAGAAGGCCAATAGCATCCTGGGCTGCATCAAAAGAAGTGTTGCCAGCAGGCCCAGAGAAGTGATTCATCCGCTTTACTCTGTTCTGGTGAGACCTCCCCTGGAGTGCTGTGTGAATCTCTGGAGCCCTCAATATAAGAAGGACTTGGACCTGATGGAGCGGGTCCAGAGGAGGGCCACAAAAATGATCAGGTGGTTGGAACATTTCTGCTACGAGGACAGGCTGAGGGAGCTGGGGTTGTTCAGCATGGAGAAGAGGAGGCTCCGGGGATACCTAATAGTGGCCTTCCAGTACCTGAGGAGGGCCTGCAGGAAGGCTGGAGAGAGCCTGTTTACAAAGGCCGGCAGTGACAAGACAAGGGGCAATGGGTTTAAACTGAAGAAAAGAAGATTTAGATTGGATATTAGGAATAAGTTCTTTACTGTGATGGTGGTGGAGCACTGGAACAGGTTGCCCAGGGAGGTGGTTGAGGTCCCTTCCCTGGAGACATTCCAGGTGAGGCTCAATGAGGCCCTGGGCAACCTGGTCTAGTTGGGGATGTTCCTGCTGACTGCAGGGGGGTCAGACTAGATGAACTTTGAAGGTCTCTTCCAGCCCAGATGATTCTATGATTCTATTTCTGCAGCTTGTCTAGGTCCGTTGGAAGAGCGGCCTGGCTCTCCAGCATTTTTCCAGTTCCCAGAATTTGTTTTCATCTGTGAAAATTTGAGAACATACTTTGTATCATTGCCCAGGTTGTTGATAAAGATAGATGGAGCTGATAAAATTGTATGTAAATATTATTTAATAGCAAACTAATTGGAATAGGTTGTAGCAGCAACAGCTTCCCAATATGAAGCAGAAAACTGCTGTAACAACAGTTGACTTGGTTTATTGTTTCTGGAGCAAAAAAAAATGGGTTCACAAATAGAATTCTCTATTAATTTATCTTTCAAATTCACTGCAAAACCCCATGTTAGTATAAAGTCATTAGAATTATCTACTGCCATATAAAAAGTCTGCGGTAGAGGCAAGAGGGGTATGTGGAGTTTAGGACAATGTTAGCTAGTTAAGGATTTAATAATCTAGATTTAATAATCTAGTTAACTATACCCATAGTAAGATATGTCAGAAAAGATCATTAACGATACCTTTAAACCTGTTACATAAGAAGAGTGAGTAACAACAACGCCCTGGCCAATGGTGCTGGTCTCATTTAGCCTGAGATGTTGGATTGCACTGAAAGAATCAGCATCCCATGCTTCATACCTGGAGAAGTGGGGTGCCCGTGATACACATGGCTTATACCTTGTTTCTGTGAAGCCTAAGCAGATGTCTTGAGTATCACAGAACATCTCAAAAGGTGGTAGATGTCTCTGTATGGAACCTGCAGCAAGCTCTTGATGGTTATCCAGCAGATCATGTCTCTATAATTAATTTAGAGTCCTGAATGGATCTCTATTAATTTTAATGGGAGCTCTGACATGAAGTTCACATATTAATATCTGTATCTGAATTCAAGGACAGCAAAACTGTTCCCTAGGTGTTACTTAGGAAGCACAATACGTTAAAGTAAAAAAAAAAAAAAAATGTAGATACACCCTTCAAACAACTGTGTGTCCACAAGGACATGCATTATTTCTTATGATAATAATGAAAACTTTCATTTTTGGTACTGGTGCTTTGGAAAGTAACTTTACTCTTTGCGTTGTTTTTTCAAATGTCACCTGTATAATTTAAAGGACGATTATGTATTTATATTATCACATTCTACACACAGTCTTACCATGAAAACATAGAGGAATTTAAAGATAAAGAAAGCATATTAATCTTCACTGTAAAGAAATTTGTATTTCATCACAATTTTGACCTACAGATTTACTTTTAATATATTTCTTCTCTATCCTGAATTCAACATCAAAATAACTTATGTTAATAACACTCCTAGACCTAGGATATGTGGTAACAATGTTGTCAGTAAACAAAAATAATTTTGTAAGATAAGTTTTTGTTTCTTTAATTCAGGTGGACTGCTATCATTCATTAGGAAAACCATATAACTGTCAAATTATTAGTTTATTAATAGCACAATTTACAACTTTAAAAAGTTGGGACAATTAGAATCATAAATATAAAGCTATAACTAAAATTTTGGCATAGGCATATTATTACATGTATTAGCTGGTGATGTGATGAAATAATAATTCAGAATCGTCCTTTTAATTCTAGCTCAACTTGAATCATAGTGTTTTACACATATGGATTTCAGCTATGTTCTTTGCTCCTTCTAACTAATAACTCTTTGACATTCATTTTAATTACTTATACAAAAAAATAATTTCTGAAGTTACCCTGAAAGATGCCCCAATGACACAAGCATGAATTGTCTTCACTTCTTTGTGTTTTTATATCTTTTGGATTCAGAGAAAAACATTTAAATGTTGCTGTACTCCCAAGTCTCTATCAGATATCCTCCTTCCTCGTCTGCAGGGATGAAAATTCTCCTCCATTCTATAAAATAAACAGCTTAGACAAACTTTGTTGATTTTGAAACAAGCTATTTATTCTTTTTCTAAATGCACTTTATTTTGTTTTAACTCTTTCATTATCTCTGTCATCGTCATGGATGATGATAAAATCATATCCACACATTGTAGCAAACAAGTAAAAAGAATCTCAGCCTAAACAACCTCAGAAAGACAATGATAGTACACCTAGAAGATGGCTTTCTTACTATCTCATTTTAATTTGTTTGTATTTTCCTGTCTGTGCATTCATTTACATATTTTTTTTCTGTTTTCTTCAAGAAAAATTCAAATTTACTTTCAGCTGAAAACAAACTGAACAATTTGGAAATTATATTAGAATTAATTCTAAGTAAAGATTTACATTGCAAATATGTGTAATTAAAATGGACTTTTTCTGAGAGGGAACTTTGCAACTGGTAGCTTATGTAAACCAGGAGGTGAGGAACACCTACAGTCATAGTTGTCTAAGATTTATGATTGTCAACGAATTGTCTAAAATAAATTCAGGCACAATAGCTTATCTACTCCTTCCTTTTGGGTACAGGTAGAATTCATTATATCTAATCTATCCTTTATCTACAGGCAGAATTCATTATATCTAAAACATGTCATAATTTCTTTTAACCATTTTTTAAAAGCATTGAATGCTGGAGATTCTATTATTCACTAAGCATTGTGTTCTGATACTTACTTGTCCTTACAGATATACTTATTTTCTCTTAATTTTTAGATTAAATATCCCTTACAACACATAGGGCTGTTGTCTATTCTTATCCATAGTAGAAATAAGTAGTCCTATCTTCAGTAGAAATAATTAGTTTCTATTTTTATTAATAATCATATTGGTTAATGAAGCTAATTCAACTGAAAGTAGATTTTGGCTTTATGGGACACACAATGAATGAAACTATGAAGGCCTTTAGAAACATAAACTTTTAAAAACACTTTTGACCATTTTCAGAACTAGCAGTCAGTATAGCTAGTTCAATGTCAATGGGAGGGGTTCTTGTCAGAGTGATTCATGGCACCAGAGTTAGACATCTGTGCTTCCAGGGTAGTCAATCAGAGATTTTCATCAGGAAAATGAAGAAGTGATTAGGAAAAGTTGTGTACAAGGGTAATCTAAACTCCTGCCTTTTCTGAAATTTAGGTTTGAAAGCCACTTCTTGTCCTGCATTATTATCTAATTCAGTAGAGGATATTTGGATTTTCACATTCTTACAATCACGGAAAGTCTTGGGCTGAAAGGGGCCATTAAAGATCATCTAGTCCAATGCCCCTTCTGTCGACATAGGGGTATTTTTCAATAGATCAGGTTGTTCAAAGCTCTGTCCAACCTGACCTTAGAAACATCCAGTGATGGAGCACTCAGCCTCTCAGGGCAACACGTTCCAGTGTCTCATCATCGTCACTGTAAAAAATGTAGAGTTTTTTGACAGCTGTTTTATGAAGTAGACTTACTTTTTCTAACTTCATTTAGTGGAGGAAAGGGATTGACACCCACGAATGTCACTTTCCAAGTGAGATCTTGAGGCTGCCCCTCCTATGGAAGGTCACATACTATAAAGACTCATAGCAATGAAGAAGTCTTGCAAATTGAGGACAGTTCATTTACTTATTAGGAACCTTAGCAAGGTAAAAAGAAGATCCTGAGTCACAGTACTTCAGTCCAAATTATTTATGCCCAGTCCACTGAGCAATCAGTGACTAAAAAAATAGGTATTCTGTAGCTGAAGGTTAAAACAGAGATCAGTTGGTACAATTTTGACATTTGAAAACAACTTCACTTCAAGGAAAGCTTCTTACTTCCACAAAGTTTTGACAATTTGTCTTTAAGAATAAAAGATGTGTGTAAGGAATAGAAAATGGAAAAGAAAGGGAAAAGATTTTGCAATGAAAATATCTAAATTTTATTTCTGTTTTGTCTAAGTTCTGTCAGAGCTAGCTAAAAAGCATTTTGGAGATTTTCTACCTTAGAGTATTCAATTTGCTTTGACAAAAATTTCAGTAGAGCTAAAATAGTCTGTTAGATTTTGGCTGTATTGTGGTCAAAACATAGGACATGATTGCAGCATCTGTTTAAGAGCTTGGCAGTACATTCATGATTTTTAGTGTTCTGGCAGTTTCTGTCAATATTTGCAATTTATTCTTGTATGATAGGCCTAGTAACCACCACGTCTAAAGCTGTATTTTCTTTTTGCCTTTCTTGGTGTTTCAAATACATTAAAGTTTATGCAGTTAAATGTGCACTTCTTTATACTACCACAGTATCACACTAACCACTAACACCCCCACCCTTTCTTTTCTCGGCTACATTTCATTTCTACTGGAACAGGTCCTTTATTTTCTGTGAAAAACTTATATTTTTCCATTTAATATTAGTTCCTTGATTTTCTTTAAATTACATCATTAGGACACGGTTTATTTTTATTCCTTTAAAGTTGAAACCCATTTGAGGTGGGAGAGGTAGTAATAAACTCTTTACTCATGGCTTTGGGTTTTTAAAATTACTTTACTGGCTTTAACTTGGGGCTTCCAATTTAAGTGCTAAATTTTTGTAGTCATATCTAGCCAATGTACACTTGTACAAAAGCATATCACCAGCATACTGAAAAATTTTGGTGGATACAGAAATTATTAAAAGACAATTTTTAAACACAGGTTATTCTCTTTCTTAAAATTTATTTTACTGTATTCTATCATTAGGTTGCTAAAAGTGCAAAATTAGTATGTCTATATCTTAGCTGTTATATTTATGCATGTATTTTTCTGAAATATCATTGTGATTTCCAGTCTTTTGTTGAAATTGTGACATTATTAAATCCTGAAAACTTAATACATCCAGCAGCAAATGATAAAAAATATATTTCTTGTTTAAAGTATCACATAATTTTATCACTGGAACATTCTCATTTGAGGTCTTCACTTACTACTAGGAATTCTAATGCCAACTTCATATGGATTTCCTTATTCCAGGAAAGGTGAATGTCTTCTTTCCTGGAGTATGGATATGCAAATGCACCTACTTTCATTCCAAGAATGTTGAGATAATAACCATTCAGATCTAAAATTCTTGGAGCCACTTCAACAAATTTCACTTAGCACTTAAAGTTTTTCATGGTCTTGTTTTACTTTCTGTTCTTTCTGCTTCATTTTCAGTAATACCTTATTTAAAAATAAACAAATTCTTCATCTACTCTCCTGACTAAAATTTATGGTGCCTATTTAAAACTATTATCAATGTAGCCCTGTTCTCTGGAAAAAATATTTTTATTTAAAAGACTTACCCTTTCCTTAAAAGTCTTTGTTATATTCCTTAGATTTTAAATTACGATTTGAAAGTATACAGCCACAGCATCAAAGAGAGGTGTTTTTTTTTTTTCTAGTTATATTGTGATAGTACATGTGCGCCACTATATGCAAGTAGATGCATATAGAAGTTGCAAGTTCCTTTCCAGGACAATATATGATCTGTCCTGCATTCAAATGCACTGAGATATTAGAGTAAGAGCCTGTGGAGAGGTACTTTCCTGTCATGTTGTTTCCTTGTTCCATGTTTTTTCTTTACATATTCCAAACATCCTCATATGGTCTTGTCATAATAGCTTTTTCTACCCCCAGTAGGATTCATTTTTCCACTCCAAAAGATTTTTTCACTGCTGCTTTTTTCAATGACTGAACAATGACCAGTGATTTGGCAACATCTCTCTCTCTCTATATATATATATATTTCTTTTTCTGTTTTTAATTTCAAGAATGTGAGTAAGCCCATGGAAGTAAATTAATACTAATTTTCTCTGTGCTCAACATTGAGAAGTAAAAAACAGTTATTGGAATGGTAAGATAGGTGTCCCTTTTTTTGACTGTTGTTTCTTTTTACATCAGTGAGGTGGTTTTTAACTTACTAGTTTGGGGTATATGATAAAAAATCTATGACACAAAAAAATATGTATCTCTACTTGTAGATATTATGAATATTCATTAAGAATATTAATTCCACTTCAAAAAGATCCATTTCAGGTCCCATGCTTTTCCTTTATTATGTGAGTCTCTGCTTTGATGCAACACTAGGAAACAAGCTAGCAATTTAGTAGTAAGAACAAGAATAATATATTTTATTTCTTGAAGTATTTAAATGTCATATGACCAATGCATAAAACTCAGCACAGATGAAAATCAATAGCCACATTTCAGTGCCTAACCTACATTTTTGATAAAAATAACTGTATATAGCTATGTGTGAAAAATACACTGATTTAAATACTTGGGGTTTTTTTGTAACAAGAGAAAGTAAAGTTTATGGCTTTTCATAATTGTACATTTCAAAAAACCTACTCAAAAAATACTACAATATTCATATTCAGTCCCCTTGGGCCTTTAAAAATGCTAAAACTCTAAATATGCTGAAACTTTAAATATTTCTTTCCTTATCTATCCTAGTTTGAATCAAATTATTTATGTCCACTTTTATATTCTGAATGATCTATAATTTCATAGTTTAACAATAACAGTGCCTGTCCATACAGCTTCAAAAATAGTGGCCACATTAAATGGTTATGCGATCTTACAAAATTGGAGGAATCTATCATAATAAATTGTGTGAGAGAGCACTGTCTTCTGAAATTATTTTTGAAAGGTAAAGATAGAATTTGAATTTAACTTTTGCTTCTTCAGAACATTTCTTTCAAAATATGCCTGACTCCTAAGATATCAGACCATGCAAAGGAAAGACTCACACAAAAGACAGCATTGTACAAGAGAACAAGAGTCTTCTATTTAGTATGTATCTGAGACAAGAGGGTCCTCAAAAGTAGATGTGTTTGAAGCTTCTTTTGTTAAGTTTTTGAATTCTGACAATTCAGAGGAATATTGGAACATAGTCCCCTCTAATTTATTTCGTGTAAATATCTCTCACAAAATTAATGCTTTCCCTGTGCACCTAATTTAGATGTTTCACTGTCTTGAAACTCATAGTCAAACTGAAAATTCAAAGTTGTAATCCCTCTATATGTTTATAATACTGATAATAGTGTCCTTAATGATTATAGAAAAATAATTTTTATAAATTGTTCTATTTCTCACTACCGTTCTTGCCTAATAATTGTCACCATGCTTTAATTGTAAAGTCTCCCTTGCCAGTTTCACCCTGTATTCCTTAGTAAGCATCATGATACTGTTAGATGCAAAAGTTGTAGAGAAAATTTTGTTTAAAATGTTAAAATATTTTAAAATCATGGAAGATAAATGGACTTAAACCATTCTTAGAAAAATAAAGCGACAATGCTGCGCAGTTTTTAAAGCAAACTCATGTTTGAGTTACTCAACATCATTAAAATCAATCGCTTCACACTTTCATCAAACTGATAAAATGTATCAGAAAAATAATTTCCTCCCAATGTGTAATATACCCTCTACTTCATCACCTGCTTCCAACTTGTCATTTCTTTGACACTATTCATTTCCATCTCCCCTTCTTTGCCAGTGGATTTATAATATTTATGCATTGGGTAACTGATCATTCCTGCAGGTTGGAGAGTAGTCATCAGCTCCATTTTATCCAAATTAATTATTCTACCTTTCAGGTAAATCCTATATTTTCTGCAGAACATCCATACTCATTGCAGATTTCAGGCTATTGAAAATGTAGTTTACCGTGTATAATGTTTGTTTTGACCTTTTTTATCATGATTATGCTGCTCACAATTCTTACATAACTGCATTCATTAACACTCCTTAGATTCTTCTAAAAGATCTTCAGCAGTACAGAGGAGCCTGGGTGACAAATGCAAAGAAATGCTGGTTAGTAGGAAGCATATGTTTTCAGTATGATCTCAAGCTTTAAAGGACTGATGTATGTCAGAAGATTATTTTTCCCCTGAAAATCAATTGAGTTGCACCATGGGATTCTTTGGAGAACTTTCAGTTTATTACAAGTATTATAGAATGCAATTATAATGTATTTCGGAGGCAGGTCAGCACATTCACAGTTACTTGGACAAAAGAATTTGATTTCTTTAGAGCAGATGTGAACATTGGAAATGTACATAATCTAAAACTTGTTCTTAGTTGTTCTGATGGAAAAAGAAAATCTGCTTTCTTTATATTCCAGAAAAAAAAATAAATCATGGATTTTCAGAACATTTCCTTTCAAAAAATATTAATGAACTGTACTAAAATTTTCATCTTGATGACAGTGGGATTTCTTGTGAAATATGTTGCTTTGCAACCTATGTGGCAACTTATAGCTATAGAGGTGTATTTAGTTGATCAAGCAACTAAGCAGTTCTGGAAGACTCAAAAGGGCAGGTGTGTTTTTTGTGCATGCAACGCTTGGAGAAAAAAATTGCTACCACTGCATCCTCTAGGAGGTTAAATCTAGCAGAGGATTTACAGTCAGAAAGGGAAATACACAGATGAATAGTGTGGAGGTGTCCCTGCCCATGGCAGGGGGGTTGGAAGATATTAGACAGTTTCCTTGGTAATCTATTTTGATAAGTTTCCTTCAAGAAATAATTGCTCAAATGAAAAGACTATTATAAAAAATGCACAGATTTTTTTTAATCAGCAACTGAAAACAGTTTTCTCCATCAAACAGTCAATGGAGTACAGTTTATTTTGAAACCTTCAGTAAAGACTTCTTATTTGATTTTCTGTGTCTCCGAAGGAAACTGTCTAGTATATTTTAGCATTTTGGTCAGGCTGTCATTTAGTTCCAATCCCTATTGTTTCCTAAGTGGTTATAAAACAGCAACAGGATTAGTCTGTTTTGTTTGTGGTTTTTTTCCCCCATGCATTGAAATTATATCTTGTTCTTAGACTTTTATTTCATATCAAGAAAAACAAAGTAAAAAAAAACAAAATATTTGGTATGGGCTGGATGGGGCTTTGAGCAATCTGCTCTAGTGTGGAGGTGTCCCTGCCCATGGCAGGGGGGTTGGAGCTTGATGATCTTTAAGGTCCCTTCCAACTCAAACCATTCTATGATTCTATGATTCTATTTTCAGTGCAAAATATATTTCTGTGAAACACGGGGAATCAACTCTGCCTCAGAAAATGGCAACTGTCCCCTGCATCTAGTATAGTAAACCAAATCACAAAGTTTACAAAATCTCACACTGCTGAAGTTGCATGATAAAACTAGACACCAGAACAACAGCCACAGTCATAAAACTTTAAACTAAACAAAAAACTTTTCAATCCATCTTTGGCAGATTGTCCTGTAGATGAGTGATTTTGTCATAATCCACACCTTTCTGAAGAGACATCTGGAGCTGCAGGTGTTTGAAGTTTCCCCAGGAAATCATACTTATCAATTCAGTTTTCTGTCAGCTACACTGGGTTGTCAAGGGGCATATGCTTCTGTGGCTTATTATTCTGTTAAACTGCATGACTTTCAGCAAAAACGATGATAAACTGGAGACAAGAAAGTGGCTTGGCCATCAGCCTCCTAGAAACAGACAGCTTTCAGAAGGCTTTACTTCCTGCAGAGAAATATGACTTCAACTAAACAAACCTTGGTAATCCCCAGTTCAGCAGAACATATTAAAGGCAACTTGTTGGTTTACTTCATGTGGCATTATCCACTCACAAAAACCAGCAGAAGTAAGGAGAATCACATCCTGTCATCTGTTTTACTCTTTACAGTTGTGAAAGAGCATAAGGAAATACGCAAGACCAAAATATACCATTTCAAACCATCTGTGTCAAAACCAGCCCAGCAACATGTTTTATACATTATGGCTGACATGAGTTAGCATCAGCACTGTACAGTAAAAAATGTTAATAATTATAAATTTAGATTTAAAAATTCCATATATATGTGCTACTACATTGTCAGCATATCCCAAGTTATGCTGCCAACTATGGTATTTAATTTTTAAAACTTTTTTTTAATGCTACAGTGTTATTTTATTACTAGTTTTTTTTTTTCTATTTAATGACATTGAGAGAAGCTGACAAGCTGATTTCAGTGTTAGCTTTCATTCTTTATCAAACAGTGTTTGGTTCACCATTTGATTTACCAGAATGCATACTGTAAGGCATGTATACCCTATACCCCTATTGCATTCTTCTCTCAGATATATCATCTGTTGTTGGTTTAAGGTCATAGTTTTGGTTGTCTGGGGATTTTTTCAGGAGTGAGGGTTGTGTTGGGTCTTTTTCTCTCACAAAAATATGTTTAATAAGTTTGAATAAACTCAGTTCTTTAATAAACAAAAGTATGATAATTTGAAATGGTCCAACAAATCCAAGACACAAGAATTTGTTTGTTGTCAGTGACAGTTTGTGAGTAACATGAAGGAGCCAGCTTGCTATGGTCTCACATTTGACTGAGATTCTGAATGAGGAAAGAGTAAAGTGAGAGAGAGTGTAGTAAAAGGCAAACAGTGTAACAAATTTCCATAGCTCAACTTTATTATTTGTTGCTGATCAGTGAAAAAACTAATTCAAGACTTTCTAGTGACTTCAATGAAGACATGTTCAATGCCTTTGAGCTTTAAAACAATAATTATTTAAAGGAATTATCTTTTTGAATCAAGGAAACATCTTGTGAACTGGCATTCATTAAAACTGTGGACCAATTTGATTGACACAAATAATTCCAAGTTTTAGATTAAGTGCCACCTTATGAACAGGAACAAAACAACAAGGAAAATATTAGACTGGCTTTACATCCATATATCACTTACAGCATTCATAGATTATATTTTTTGGTGCCCTTATTGAAATAAAGTTGTTAATATGTTCCAAAAGAATAATTCAACTCAGAATAAAATTATCTAAATTTTAAAAGTAAGCAAAGGAAGAGAAAGTGATGTTATTTATTTTCTAATTCCATACTGTGTAAATAGAATACTCTCCATGATAATCAGAACTTCTCTGAAGCTAGATATTTGTGAAACAGACATGGAAACAAAAAGTGTTTATTAAATAGAAGAAAATACGTTCTTTGGGTAAAGCAGAATAACAACAAAGGTTTTGTAAATAATTTCTTTCCTGCAACTGTGTCCATTTTTACCTTCTTTCGTGTCTCACTGCCAATCCACAGATTCTGACTGGCAACAAACTCCATTCCGTTTCTTTTGTGTACCTCCAAAAAGCATTTTTTTCCCTACTTGGCTCAGGCTTACATGTCCTACTCTCTTCCAATTCTTCCTCCTTTCCAGCCCTGTAACTCTCATGTTCATTTTCACTGCTTACTGTTTTCTCTCTCCTGTTTCTCTACTCTGAATTCAAGTTTTCACATCAGTGGTTTTCACAGTTGATACAGGGGAAGTCTTGCTTCCTTTAAGGAGGTTTCATGGGAGCCAGGTGTAGCCGGCACACAGCAGTCAAGGAGAATTCCTCTTTGCTCCTCAACCACAGTCTTTTACCAAACAGAAAACACAATATGCATATATTAAACTATGTGAAAATTAACAAAACATATAATTTATCATACTAAAGAAAACGTTCTTTACCTTCTAAGTCTTTGAAGAATGAAAAATAAAGTCATCTTAAAGTGCAGTGAAAAGTAAAAAATACGATAAAAAAATCAAAGCCTAGAGCAAAAATCAGACTCAAGTAAGCAAATATTTTATTTTCATTATTTTAAATTATTGAATTTGAATTAAATAATTTTTATTGTATTTATTCTTACTTAAGGCTGATAGCTGTGTTACAATGTGCATTCAAATTCCTTTTGCATATTTAATGTCATTGTGTACTTTATCAAGACTGTAATCTATCTTGTCTCTTGTTGTATACTTTCCATTGAAGTCAAGAAACTCTACACTGGTTACTGAACAACTGTAAAACCCTACCTCACGACACTACAAAGTTGTATGACACTATTTAATATATTGGTTGCTCTCTATATAATTTGGATGGTGCAAGTATCAAAAAATATTTTTTAAGGGTAGAGATGATAAATTAGTGGCTACATGTTATATAAACCTTTGTGAACTTTATTGAATTAAATGCATGAATGAAAACTATTTAATTTAGTAAATTTAAATTTACTTATTTTAATAAAAGCACTTTACCTCATAATTTTTCAGAGGACTAGTATGGCAAATAATCTTTCTTAACCACTCTAGGTTTACTTGGATGGTGAATAGTTAGAATGGTTATTTGTCATTATCTGATAGGATTTTGTCATGGTTTAACCCCAGCTGGCAAGTAAGCCCCATACAGCTGCACACTCACTCCCCCTGCAGTGGGATGGGGGAGAGAATTGTAAGGGTACAAGTGAGAAAACTGCTGAAGTAAAGGCAGTTTAATAGGTAAAGCAAAAGGCACCCACACAAGCAAATAAAAATAAATAATTCCTTCACCATTTCCCATTGGCAGGCAGGTGTTAAGCTGTCTCCAGGAAGCCAGGGCTCCATCATGCAAAACAGGTACTTGAGAAGATAAATAGCATAAATCCAAATGTCCTCCCTTCCTCCCTCCTCCCCCAGCTTTTATTGGTCAGCATGATGTCACACGCTATGGAACATCCCTTTGGTCAGTTGAGGTCAGCTCTCCCAGCTGAGTCCCCTCCCAACTTCTTGTGTACCCCCAGCTTACTCTCTGGTGGGGTGGGGTGAGGAACAGAAAAAGCCTTGACCCTGTAAACGCTGCTGAGCAATAACAAAAACATTCCTGTAGTGGTTTTTTTCAGCACAAGTCCAAAACATAGCCCCATACTAGCTGTCATGAAGAAAATTAACTGTATCATAGGCAAAACCAGAGCAGACATGCATTCTCATTGTTATTCAGGGTTTGCACAGAACAGTTCTTTTGAAAACAAAGAAACACCTCAGAAACACCATTTCCAAGAGCTTTTTAACACAGTGGCTATCTTGGTAGTTATATTTCCTGACAGTTTTAAGTTTTTTTCATAATATTTACCTAATGGAAATAATAAAAAAGAATTACATCTCCAGACAATAGTCACTAATATTTATTATGTATTGCTGGAAACTGTCTTAAATGTATGTTCAATTTATGGCACATCAGGGTCTCTAAGCTTTAGTGAAGCATTTACAATAAATAACAGAAATATATTTCCAGCTTCATTAATATTTCAGGTGACATTGACCTTGTTAAGGGCTTAAATGGGATGTAAATTTTCCATGAGACTGTGGAAGGTTAATTTAATTCTATATAAACACAAGCTCTATATACTACTATTTACCACTTCTTGTACACCACAATAGTTGAAATTTCAGTTCCTGAAATCACCTCCCAAGCTGCAGAAGTATCTCCTATAAAAATGTTTCACTTCTTTGGCTTTAGTACTATAGAGAATATTTTTCTATACATTTTAACAGCTGTTAGCTCACATTCTTCAGAAACTACCTTATGACATATTGAGATAACATTCTTGGAAAGAATGTCTTTAATTAGGTAGCAGAAGCATGACATAAATTTTCATAGAGTAGTAGTAGAGAGTATTCAACTTTACATGTGAGAAATACCAGGTCTTACTTTCTGTGTATATCTGTATATGTGTATATACATATGTATATTAATTAAGTTAATTAGGCTGAAGTAATCTCAATAATGAAGATGAAATAAAAAGGAAACAAAATAATAAATAAATAAAAGTAAACTAAGCTTTTTCTTTATAGTACTTTCTCTATTTAACAACTTCCTTAACATGCATCAGAAAGATAATAAAAGGCTGTGCAACAAAAACTTTTAAGGGGATTGACAAATAAATCAGAGATGTTTTTAACCTATTTGGGAAAAAAAAAAATGATCATAATACAGGACCTTGATGAATTTTATCAGACCATCTAGTAGCCCTAATTCAGTCTGTGGATGGCAGGAATATGCCCCCACAGGTACTATCAGAAGAGAACATCATTGTCATTTTCACCCACAGATTTCCACCTGGTAGGGATTTTTCATATTGAATTGGGTTTCCATGCAGGGAGCTGGTACATTTTGCATGTCTCTTTTTTCATTTGAGCTGGCTGGGAGGCTAGGTTTGCTACCAACACGAGTTAAAAAAAAAAATAGAAAAAAAAAACAACAGGAGATATACTATGATTGTGTCAATGAGCTCTGTGCATGAGGCAGTAGCATTGGGGCATTCACAGAAAATTTAATGTTACAATAGACCCTCCCTTCTGGTTGGAAAAGCTTTTGTTGAGCATAATGGTTGTTCCTTGATACAAGGTCACAGCTCTTCAGTCCTGTTCTATTTCTTAGTCACCCTTATGGGAAGGTAAGTAGAGTGCACACACAATTTCCTCACTCTTTTTTCTTGCTGTGGAAGAAGCTGGAATAGATATTTGCAAACTTCACTAACTTCCAATAAATAGGAGGGTTCAGTAATGATGTTTAATAAAGTAAAATATTTAAATTATTTTTTATAACTCACTCTCTGCCCTAGTAATTTTCCATTATTCCTATCCTCCATAGCTGCAACAAAAATGAAAGCTCAGCCTAGGCAGAATTATAATTGGTCATAATTCCAAGTTCATTGTACAGAATAAAGCAAAGGAGGCATTTCGATTTTTGCTCCTGGTGTGCATAACAGCTCTTCCTTTAGCATAATGTTATTTTTTTAGCTTCCAACTGTTAGAAACATTGCTGCAATTTCCATTGATGTTCCCTTTGAGTAACGGAAGTCAGTAATTTAGCCAACAGAGACAGGCTGATTAGATTTGTTGCACACTGATCAATCAAAGCACTGTCCTGATCTCACTGGCAGACACTGCTTTAGAAAGATCAGCCTTAGGGAAAATATTTTGCTTTTTCTTTTCGTTCTTTTATAAATAAATTCAGCAATTTAGAAAAATTACAAACTATTTGCTTAACTCTATCTTTAATATCACATGGAAATAATGATTCAACATCACACAAGTAATGGGAAGCAGAAATGCAGACAAAAACAAAACAAGGCTTCAATCGAAAAATAATGATGAACTTCAAAAGCAAACTGAATATGAAAAAGACAGAAAGAAGTTGAGAAGGAATACTTGAATATGGGAATAAACAGAAAATGGAAGACAAGCAGAATCACAGAAAGTAAAATCAGTATCTGAAATAAAATTGGCTAATAAAAATACCGTATTATGTAATTTCCTTTTTCTAAAGAGTATTCTCTAAAGAGAAAATTTGGTACAAGCATAAGATGGACACAAAGAATAATATATCACAGTAGATAACTGTCTTCTTACTGTAATAAAAAATGGATGAAATAACTGGTGAGCTGATTGTCAGGAGAAGAATGACTAGAATACACAAGTACATTCATGGCAACACACCAATTGAAGATCCAAATAAAACTTAGGACAATACTGTTTAGCCTGTGAGTTCAGAAGGCTATTAATTAACTAAAATTAAAAATAAAAGAAAAGAAAAAAAAGAAAGAACTTTTTAAAAAAATTAATTAGATACCATTCTGGGAGTACACTAAGGACAAAGCATGTCAGGTTATATACTTTGAGAACTGGGTTGGTTTCTTGGGGGCTGCAAGCTTAGTGTAACATAGGCTTGTTAATAATGTGAGAAGATGCATGAGTATACCTATATTAGTGAGCCAGGGCACAAGTTCAAAGACCTGCTTGCTTTTACCTAGGTCACTTTATTTTTAGCTCAGTCTGTATTACAATTTTGACCACGACATTGATGTTCCCTTGGGCAATGGCTGGAAGGTGTTTGGGATAACACTGATTGGGGATAATTCCTCACAGGCCACCTTGCTTTGAGGAGGAAGAGAACTTGGTCCAATTGACATGGGTGTGCTGCCTTCAGACACAGAGGAGGTGCACTGTTGATGTTATTTGATAATATTAATATAGCTTCCAGGCATGTCTTATGGTGCAGTCTAATGTTATGTGTTGCATTTAATGAGATGTTTCCAGAAACAGTAGAGCCCTGTTAAGATAATGTTATACTACCTGCAGATTGAGTTCTCCACAGTTGAACAACACACTAATCATAGAATCATAGAATCATATCATCTAATTGCTCTGATTTTGGTATACAAGCTATCTTGTTCAGAACTAGCATGGGTATCTCTACACAGTGTGGCTTCTACTAACATTACTTGTTTTTCTGCAGGTAAAAATTCTTGAAACAATTCCTTTAAAAAGCTGTTATTTAGAGATACTATTACTGTTGCCAGACTTCAGACACAAAGCTTCTACAGTTTCATGCTATTGGGTTCCTTGAACTTCCTAGTTTCTCTAACAGAATTGCAGGGGTTGGAAGGGACTTTTGGGGATCATGTAGTCCAATTCCCCTGCCAAAGCAGGTTCACCTAGAGCAGATTTCACAGGATCACATCCAGGTGGGTTTTGAGTATCTCCAGGGAAGGAGTCTCCACAACGTCTCTGGGCAGTCTGTTTCAGTGCTCTATCACCGTCAAAGTAAAGTTTTTCCTCATGTTGAGAGGGAACTTCTTATGTTCTAGCTTGTGTTGGTTGCCCCTTATTGTGTCACCAGGTACCACTGAGGAGAGCTTGACCTCATCCTCTTGACACCCACCCTTTAGATACTTATAAGCATTAGTAAGATCCCCTCTCAGTCTTCTCTTCTCCAGGCTAAACAGACCCAGGACTCTCATAAGAGAGGTGCTACATTCCCTTGGTCATCTTTGTAGCCCTCTTCTGGGCTCTTTCGAGCAGTTCCCTGTTCTTCTTGAATTGAGGGGCCCACCACTGGACACAATACTCCAGATGGGGCCTCACCAGGGACAGAGTAGATGGGGAGCATGACCTCCCTCAACCTGCTGGCCACGCTCTTTTTAATGCATCCCAGGAGACCATTGGCCTTTTTGGCCACAAGGGCATATTTCTGGCTCATGGTCAACTTGTTGCTACCAGGACTCCAAGGTCTCTCTCTGTGGAGCTGCTTCCCAGAAGATCAGCACCTAACCTGTACCAGTGTATGGGATTATTCCTCCCTAGGTGCCGGACCTTACACTTGCCCTTGCTGAATTTCCTCAGGTTCCTCACTGCCCAACTTTGCGGGCTGTCCAGGTCTCACTGAATGGCGGCACAGCCTTTTGATGTGTCAGACACTCTTCACAGTTTTGCATCAACAGCAAACTCGCTGACGGTACACTATGACCCCTCACCCAGATCACTGATGAACATATTAAATAAGACCAGCCTCGGTACTGACCCCTGGGGGATAACGCTACTCACAGGCCTCCCACTGAACTCTGCACCACTGACCACAACTGTCTGAACTCTGTTGTTTAGCCAATTGTCAATCCACCTCACTGTGCACTCAACTAACCCATGCTTCATAAGCTTACCTGTGAGCATGTTACAGGAGACATTGTCAAAAGCCTTGCTGAAGTCAAGGTAGACAACATCCACTGCTCTCCCTTCATCCAACTAGCCAGTCATTCTATCATAGAAGGCAATCAGATGGGTTAAGCATGATTTCCCCTTGGTGAATCCATGCTGACCATTCCCAATGGCCTTTTTTCCTTCTAAATGGTCAGAGATGACATACAGAACAAGCAGTTACATCATTTTTCCAGGGATGGAGGTAAAGCTGACCAGTCTGTAGTTTCCTGGATCCTTTCTTGCCCTTTTTGAAGACTGGTGTGACATTAACTTTCCTCCAGTCCTCAGGCACCTCTCCTGTTCCTCATGGTTTTTCAAAGATAACGGAGAGCAGCTTCGCAATAACATCTGCCAGTTCCCTCAGTACTCACAGATGCATCCCATCAAGGCCCATGGGTTTGTGGGTGTCAAGTTTCCTTGAATGATCTCTAACCCAGTTCTACCTTGATCAAGGGAGAGTCTTCCTTACTCCAGGATCTCTCTTCTACCTCCAGGTGAGGGCCAACCTTAGCGGTAAAGACTGAAGCAAAGGAGCCATTCCATAACTCTGCCTTCTCTGCATCCTCTGTCAGCAGGGCACCCACCTCATTCAGCAGTGGTCCCACATTTTCCCTAGTCTTCTTTTTACTGCTGATGTACTTAAAGAAACCCTTCTTATTGTCCTTGACATCCCTTGTCAGGTTTAATTATACCCAAACTCTAGTTTTGGTAAGAAGTGGCTTACAAAATATATTGTCTAGGATGGAAGATATCCATTCATGTTTAACCCTGTGCAGTTTAAGACAACATCAATGAAATAGAGATTGTCACCAGCTGAAATTTGGTTTAGACAATAGCGAGAGAAAGAACAGCTACAGCGTCAGATATCATTGTCAGATCTCTTTAGACTCAAAAGGACTAAGTAGCCAAAGAATGAAATTTAGGTACTGAAAACAGACTTGAGTTTTGCAGTTGTTAACTTAAAGCCATTTTTCTCCCTACTGAAATCCTGCCTCAGGTGTCCAGGCACCCTCCTGAGTGTACAGACAGTGTCTGGTTCCTCTGAATGGGAACCACAGAAGAGAACCTGCTGAGGAGAACAGAGGCAATTGACAGTTTACTACTGTGGGGAGCTGTACATTATCCTCTATTTGGAATTTGCATTCAGAATTGCTTTTAGACTTCACTGTGTGAACCAAGTTATTTTTTTCTTTTAAGTAAAGTGGTTAGAGCACTTTACCAAAGTGGTATACTTTAAAAAGGAAAAGATAGAAAACTCAAAGTGATGAAGGGAAATGATGCACTGGAAGCAACTGAAACTTTAATGTCATTAAATGTGACATCAGAAACAAAAAAAAGTGAATATGCTGCTCCCGGATGTGAAGAGGAATCTGTTAATAACTACTTGGATAGGATTTTCAGGTTACTGTAGAGACATGCAATAAATAGCACCCGTGTGTCACATACATTTCAAAGAAGTGAACTTTCAGGAGCTATGTCTGCTTAGAAACAAAAGAAGTATATGAAAGTGATCAATTAGAGCACCGTTTTCCTGAGTAATTCTTGAATTGATTATAGGTATTTGTGTTCACTATTGTGATGCTTTTGCATACAAATAAAGCTGGAAAGGTATGAATATCTTTGCTATTTTTAATTAAGCATGATTCAAGTACTTTTTATGTTAAACAATTAATTTTAGATCACAATATTACTAAAAAAGCTAGAAAAAACAGAAGTCGTGTATTTTTCTGGCATATATAAAACTAAATTGTACACTGGACATAGAATTTTACTTAAACATATATTTTTTTAATATAATTAAGTACCTAGATTTACCTGGAGGACATAATTGATTTTGCATTTACTTGTAAAATATTCATTTATTATTTTATTAATTTTTTTTTGCTTAAGATTTTAAAGATTAAAATCTCGCGTCAATCTTCTTAAAAAAAAATCATGGAACTCATAGCAAACAGTAAATGATGAAAAAAAAGCAGTACAAATGAAGAGATAAACTATAATACTAGGTAGAATACATCGTTTGTGAACAAATAAGGAATTTGATTCTCCACCAGTGGAATTCGATTTCTGTGAACATTTGCCAGGTGCAGCTGATGCTGTGATCAGCTAGACTAAATCATGTGACTCTTGCCTAAAACTATACTTCAAACTATACTATAAAATCAAGATTATGGCAATCTAATCCTGACTATATAGTGAGTAACACTGTGTATCTACAAATATAATGCCCTCTCTGAAGACAAAGGGTACCTCAAGTTGTATCTAGATCTTCAGATTTTTGTTCACTGGAAGTGAAAGCTCTCCCATGATACATAACACTTGCTGCTGACTCCGGAGAGGAGAGAGATTCTCTTTTTCAGTGTGACACTTTAAAAAGAAACTGTTTCATCATGCTGTTTGTAATTTAAGTCTTCTAAATGTTTTGTGGTTTAGTGGGTCATGGAATTATATTGCCCTCAGTTCTCATAAGTCTTAAAAAAGTGACTCTTTTCCACTACTTTAATAGCTAAATAATTCTCAAAGGTTTTTGTAAGCTGATACCGAAAAGAAAGTAGTGTTTATCTAAAAAATTGTTTTCATATATGCCTACAGATAGGTAGTAAACCAGACTCTAATAATTTTTGCAGTCAGACAGCTTAATATTGACACCTGGTCTTTAACGAGATGGTCAGTAGGCATTAATTATTTTATGCCTATATGACACATTTGAGTGGTGTTTGGACAATAAACTTAGGTATTACTGTGTTTAAATTAGAAAATTCCCGGGTATTACCAAACATAGCTCTTAGATAATCTATGTAGCTGGTTTCCTCTTTCAGCTAAAAAGTGAATGGTAATATCCGGCTTGTAATAATTCTCCCATGGTTCTGTCTGGTCTGACTGTCAAAGACTACTATACTGAACTGGATTTCTTATATGACAGCTTGAGAATGAACCTCCTTCAATCTGTCTTCTGAAGCTGAACTACTCTGTAGTTTGGAAGTCATAGATCTACAAGACAGCAGTCAAAGTTTGCTGTACTCATCCAAGAATCAGGAGATTTAGACTGGTAATCCTATTTTCTTGTAAAGGAACCAGTCCCTTCTACCAAATTCAGAGATTAGGTAGCTTTTCAAAAGGGGTTAATAAGATTCACTAGTTAAAACTTTAAACCTTATAATCCACTTAAATTACTCTTTAGGCTAGAAATTTCTTAGGCTCCATCACCCATTTTTAAAGAAACCTAATTTTAGATAGCAACATTTCAAGCACAATATGATGAAGGTTAGTACGACCATAAATAACAAAACCTAGCCCAGAGTACACAGATAGTAATCTTGGTGTCCAGAATCCTGTTTACAACTACATTATCCCAAGCTTGCTGTAATGAAAGTTGCCTTATATGTATATGCTAATAGATCATATTTCATAGTTGATGTGTTGTTTTTAAGACTATGTGTAGATATTTCAGGTAAAAGAATTTCAATTGGATATGATTAGGTCCTCTCCTATTCTCTTCTCTGTCCCTGGACTGTCATTTCCACTGAAAAAATTTCCATAAAAAACCTAGATTTTAGTGGTTCAAATATTGACCCATGTGAAAACAAAGGAAAAACAATGCTTGAACAGCCTTTAATTTTTCAGGTCTAGAAAGGGATCTTTTTTTCTTCAATATTCAAAACAGAGAAAGTACTGCTTATTCATCTTAAAGGAACAGAAATTCACCATATTTGAAAATTGAGTATTTAACTGCTATTGATCAGAACTATTAGAGTAGAACTGAGAAAACCCACCTTCCTCTAAATAAAACAAAGCAACACAACAAAACTATTTTTTTGACTGTCGGCAGACATTTAAGTAATCTGAAAAATAACCAACAATGGCAGGTTCTTTTAGAACTGATAATACCAATGAATTAAATAAATCATTTCAATGATGATTTGTCAGTGAGTGTTACAAGAGTTGATATGAAAATGCCTTTCTTGAAGACTTTCAGCATAATATACTTCTTGGGAATGCTCCCAGAGAGGGTCCTATAGGCAAAAAGGCAGCTCTGCTTCCACCAAGTTAGTGTCATCTAGAACATTTATGAACACTTCAAAAGACTGATTTACAAAATAAGTAAGCTCTAGCTTTGAGATACTCCAGTTGATGTTGAAAAGTGAAAAGCAGGACGTATCCGGGGAATTTCTTGACCTTTTGTTGTTTTGTTTTTTAGCTGCTAAAAGAGAAAAAAAAAACCAACTAAATTATCAGAAAAAACAGCAAGGTTCCTGTGTCTGGAGAAAACCAATGACAATATTCAAACCAATTAAAATATAAAAAACTAATTAAAGTAGTTGAACTTGTTTTATAAGTTGAAAATATGTATCAGTGGTATAATTTCCTATAATAAGTAGCATAAAGTATGTACTCTTCAGCATGGATTTGCCATATACATGTGATACCGACACGTATTGCCTAGCTTTTGTCAACGTCTTCTGACAGTTTTTATAGTCTTCCAGAGCAGCACAGGATATAGGACTTGAAGGAAGACCTTGGATCATGTCCTGTCATGGTGATGTCACATGCTTATTATTTAGCTGTATTTTAAAAATATATCTTTTTGCCTCCAATAATTTTTCAGGTTGTTCAAGAAATTCAGTTCAGTTCACTTCCTAATTCTGGGGTAAATTTCATTTATTGTCTATTCACATTCAGTTCCTTCCAAGGCAACATTCTTTTTTAAGTTTAAATAGCTCTTCCCCCTATAAAACAGGTACCTCTCTTTTCCTCCTGTTCCTCCAGGCAACACATTTAATAAAGTTCCATTTTGCCTAAGATTTCATTCAATTTGGCTTTATAAGAGACAAGCCTTTTCATTTTATGACCTTGCATACTGAGCTGAAATTATCCAGATCACTTCTCCCTTCTTTTCTTTGTGCAGAGGAATGGCGGCTATTTTGTAATCATGTTGTATTACCATGAGTTACATTTACTGTACCTAAATTGTTAAAACATTCTGGAAAGGAGAATATTTGGTTCCTCTGATCAGAATATGTTGATCTCTTTAAGTGTTGGTAGATAATAAGGTTCTTCAACAAAATAGTGACTGCGACTACGGAAGTATAATATGTGAAATAAAGACATAGCCTTAATAAGGACTACAGGACAGTCCATACAGTTATAAATCTGTATTTTTTGAAAGAGATTTCACCCACTATAGCTGAAACAGAAGAGTTTGAAATCTTTGTGAGAAGCTCTGCACATACATCTTAGTCAACAGTCAACTCTGCAATTGCATTAAGCAGTTGATAGATTGTTGCAAATCTCCAGAGCAGAAGGAAAAGATGACCGTTTTTGATATAATCTTAATTCATTTGAAATGAATGAAGTCAGTTTCCACACTGGATGGAAAATTTCACATAAGCAGATGATATTGAATGTGAACAGCATTCAGTCAGATTTATTAATTGCATAGCCTACAGTGACACACACATATAAAATGTGAATTATTCACAGAGAAATTGTGTAGCTACAGAATATAGTTACAGTGTATTAAACACTATATGTCATAAAGAAGTGGGATAGAGTATATTGTAAATAATGGCATCCTTTTTAGGAAAGAGAGTCAATCTCCACTCCTAATATCGTGTATCAAGACAGAGTGAAATATGAAAAAAAAACCCAAACCTTGGTTCAGAGCAGTAAATAAAATTCTTTATAACATGAGAAAGTTGTTCTCCTTGAGATTAAAAAAAACAAAAAAAAATAGTGGTACTCAATTTCATGTTTCCTGTTTATTTTTCTTACAGAAAGGTTTAAACTAACATGAAATCCTGATTCATTTACAGTTCATGTAAGTTTACCTACTCAGTTCTGAAACATTAGATTTTTTTGCAAACTCCTCTTTCTCCCCAGTCTACAATAAATTTCGTTATAAACTGAAATAAATTGGAGTCTGTATGAAACAACAAATACTTGGTAGAAGAATAAAAGTACACTTTTTTTATAGGACTGACAAGGCAAGTGATGACTCTAATTTTGTTAGATGACTCTAACAAAAACAAACAAACATTTCTACTGTATAGCACTATAATTACTCAGAATAACATTTCAATAATGAGTTTGCCTTTATTACATTATAAACTACAATGTACCGCAGTGTCACTCATGAGTTAAGGAGTTTAAAATATATATTATATTAATAAAACTATATTAATAAAATAATGCATGCATAATACTCCTTGTAATAAAAATACTGCCTCTTAATAGCAAGAAAAATATTTCATTAACTTTAAAGCTTTCAGAAAACACATTAAATTTGGTAAATATTTTAGAATCCAATGAAAAAAAAACAACAAACCAAGCCAAAACTAACCAAAATTAAAAATAGCAGTTTGGAATCACAGTTTTCACATTTGGAAAATTAAGTTCTCAAAATCATAATGCAATATTCAGACATTAATATTTTCATGGTTAATCCACCATAAAATACAGAAATATGAATTAAAACTCCTCAATTAGTGAAAAATAAGGCCTGATGAGATAGTACCATTTTTTAAAGCTGCATAGGTAAATAACTACATATTGACCGTTTCCTTTTTTTTACTTATTTTGATTAGATAATTGATTAAAAAATTGTATTATTTTCCTTTTTTTCCTCAGCAACCTCCTTAAATGACTTGCTTAATTTGTTTCTTAACATTTCTGATTTGAAACAAAATAGTTTATTAATATTCACTGCAATTCCTGTAGAAATCAGATTGGTTTTATGTTACTTGTTGACTATATGCTTCGGCTTTTTTTTTTTTTTTTAATAGGGAGTTATTTGAATTAATGGAAATACTTTGTCAGAGCTGTTTTTCAAGTTGTAAAATTTTTTTAAAAGGAAAGGGAAGAAAAAGATGGATGTACATGATCAAAAGAACTTGAAAGCTGAGTCTTTGCAGCATTTATAGTTTGATCTTATAGGCTGTACCAGACTTGTCTTTTGCCTTACCCTTGTGAATAATCTCATTGAACTCCAGCACTTTTCTCATGATAAAGAATTTGCAGAACTGGCCCTGAGTTAGTACAGGAAATTAAAGATTCATACAATTGCTCATAGTGGAAGTTATAATGCATTTTCATCATATCTGTGTGGTAAGTGACTTTGCTGACTATGTTCCTGGCATTGCAGCCTTTATTATGCTTTTTTTCTTTTCCCTATGATTGAGATCTGTTATCTGATTTTACATGGGACTGAAAACCATTTTCTAGCAAATCTTAAGTTAAAAAATGATAATGTCTGACAGTAATTTTTATATGCTTTAGGGAACTTATCTCTCCCCGCAGACACATAGGAAGAGTCGCTATCTAGAGTTTAGTAACTCACAAGTCCAGTAGTTATACTAAAGCTTCATATATTTGGTTGTCATTACACAAAGTAGTAGCAATTTCTTGTTGCTCTCCTTGTGTAGAAGATCACAAATCTTTTTAAAACAACTTCTTCACTCATCAACCAGCATGGGAGCCCAGCCTGGATGAGTATTCCTGCTGCTTGTGTTTTATGATCGCGTGTACTCTCATTTGGCATCAATCAAACAAGATTTGGGTGTTGCTTAAACTCTTCTTAGAAATGGTGCTGCTTTTTTCAAATGGGCTTAAATTACGTTTATATGTCATATACAACTAAGATTTCACTGACATCTAATTTAATATAAAAGGAAAAATATTTCATTAGCTCCCACTTGGAGACCTTCAATTTGAATCCCTTAAGCTCCTATTCTGAAAGTCTAAATAGACTTTTTAAAGGGAGGTGATTAAAAGGAATAGGTTATCTGTATTAACCATTATTTATGAAGATCAGATTCTCTTGAGAAAATAATTTTTAATTCAGTTCTTTGATTAAATATTGACAAAAATTTTGACATTGATACATATCTTTAGTGCAGTGAGTTTCTCTGTAACACAGTACATTCTAAAAGACCAGTGATTTTTAAAGCAATGGAAAAGTCTTTGGGTCCAGATTCACAAAGGGACTCCTCTATTAAAAGACATGGCCACATAACTACTCTTCATATGAAAGAGAAACAAATACATGTAAGGATAATCCAGGGACAAGATAAAGTTGGGCTTACAGAGGCTTTTAACAAGCTTCTCACATAAAGCTCTTAAGGAAGTTAAGACAGCATAGGATATAAGGACATGTACTTGTATGGATAAATAATTAGTTATAAGACAGGTAACATGACAGGAGTAAATTATTAGTTTTGCAATGTAAAATGATCCCTGGCAGAATTCTGTGGGGCCTATGCGATGACTTGTGTTGTTTAAGATACTGACAAGTGATGTGGAAAAAGAAATTAAAAGACAGATGATAAATATCGCTGATGACATAGGGCTATTTAAGATAGCAATGATAGCACACTTGTGAAAGAACTGTGAAGGACATTATAAGATTAGTGACAAAGAAGAAAAATTGCAAGAGAAGTTAAATGTAAATAAAAATTATATACCCGCTGAAAAACAATCCAATGTCACATATGATTGACTCTGATCTGATTGCTGCCCCACAGGACCAGTAAGATGGGATTATGATAGGTAGTTTATGAAAATGTCACCTTTTGGTAGAAGTTGAAAAACAACAAAAAAGAAATGGAACTGTACTCTTTTCAGTGATTCCCAGTGGAACATAGGAAGTTCCATTCAAATATGAGGAAAAACTTTCCGGTGAGGGTGACAGAACACCGTCAGAACACTGTCAGAACACCATCAGAACACTGTCAGAGCACTGGAACAGCCCAGGGAGGTTGTGGAGTCCCCTTCTCTGGAGATTTTCAAGACCCGCCTGGATGCAGTCCTGAGTAACGTGCTCTAGGGAATCCTGCTTTGGCAGGGGAGTTGGACTAGATGATCTTTAGAGTTCCTTTCCAATTCTGACAAACTCTGTGGTTCTGTGAAATTACAAGGAAAGGAATAAAATCAAAATACTGAAAAATAGAAACCAATCTGTATGCTCCTGACAAATCTATGTTTTGCCAATATTATATAGTGTGCTGGCTTGTTTGTTTTTGGGTTTTGTTTTGGTGGGCTTGTCCTATCTCAAAGCTATGAGATAGTTTCAGGTTGAAGGTCTTCAGTTTCGAAAAGGTATTACTTGAAATGGATACAAATCTATCGAATTGTGAGTGACATGAGCAAAATGGGCAGTGATCAACTCTTCACTGTCTGTTCCAAAAGTAGAAAAAAATTTCATTAATTTAAATAGAAGGAGGAAAATTCAGAATGGGAAATGTCAGAATGCATAAAGTACATATGCTATTTCGTTATTCATTTAATCTTCATTAGATGCAATGTGAGCAGAAATTAGACTAAATATTTCCCAGGTTTTGATTTGATCTTTGTTCTTGTAAGAAGTCCAAAGGGAAAACTATCTTCTCTTTCCTTTGTTTTTAGTAAAGTGGTGCCACTAAAGCCAATTAAAGACCAAGGGTGAATTTTTGCTTGCCAAGGCACTATAGCTGTAATATAACTGCAGGAAACTTTGAAATATCTTTCATGGACACATTATTGGATTAAATGAAGTTACCGTTTATACTATCTATGATCGGTGATAGAAAAATTAAATGCATATCTTACTGAAAGCTGGTTTTGTCTGAAAAATATTACCCCACCCCAAGTAAGAATAGTACATAAAACAAAGTAAAAGGAATGTAATTATTGTGCAGGATACAGATGTAAATTTGTTGTCAATTTAATAATTTGTGTTTTGAAAATATGTATACTAGATATTTTCATAGAATCACAGATCAGTTTGGGTTGACCTTTAAATGTCATCTAGTCCAACCCCCCTGCAATGAGCAGGGGCATGTTCAGCTAGATTAGGTTGCTCAGAGCCCCATCCAACCTGATCTTGAATGTTTCCAGGCACGGCACATCTGTCACCTCTCTGGGCAACCTGTTCCAGTGTTTCACCACACTCACTGAAAAACATTTCTTATATCTAGTCTAAATATATCTTCTTTTAGTTTAAATCCATTGCCCCTTGTCCTATTACAACAGGTTCTGCTAAAAAGTCTGTCCCCATCTCTCTTACAAGCACCCTTTAAGTACTGAAAGGCTGCAATAAGGTCTCCCTGGAGCCTCCTCTTCTCCAGGCCAAAGACTCATTTATCCCATTTCAACACTTGGAAGCCACAAAATTTTTTTCCTTATTCATGTTCTTTTATTTTCTGATACAGTCCTGGTGCAAACAGAGCAGTGTACCAAGCACTCCAGTAGAAGTGTTATAGCTTCCCCTGTCATGTCTAGTGATAACAAATGACCCCAGCAAGAAGTTTCCTTTTAATGATAACTTGACTAATTCATTGATAGGTTCAAACAACACGGGGCCTAGACATTAGAAATTTCATTATGCCCAAGAATAAGCATAGATAATTCAGGGTTTAAATTTTATTAAAACAAAAGCATGTAAGCAACTGTTTCGTTACTAATAGTGACCAATGATTAGAATTAATAAACATTTTAACAGAAATTAACAGCAGGCTTTGAGAATTACAATGCTCTAAATCCATTGAAACCTTGAGATGCAGTTCTAGCCTAATGAATATTTCATCATTTTCATATCCATTAATTAGATACATCTGTCTGTATTCCACTTATGTTCCTGCTGCTGGAACTGCTTGTCCTGTTACCTTCACCTGTCCTAGAAGAATACCTTTATGCTACCCTTGTAACCACCCCTCCTTCCTTCCTTCCTTCCTTCCTTCCTTCCTTCCTTCCTTCCTTCCTTCCTTCCTTCCTTCCTTCCTTCCTTCCTTCTTTGTTTTGCTTTGTTTTCCATTCCTACCAAAATATCTTTTAGCTTTTTCTTCATCATATATTGGATTTTTGAGGGATGCAGGGGTTTGGAGATAATGCCTCGATGTTGTGCAACCAGCCTTCAGCAATAGACAAAATAATGGTGTGTTACCAACACTGGTTTAGCCACAAACGCAAAGCATAGCACCTTACCACTGCTTTAAAGAAAGTTATCACCAGCCTAACCAGAACCAGTACAATCCATCACAAAGAAATACATGTTTTTCTGGCAGATAACTGGGAGAAAGTCCATTAACTATCTTGATCATATACAAATCCAGTTCTTTCCAACAGTAATAAATCATTGATTGTTGTTATGTACAATATAGGGTCACAACCTGCCATTTAAATATAAAATCACCCTAAATTATTCTCATTAGAGTAGTATATTTTGAGTATCCTTTTTTCAGGTCATCACAAACTACTAGTATTGTATTCAGAGATGTTACTATGCTTTTTTGGCTTTTTTGGTCAATACACAGCTCTCTGCTTTATTTTTGTTTGCCAGCCACCTCCCAAATTGTCAAACATCTATAGAAACACTAAAATATGTAGTCCTTTAAAATACTAAAAATAAGTTCTAGCAGGGAACTAAACTCAGCAGTAGCCCATGGCTATGAAAAAATTAATAAATAAAATATCAGCACTTAGCTGCAGGCTAGTAATCACGTTGAGAAACTTTCTGATAGCTTCCTCTTGGTTCTACTACTTCTAATCACAAACATGGCTGTTAGTAAACTAATCATAGAACCTTCCAACACAGTGGAAGCTATGACGAGTTGAGGACATGAGGAGACAGTCGCAAATATCCGTTTATTTAGAATCACTAATGGGCTTTTAAAAGCAATTTCAAATTATTAGCGACATTCATAAGTTTTTTTCTCTGTATCTACAGTTTCTCTTACTTAAATAACTGAACTGCAAATGCAATTCTAAGCTGAAAAGGTAAAAATCCTCTGTTTCATATTGTAGGCACCTATATCTGAGTTAGTTGGTTACCTTTATAGTTGGTACTTTTATAGCTAATGAAGAGGAACAGGATTAGCAAATCCTAAAGTAGTTGTCTTAAATAGACCATGTGGAAAACTTTCTAAAAGTGCCCCTTGGCTTCAATGACAGTGAGAGAAGTCTAGGGCAATTAACATCGCTTGAGATATTTAAATTGGTATGTTTGCTGCAAGGTGCAAGGTACTCTTCCTATCATGACTCTTTTCATATTTTTAGCATTGTAATACACCAGTTTTCATTGCAATACAGAGTGTGAGAAGAACTCATAAAAGCATAGGTCTATTTAGAGCCAGATTTTGACAGTTTTATTTGCATTAAGGGGCTTTTTATTCCACAGATAGTTTTGTTGCTTTGTTGTTGGGTTTTTTTTAATTGCAACTGCTTGTAGAGAGAGATACTAACTAATATAAATAAGGGTAGCAGACACAATTAGCATATAGTATTTTAAAGAATATTGCCTTCATTTAAGCATATTTAGTGCTATAAGGTGAAATACATATTCCTTTGAAACAAAAAGCATTAACTATAATTTGCATACTGAAAACGTACCACCATGTATTTAGTTCATGTATTTGCATGCACAGCATGTATCCTTTAAGTCCTCGACTTGAAACAAATTTTGGTAGGAGTCATCAAAAACAATTGAGAAATTGAACCATTAAAAAAGCCATTAGCTAGTTTAGAAATAAACACCACTCTTCATTCTAAAAACCCAAAGAACCTCCTATTCTTAATATTTTATATTTAACAAATTTGAAAAGATTGATTTCATCCAATAAGAAAATACATTCATGAATCAAATATGACAACTAAATACTAATGTCATATGTAAATATATTACATTGATTTACCTACAGCATTTAATTGAAGCAGGCATATTAGATGTCTGGTACCATAATGTAATAGTTTACATTCTCTGAGCAGATGAAAATCTAAATTGAATACAGAAAAAGCCAAATAAATTACTTATATTTATTAAAGTACATGGACAGCTGAAACAAACTAAAATCTTAGCTACTCACAAAAAGCAGGATGACAGTTAGTTACACTTGCTTATCATTTTTATGTTCACTTTTTCTATAGGGGGTATTGTAGAAATTCGAGCACTAAGGGTTCATACAAACACAGTGACACAGCTGTAATTTAAAAATAAATCATGATGAAAGATTGTCTTATTTTTCACTTAGTGGAACATCCCTTAAGGTTTATGTAGAATTTTGACAGGATGAGGACTGCAGAAATGAACCTTTTGGTATATAGCTGCTGTCAGTGCATCTTTCTATAGTCATTGCAAAGGCAGATGTAAGGTATGTACTTACAAATAAACAAACAAAAGTCTCAGGTGTTTCATACTGTGTAAAATCTGTGTGCTGCATGTGCATCAGATTTAGGAATTTTAACCCTGGATAGTCTATTGCTGGATGAAGAAATCAGACCAAGTTGAAATCAATTTAGGTTCCTTCACTGACAACGTGGCACTTAAATTCTAGCCTCTTCCATGGAAACCCCAATCCATCTCATTTCAGCCTATGCTCTGTGCTTTGAGAGAATCCTGAATTCAATTCAAAGGAACAGCAGTGCCTTCTGGAAAACAGTTTATTGTAAGTGTTCTTGTCTTTGCTCCCTGCAGCTTAAGGAGATTTACATCCATAGTTCACATTTCCCAGGAAGCTGCTTTAACCAACGGACTATCAATCTAGAACGCTTCCAATAAAGTGGTCATTGAGCTATCCACAGGAATGAATCTAGAGTTCAATAGTTTAATAGGAAAAAAAAACCAACCAACCAAACAAACAAAAAAACCTACACAGAACCTTACTGTAACTAACTTGTTAAGGGTGTTTCCTCAGTGAGGGGGATTCCTGTAATCCAGTACTTGCTTACTGGACTGCTTATGCACTGGGCATTTGAGTACTGTTTGCTTAAATGTCTTAACGATGTTGAGGTCAAAAGACAAAACCTAAGTTTCCACACTATTTTCGAAGGGGTTCCCAAGAATACAAATGCTGAAATATCTGCAGGCTTTCTGTGGCTGTTTCTAAGCAAAAGAGGCATCATCTCCAATTTAACAAATGTCTTACAATATCTTGTGGACTCTGCTAACATCCTTTAACTTTAAACAACTTGTTTAAAAAATATTGCATGTATGCACACACACCTCTGAAATGTATTTTTAATTTGGGAAGGCTGCAAGTGAAATCTATCAAAGTTAAAAATTATTATAGATCTTCACACAATGTAAACCCCATACAATTAACACGTTAATTCCCAAAGATTTTATGTTCTATCAGATATTTTGTACTCATTTTAATATGTTTATGTGCATAAAACAGATCATTTTAGTTTATTTATTATGATTCACAAAGAGCTCAAATAATAAGGAAAATACTGTAATGATTTTTTCCTTTAATTTTTTTTTTTGTAGTATATTGAAAATGAAGAATGATCTTAAATAAAAGTGACAATAAAGAATGATGAAACTGGAAGATTCACTGGAATTTTCTCATGCTTTGTGGCTGTCATCCTATCTTCCTTAGAACAGTTGAGCTAATTGTTTCTAATAGTAGACTTATTCTGTACCAAGTTTTGTCTATCAGTGAAATGAGATCTGAAAGTATATCAACATTAAAAGGAGACAGATAACAGGAAGGAAACCCTGAAAGCCAAGGAAATTATTTATTTCAAATTCAACACATAGAAGAGTGAAAAAATGTCATGTTCAGAATCAATTTGTTTTTCAAAGAGATAAGTTACCTGAATTTTAGAGGAGTCAAAAGTAAAATATCAATTGAATAAAAAGGAACTATTACAGAAAGCAAAGTTTTCCAGACCCTGAGGGAAATATATCATTCCCGTTGAATCACACTGGACAGAAATAGAAGAATCCACATTATCATCTCCTGACTTCAAAATACTAAGCTCAAAACTTCACCAAAATATAGGCTTAGTGTTCCTCAAATTCCTAAACTGTTTGTCCAAATCAGGTAGCAGAAAGAAAGTAAAACCAAATGCTGTTGGCAGGAAGCAAGTTTTGGCAAGTTTGTAATAAACCTTGCTGAAGGAGGTATAGGTGCTTTTACTGCACAGTATGTTTTCACAAATACTTACAAAAATATCTAACATGGTTCTGTATCAAGCAAGCAGAGCATCTTGGCTGGGCACTGCTGGTTCACAGATTGCCACATAGTCTTGTGGGTGAACAGGATTGCGGAAGAAGCAGAGACCAAAAGAAGGAATAGAAGAAGCAGGAACACTGGCAGGGGACAGCCCATGAACAAGTCTAGACGACCATAAACAATGCCTGGTGTCACGACTGATTGAGGGGAATTCTGCCTGTCTGGCAGTGGGGGGTTGCAGAGGCGTGTTGGCTGGGAACGAAGATACAATAGTTCTGTATAAACTGCATGTTTGTTGTAGTAAACGATTCTGGTTGCATCACTGACTGGGGTCCGTGCCTTCATACACTACAAATGGCGCCCAACATGGGGCATAAATCAAGAGACTAAAGACGCCCGTACCAGTAGCGTAGCCCGATGGAACCAGGGATTGCCTTGAGGACTGACTTCACTGCTGGCACATCACCTTTCTGCAGGACAGAGGTGAGCAATCGGGAACCATGGGAAACACTCTGCTGAAAGAGCAGCAAATGAATCTAGTACTACAGTATATTTTAAAAATTCAGAATCGATCTGTATCTACCCCGTCTTTAGAAATTTTCTGAGATTGGGTACAAAAAAATGTCCTGGACTTTCCTAAGACTGGTGGCTTTGACGGGGGAATATGGGACAACATAGGCACTAAGCTTTGGGATGCAGCCACAGGAACAGATACAGCAGCTGCCAAACATTTACCCTTGTGGCGTCAAGTGTCAGAAGCCTTGACACAGATTAGAAAAGAGGCAAAAACTGATCCCCATGAGCACCCAGAGTGCTCCTCTGCTCTACCGGTGCCACTTCATTGTAACCCTGCGGCGGAAAAATCAGACTTTGGGGAGGACCATCCTTTTGACCCTGATCCTGTGAACCTTGAAAAGGAGCTGAATCTGTACCCCCCTGATGACAAGACAAGGGGAGCAGTTGGGGTGTTGCACCGACTCAGACTGTGTATTGCAATGCTCTGGAACTATGTAGAAGAGAAGCAATAGCCAAGGGAGGTACAGAATGGCTACAAGCTTTCCCAGTGACTTACTGAAGGTGGCCAGCAGCCTTGCTGGGAATCTCTACCTTATGAGTGGTAAAAGAGTTGAGAAAATCAGTAAAGGACTATGGTCTTTAATCACAGAATCACAGAATCACAGAATTGTGGTGGTTGGAAGGGACCTCAGAGATCATCGAGTCCAACCACAAAA
>JAOTQQ010000001.1:159746236-159773176 GCA_026546715.1 Gallinago undulata | reverse complement strand
CCGGGGTGTCAGCCACCCCTCCCAGTTTGGTATCATCAGCAAATTTGCTGAGGATACACTCTGTCCCCTCATCCAGGCCACTGATGAATATATTGAACAGGACTGGACCAAGTATTGACCCCTTGGGGACACCACTGGTTACAGGTCTCCAGCTTGAATCTGCTCCATTAATCATTACCATTACAATAGTATTAAATGACCAGACATCAGTAAGTACAATATTAAAACTGTAGAATAATCTATAAACTATTTTTTTATCTCTGGCCATGTTAACAAGCATCCAATTTAATAATTGACTGTTCTATATGTAAATTCCACAGGCATATAAAAGGTAATTTTTTCAGATTGAAATTATGGGGAAATTATAACATATATTTTGAAAACAAAACAAAACATATTTTTAAAAATTTATGACAATTCCTAATATGCTGCACAGTACCCTTCTGTAAATCAGTTTGGGTATACTAAAATGAGTAGCAATGCATTGATTTGTATTAACTTTGAATCCAGACTTTTTTGATACTATAATTTTAAACCCTGTACAGCAAATAATTCATCATGAGTTCCCGGTGTACTCATTCATAACGTTTTTTTCATACAGACTACTGCTTCTGGGAAAAAGAGATTTTGCTGAATGATACAGCAATATTTTGCTTAGAAATACTACTCTTTGGAACTTATATCTGTAGGTGTAATGTGTAAAAGAAGCTTTTGCTACAACAAACAGATTATTAATAATTATTGATTGATGATTTCTCTGTAAATTACAGTAATTCTCTTCCCATATCTACAAGAAAATCTTGTTACTCTCTAGTGTCCCAGCTATTTGAATTTATTTGACCATTAATTCTTTTATACTCTATGAATTGATAGAACCATTATCTGTGACTGTTCCATATCTATCCTGGAAACTACTGTTCTTCCGGTTAACAAAGAACTCAAATAAAAAATGTGTTTTGGTCTGCATGCTCAAATTTTATACTAAGCACCTTTTCCCTTTGACAAGAGAAGTAGTAATACAAGAAGAAGGAGCAGGAAAAAAAAAGGGAGCCTCAGAAGTATTGGAAAATGTTAAGAGCTTCCTGAGGGATAACATGTTATTCATAAAAATTGAACTAATGTAATATTCATAGGCTGTATGCAAGTTAAATTTTAATAATCTCTTGTAAGATTCATAGGCTGTATGCAAGTTAAATTTTAATAATCTGTTCATATTCACAGGGAGTAACTGCATACCTGGTTCTAGCTGAGTGGTACAGTCACATTTTGGCCCACACCAGTTTATTCCCATCACAAAAAAATTACCTTCCTTTGCTGCTTCTCTGCCATGGTAATAAAGAAGAAAAAAATTTGAGAACACCATTTCCCTTGACATTTGCTGTTTTGATTGAATAAACCATCTAGGCAGCTGAGGGTCATTTGTGTCTAAGATAGAATGGTAAGTAGTTCATAAGGTTTGCATAAACTGAACAGGGCTCTCAGTGGGCACAATTACTACAATTCATAGAAAATAGAATGAGGAATACATGATGCTACATTTTTATGGTTGCAGAACTTACCCCAAAAGTGAGACAAATGGGCTTTATTTGCTTTAGGTAAATAAATTGAGAGCTCCCGCATATGCTCCTCACCAGCTGACAAATATCCTGATAATGTTGCTCCTTGTTCAGATCCAGCTGTTAAAGCTAGTCTATTGTCCACAGAATACCCAGGGGGGTACAAGAGAAATTTAGAATGTTAATGAATAGTAAGGCAATCTTTCTTGCACTTTACTTGATGCTTTTTGTTTTGCACGACATTTGGACCGCCCTCCTAGGACCTTTATGAGATTTTATTTTTTTTTATCAAGGAGATTGACAATTTTCTAATTTTCAAATATTGTGCTTTAAGAAACCAGGGAAAATTATAGGCCTCAATTTTAAGTGCCTAATCTTTAGGCAAACAATATCTCACCCTGAAGTTTTAGGAAGGTCTATATAGACCTTCATAAACACCCTAGGGAACACAGACAATTTTTTCAGAAGGATAGAAAAAGTTAGGTGCCTAAACCAGGCTGACTTGGACTATATCTGCATCAGGTATCTCTGCCTATATGTTCACATGTGCTCATATTTCTACGTATGTATGTATAAAGGTAATTTTTATATGTGCTCTGTGTTGATATTATCTCTGAAATACTAAACAAGGAAATTTTCAAGGTTCCTTTGCTTTTTATGATAAGCTTCCCAGTAATAAGTAACCTTTCTGGCATGGCTGACTTAAAATCATTCCTTTTAAAGAAAGAAAGAGGTTAACACTGAATAAGAATATATAATAGAAAAATGGTCCTTTATGCCATTGTTTCTTACAACTTACCCTTCCTCTAACATCTGTAGTTCTCTCCCTGTCCTTTTGAAGAGGGAGAGTGAGAAGGAGGCTGGGTGAGTTTCTGGCAACAGTATTTATGTTCTCTTAGAAGATTTTCATTTTCTTAGTACTGTGGTGCCTGAGGTCTCAGTGTACAGACCAGGTTTCCTACCCACCTTTGTGGTGTCTGAAGAGATTATATATAAGAATCATATCATCTCTTTAAAACATTCATGTATCATCTTGTTATAGTGAAGAAATTTAGCTTAAAAGAAGCAAAACAGTGAAATTGATAGAAATAGTAAATAATTGAAATCAGGAGGGACTTCTAGAGATCGTATAGTCCAAACTCGTACTCAAAGCAGGATCACACATAGCAAATTGTTCAGGGCTGTTTGCAATAAAGTTTAGCGTGTCTCCAAGGATGGAGTCTCCACAATCTCTCTGGGTAACCTGTTCCAGTGTTTAAACATTCTTAGAGTAAAAAAGCTTGGGGTTTTGTTTTGTTGTAATTTCCTGTACTTATTTGTAAAGTTTGACAAAATATTGTGATTTGTATTTTTTTGTGAGCATTCAAGATGTTTCTGAATAATTGGGAAAATGTCTGTCTATGCTTATAAATGGTACACATGACCATCAATCCTACAATGTTGGTTATTCACAGTATTATTTGTGATTCCTGTGTTATAAAAGTAGTTGTGACTTATACCCTTCAAAAGAGAGAAACTGACAGAAATCACCAAGTGTGCAGTTCATGAATACTCAGATTGAAATCTGTTTGCAGTAGCATTCAGAAAATACTTATAAATAACAAACATCACTCAAAAATCCAAACTGTATAGGCATTGAAACTCGTAAATGACAGCACTTCTAAAAGTATTGTTCATAACACTTACACCTTACAACTTACCTCTTTTGTGGACATTTGCTGCCCTGAAGAATAATAATTTATTTCACAGTTAAGCACACAAAGCCTAACTAAAAATTCTCTAGTTGTTGAACATGCCCCAGGTGTTAACCTCAACTTACGTGTTTACAAAAAGAAAATAAGTGTTGATGGATATGGGAATAAGCACTCATATTAAAATAATTTTGCCTTTTTTCTGTGTCTTGGTTTGAGGTGAAACAGAACCAATTTTCTGTTCAGTAATTATACTTTGCAGCTAAGCCCCTTCTAGCTAACTGATCTCTTTGAAACTCCAAAATGATCCGAAAACATGCTTGGGAGACTTGGGGTTTTTTTTATGGTAATACTTGAATTCCAGTATTAATATGTAAATAACAGAATGTCTGCAAGACAACTCATCAATTTTTAGTTAGTATTTATAATTTTTAAATTACTTGTTCTTTCTAACATGTCCGTTCCAATAACTGTATCATAGAATCATATGGGGTTGGAAGGGACCTCTAGAGATCATCCAGTCCAACCTCCCCCCACCAGAGCAGGTCTACCTATAGCAGGTGGTGCAGGAACTTGTCCAGGCAGGTTTTGAATGTTTCCAAAGAAGGAAACTCTGGAGGTGGTGGTATTTTTCTCTTTAATTTAATACACAGGCACATCACCTTTAAAAACATGCTTTCTGTGATTTAAGTGGCAAAACTAATTATCAACTCTGAACTGAAATTATCAGAATTATTTTGTATCATATTGTGACTTTGTTTCAGAAAAGTCTCTCTAAATTAAAAATTTTAAATAGCTTTTTTTACTAACTAAATCACCAATAACTGTCATCCTCACAAAGTTATTTTAAAAAGAAAAAATACCATTCTGAGTATCGATTTCTCGAAATAATCTGCTGTTGATTTACTAAAAACTGTAAGTGAAATTTTCTACCTGGTTGGATATGAACTCACTGAGGAAATTTTGAAGAATATTTAAAATTTTATATTAACTATATTTAAGCAGAGGCATAAATGCATAAAATTCAGTTATTTTATTCATAGTATATCCACTAAGTATGTGTAACTCCACAACACACATATTTTTACTAACACAACAAACAAAACTCAAAGGCATGTGATCAAAAAGACTTAAATATTTGAACATAATTAGATAGGGTTGTCTACTTTTTCCACCTGGGTAAAGAATTTAGGGAATTCTGTGATGAGTTTACTTTTAATCGATGAGATACAATCTCTATCTCTGTAATACACTTAATTTTTTACCCAAAGTTCTGTACAGTACTTGAAGTATTTGACTATATATATTTTTAGTAGATGACATATTTTTCTCAAAGCTCTATTCAGTTTTCCACAAGTCTTCAATTAATTGTTTTGCAAAGCAAATTTATTCTCTACTGATAAGCCTGAGATGAGAAAAAGTAAACTGCAAATCGTAACTGTGTGTTTGTAATATCAGACTCTTCACCTCAACACAGACCCGAAGAATCATACTGGTTTTGGTTGGGAAGAATTAATTTTCTTCATAGTAACTTGCACGGTGCGATGTTTCGGATTTGTGATGAAAACAGGATTAGTAACAAAGGGATGTTTTAGCTGTTTCTGAGGAGTCCTTACACAGATTCAAGGCCTTTCTGCTTCTCACATTGGCCCACCGCTGAGTAGGCTGGGCGTGCATAAGAAGCTGGAAGATGTTACAACCGGGATAGCTGATCCCATCTGACCAAAAGAATAGTCCATACCATATGAAGTTATGCTCAGCAATAAAACTGTTTCCCAGGACAGTATTTACTTGGGCACTGGAGGGGCATTTGTTATTCTTGGTTTTGGTTTGGTCTGGTTTTGGGAGCACAAGTTTTTACTTATTAAACTGAATGAGTGAGTAGCTGTGTGGTACTTAGCTACCTACTGGGTTAAACCACAACAAGCACGAATTTTAGTTATGAACCAGGATCAAAATATCTGAAGTGTCATGTTGTCCAGCATGGGATGGGATGTATCCAGTTATGCTAAGGTGATGATTTCATTCAATTGAGGGACTGTTTTCTATTAATTTGGGGGGAGGGGAAGGAATCTAATATCTGGAAAAACACTGGTATGATGCCCATCTTTAAAACAGGAAGGATCTACAGTCATCCTCACCTCAAACTGTGGAAAGATTATGGAGGAAATTTTCCTGGAAAACTTTTCCAACATTCTAGACACATGAAGGACAAGAAGGTGGTTGAGGAGAGCTGACAAAGGTTCACCAAGGGAAAATTGTACCTGATCAACCTGAATGATACTATGACTGCTCTGGCTCTGTGGATAAGGGAAGAGCAATGGATGCAATTTACTTTGATTTTACCAGAGCTTTCCATAATATCTCCAGTAGTATCCTTCTTAACAAATGTACTTTGAAACTGTATTTAAGATATTTCATGATGAGAAATTTACTGTCTCTAATAAAGATTTACTAATTATTAACTAACAATCATCCAAATTTCTAAAAATGTCCAAAATTTCATTCTCCTAAATGGTTGACATTTTGGGACTTTTATGTTGCCAAAAAAAAAATAAAGAAAAATAGAAAAGTAAACTTACACTGAAGATCAACACAGGAAATACGACTTCAAAATAACTAACATTAACAATTATTATTGCTTATGAAAATATATGGAATTGACCTCCAGCAATGTTAATTCCTCAGATATTTTCATTGTATGTTACTTTCCTGTAAACTTTTTAAACATACATTTGCTTGCTTAGTCTTCCACAATTGGAATCTGTCCTGGATGTACAGAAGCTTCATGTTTTCCTCATCACTTGTGAAACAAAACAAGATGTCACTTGTGAAAAAAATATTTGAGTAGTATATTTCAGTAATTTAAAGTCCTCAGTATTTGCTGCTGTTTGCTTTTGTCTTCAGAATGTTTCTAAAGATGGTCCTGATAAACCCTGACAGTTAAGCAAAAATGTGTACCTTAACAATTTATTTTTTTTTGTCTTGGAGACCCAATGCTGTGTCTTTATCTTCAGGTTTTGTCCGCATTTTGTGAAATAATGAGGTTTATATTTAACTCTCAACCTTACCTCTTATTGAGACATTGGCATTATTACTACTCAAGAAAGTAGAAGAATGAGCAATTCAGATGGCTCAGTATTTGTTTTTCTAAGACATATGGTACCAGTAAACTTGTCTTAAGGTTGTAATATCCCAAGAAGAATCTGTAATCAATCAGTCTTATTGGAATAGAGAATATTTTTTTTCATTTCAATTCAGAATCACAGAATCACAGAATCACGTAGGTTGGAAGGGACCTTTTAAGATCATCTAGTCCAACCAATAAAAAAAAAAAAAAAAAAAACCACCCACACCACACAAAACACCACCCAACACTAATCCATATCCCTGAACACCATTCAACTAACTTTGCTTAATTACAGTTTATAGTATTTTTTTTAACATGTTAAATTCTATGATAAATAATCTTTATGTCAGGTTAAAACAAAACTAAACCAAACCAACCAACAAACAAACAAATAAAAAGAGAGCTATTTCTTTTTCACTGACTTTTAAAGCAAAATTTTATAATGAATATATATTTAGAGTGATGTGGTCTTTCTCTCTTCTCTGTTTCCTGTTTTTCTTTGCTCTTTCCCTCTCCCCTTCCTTCCTTTTTTATTGTTTTTTAATTTGTTTTCTCTTAGTCATTTGCCTACAGTATTTGTTCTGGAATTGCTTACCATATATGTTCTATAATGAACCCTTCCAGTCCCCTGTGATTTTGCTTCTTCTGGTTCTTCAAGCACACTGGAAAATTTTGATTTGTTAGCAAGCCTACTCCTGAATATCAGCATACCTACAGCTGTCTCTTGTTCTTCCTCATATGACTTGCACTTGCCAGCAACTCTGTTCCAGTTTGTTCCCTGCTGTTTTTCCTGATGTTTCCAAAGCCTTTTTCCAATTCTTTTTGACTAGAGTCTGTGCCCTTCATCTGGTAAAAATGCAATTATTTACATAAAAACTCAGCATTTACTATCAGATATATACAGAACAAACTGTCTCCAGTTTTAAGTGTGGGGCTACGCTATATGGATTCAGACCTCTCTGGATGTAAACTGCTAGAAAATTCACTTTTTTGAAGAATTGCTGGTGACTTAGCATAGCACACAATTATTCAAATTACTCTGTGCTTGGAATCTTTGAAGCATTCATTCGTTATATCCCATAATATGACTTCGAATATTCAAGCTAGGAATTTTTTTAGGAGGTAAATAAGCACGTCTACTTATGAATGTGTTTCATTACAGAAATATTGCTATGAGGTAAATTGCCATTAGATTACAGAATTTATCATGACTTCTACCATACCAAATGTGTTACTTAAAGCTCAGTTGCAAAAGTCATGAGATCATATCAAACCTATAATTAAAAATATATAGTTTCATATGAAAATATAAGTATAATTCAATTGCACAATGAAGATTTCCATGAGAGAAGGAGAGTTAAAAGACTCCAAATTGTGGGGATTTTAGTTCAGTTGTAAAATTTGTGATATTCTTGACTCACGACTTTCATGGCAGAAACAACTGATACAGCAGTAAATAGTGAACTGTTCGTTCCATTAAACCACTTCATAGAAATGGACCTGAACACTCTTTTATATAGAGGTATACATAGAGATATGTATATATGGAGAGATTGCCACAAAGTCAAATGAAAAATTTTTCATTAAATATTCAGATTTTAGTTGAATTTGGCTCTAATGATATATGTCCACCACAGGAACAAAGAGAGGGAATAACAATCGAACAGGAAAACAAGAGTATCTCCCTTGTATGACCAGCATGGGAATAATAATGTAACCATATTGTCTAGGATCCTTCTAATAAGCCAGGAAGGCTTTAATCATGGAGGAATTGTGTTGGGGGATAATACTGGCAGTTTAAAATGTTAAACAGAAATATCTGAGCTGTGTGGTTCATGTAGATAACACTAGTTCTTTACAGTGTTTGCCATAAATTACATTCCTTTAACCCAAGTATTTTCATTATACTAACTGTATAATTAAATTGCAACATTAGTATGCCAAATTTGCATATTGCAAAGAAAAGTAATGTTGTTTCACTCCAAAAATGTTAAATGGAATTTTCAAAATGAATATTTATTAAGTATTGTGAAGTTTATTTGATGATGATTTTTAAATGTGCATCTTGTCTTTACAGGTACAGCATTATTCTTATGTAAATTGGTGTATTGAGCAGTTGGAGAAAAGAAGCTCCCCAGTTTCCTGTCAATGTTAGCAAAAGACTAATGAAAACAGTGTGGGACAGACAGACCTTTGCAATCCCACTGGCCTAATATAAATTCACATATACACATACTGATTTTACATGAAAAGGTTTTGAGAGTGGAGGGGCTGCAGAGCTGTCTTCTCTAAGAGTCTAGGAACTACCCCCGTGTGGGACAGAGCAAGTTTTGGTTTGAAATTAGTTTAAAAAACATTGGAAAATAGCACTTATTGACTACTGATGGTAAAGAAGAAATCTGCAGATCCAAGCCTGACAGGACACCTCTTTGGACACCTCTAAAAATCCCCTTGTTAATTAGGTAAGATAGTGATGACCTGAATATAAAATAGCTTTACATGATAGATTGGAAATAGATGAGAAATCTTTCAGTTGAAAAAGGTTCATAAGAACAAAATGTCGGGACCAACACCAATGATCTGTGTAATCATAGAGGGCTCAAACAAGGGAAATAAAGGAATATTATTAAACACCAGAACAGATAAGGGGAACCAATGAAGTTTTCAGACACATCAGACTTAGAAAATGAACAGAATAAAAATGTGTTTGCATGCATAATTGAACTTTTAAATATCTTGGCACAGAAGTAAGTCAATACTTCTTTAGCTGTAGACGATAAAGAAAGGATTCAAAGATACACTATAAGGCAGTAGTTTCTGTAGCTATTAAACAAAGTGCTTTTCTACATGTGAGTTTTATTTCAATCAGATGTTCACTTTAGAAGGAAGGGAAACTCATAGTTTTCTGCATTTAAGGCATTTCCCCATATTAAAACAGTGTTGAAGCTTGTAACCTGGATTCCTTTTGTATGAAATTACACTGAAAGATGTGTTCAACGAGAACACTCAATATGGTCTAAGGGCTAATATTTGTTCAATCCATAAGACCAGATTAGATTTAGACTAGAGAAATCATTCTCCCTTACCAACCCAAAATATATACAGTTTGGCCCTCTGCACTAAAAAAATTCAGTCAGATTCTCACTGTGCTGTACTAATTTTTGCACAGTCACTATGGCCTAGGTATGGATCAACTCACACAATGCTTAATCTATACTTTTTCTCTATCTTTTTTTCCCCCTCAAGTATCTATTTGTACAGTAGGCTTTGTAATCACTTGGCAGGCCAGGGTCTCAGGATGTTTCAGGATTTACTTTGTCCTCAGCTGTTTGTAAACCTGCTTTAGACTTGATAGCATTTTTTTTTGGTGGTTGTAGTTTCAGCTATTTTATCTATCTTAGGGAGTTTTACTTAATTGAATTCATTGCCAATTCGTACAAACTTTGAATTATTGATTGGAGTATTGTGAGAAAAAATAAAGAATTAAACAATTAACATACACTTAGGCAAACACCTCACTTACCCCTTCCAAGTTGATCATTCCTTTGTTTTCACTATGTATTACACACAGGCTCTCCCAATTCCCTCAGCAAGGTCACAGGTAGTACAGAAGAATGAGGCCCTGTTGTTTACTCATGTTTCTCTGCTCCAGCATGGGTCACCTCAGGGTCCCTGTCCCACTGTGTGTTGTTCACAGACTGCAGTCCCATAGGGGTGTCCCTGCCCTACAGTGGGTTTCTCAGTCCTGCAGGAGTACTGCCTCTTGCATGTCGCACCTCCTTCCAAGATTGCCTCTCTAGCTATGTCCTCAACAATGAACTTTTTCATGTTTTTCTCTGATCCCTCCTTTTCTCTTTCCATGTGTACTCTATGTGTTTCCTGCCCCTCATGCTGCCATTTTTCCTTAAACACATCTGAGCCAGGGTGCCAGGAGCTCCCCTTCCATTTTGGCTCCAGTGGGATGCTCATACCAGCGTTAGAGCTGGTTAGGATGGGCTGGGACAGTCCTTTTCCTCAACCTTGTTAGTTATAACCCCTTCAGAGAAAGGTGGCAGAGATGGTCTGAGAGACTCCAGCAGTCACTGCCCGACAAGCAGTCACCAGTGTCACTGGATGGTCAGTAGTTGTGATACTTCCACACTTCAGCTGGGAACCAGGGAATGGGAAACATATCATAAAAAGGACATGTAAAAGTAATGTCATCTGTACTCTAAACTTGAGAAAGTGAGCTCACCACCAAGAACAGCTTGTGAGAATTTAGGATGCTGTTAATTTATTGGAACAAACCCACCACCATCACCACCTCTGCTTGAGGAAAACTGGTATTAAGGATCGATGTTTTCAAGGCAAGAGAATCCTTGTACTCCAAGGCCACTTCAGAAGTAGTGGCCTTGGAGAGAATAGAAATCATAACAAATATGGTACTTAATTCAGTATTTTAGTTAAGTAAAGATTCTACTATATTTGTTCATAATCCAGCTTTATTACTGAATCTTTATACATTTTAATTTTATTCTAAGCATTAGAAAATAAAGAGGTAGTAGGAGTTGCAACGGATAGCTTACATTCAGACACAGAAGTTTACAAAAAGGCATTCCTTCCAAAGAACTAGATATTACTTCACAGAATTGTTGTTAGTATTTAAGCTATTTAAGATACATCTGTAAGATGTATATTTGGCCAATCCACTATTAAAAATATAAAATCAGATTAATTTATCACTTTCTACACATCTTTCTACTCTTCCCTTTCCCCCTTTCAATACTTTATAGAAATTTATCCTTCACTTAAGGTCATTGCCTACCATCTTGAGCTAGATGCAGAGCATCACTTTTCACTTACACGCTTTGCTGTTGTCAGATGACATCCTAATCTAATTACAGTGTATTACTGAATTAAAAATAATTAACTTTCAAAGTGATATTATTTCACAGTTGTAGAAAAAACATTTCAAAGGTCATTGCAATTCTGCAATGAGTAGTTCAAGGGTTATTTTAAAGATGCTTTATATCTGTTTTGGAAGTCTGAATCGTAAAATCTGTAACAATTACACATTCCAAAATATATAATTCCTATACTAATAACATGTCTCCCTGCTTTAGACGAAAAATCATCTCAGCTTTTTTATTTACCACTTGTTCCTTAAAACAAAATAAAAAAAAAAATGAATGCCAAAAAGCCTCATACGTTTTAAACTAAAAATGAGAAGTAAGGTTTTGTGACTTTTCTAGTTTGCAACCTTGAATCTAGCATTTGAAACATTCCTTTCATGTTTAGGTGAAAATATCTTGCCTTAATTTTTTCACATACCTGCAATGGGAAATGTATGTTCATTAGACATATTTTTTTCAGTCTGAACACATACCAGACTTTTCTGCTGAGTCTATTTTAGTAATAACATATAAACTTTGACATTTAAGCAGTTTATAAAATAAGATTAAAATTGGCAAAAGCTAGTAAATTCAAAATTAAGCTTTCAATGACAATTTTTCTATTTTCTATTTGCATCTTTCCTCAGCAATGCAAGGTAATGTGATTGTAAGTGACAAGGATGTAAACGATGAATGTTTTACGCTGTGCCTTAGGAAAAAAAGTAATTCTCTGCATTAAGTGTAGAGATTTAATGCTATCCCTGCATTTTTTAGAGAGACTGAGTCTTCTATTTTATGCTGCTTAACACTGTTTAGTAAAACAAAATATATAAGGATCCAGCTGGGGTAGGTGTGCAATATTTATAGCTTGTTCATATCTTTAGAGAAATGCCATGCATCAGTGAATTAATTTGGTTGTATTTTATTTATTTATTCATTCATTGTTATGTCATTCTGTTTGTGTTAGTGTAATTTTATTCTGAATGATCATGTAGGAATTAGAAAGGACTAATTAAAATATCTTCATAATATAACCTAGCAGGCTCTTGGCCTTCTTTGTTGCAAGGGTGCACTGGTGGCTCACAGTCAATTTGACGTTCAGCAGGATCCCCAGGTCCTTTTCTGCAAAGCTATTTTCCAGCTCATCTGCATTCACTGTGTACTGGTGCATCAGGTTATTCCTCCTCCGTGAAAGGACTACATGCTTTCCTTTATAAAACCTCATGAGATTCCTCTCATCCTATTTCTCCAGCTTGTTGAGATCCCTCTGAATGGTAGCACACCCATTTGGTGCATCAACCGTTAGTCTTGGTTGGCTGGCTAAGGGTACAGTCTGTCTTATCATTGAGGTCATTAAGATGCTAAGTAACATTGGCCCCAGTGTTGATGTTTGCAACCTACATCATTGTCCACTTCTGCAGTCCATACTTCATCAGTTTGAGAGTGAGGATATTAGTAGGAATAGTGTTGAAAGCCTAGCTAAAGTCAAGATAAACAACATTCACTGCTCTTCCTTCATCTACCAAACCAGTCATCTCATTGCTGATAACTCCCTGACACCTTCTTTTCCTTCACGTTTGGAGATAATCAAGAGTGATCTTGCATTACATCAGCCACTTTCCTCAGCTCTCATTGGTGCATCACATAAAGTTTGATTCATTTACATCAAATTTGTTTAAATGTTCCCTAACACGACTCTTTCAACAATGGAAAGCCCTCTTCCCTCCAGATTTTCCCACAGGTTCAGGCATCTAGCATTCCTGAAGATAGTCTTAACTAGTCCAGACTGAAGCAAAGACAACGCTGTGTACTTTGTCCTTCATATACCTTGTCACACCAGATGCTCTGCCTGACTCAGCAGCAGATCTGCATCTTCCCTTGGTTTTTTTTTGCTACTAAGTTATCTGCAGAATATTATAATTAGCATATTATAATAATGATAACATAGTTCTAATAGTTCTAATTATTTTCTATTGTCAAATTTATTTGACATTGAAAGATCATTTCCCACTGTTTTCTTATGGTTTTCTTTTAGTGCAAAGGATTTTTTATAGAATCATATAGAATCTGTACATGTAAGAAACAAAGAAAGTAATTTTGTCTCTTTGGAACTGCCCTATGTCTTTTACTTCCAATGCACTGTCTCAGGAACCTATTCATAAAAGTTTTAGGATATAGTCTAACATTAGCTACAATAACCTACATTTATCCCTCGTCCATGTGACTATTATTGAGGTCACATGTAGAAACCCCAACAGATTAGATAGTCTGAGATCTAAACGTTCATGTAGGAAAAGAACATGAGTAACAATCTTGCCTTTTCCCACCTGCATGAAGGTATTACGACAGATGAAAAAGTTTCTTCTCTCTGCTCCCACAGCGTGACTGTACTGTGGAAGGGAAACAGACTTCAGAGGAAAGAAGCTTTATAGAAATAAAACACATCCTTTCAAATCTTGATTATGAAAATTCTGATTATGAAAATTCTTTTATTAAAATATTGCTTAGCTTTCACTTAGGGTGAAGGGTCTACATAAAACTAAGAAAACTCTCCTTCAAGAAAACTTAGCAAGTAACTGGCCCAAAGCTTTGCTATTTGCAATTCATTTGTCAAAAAATATGTTGTGGCAATTCTAATCAAATTGAGATGTCTATCTTACTAAGGTACTTTCCATGTCATGTAAATATTTTTCATTTTGCTCACTTTCAATAATTACGTCTTGGTAGGTTTTAGGTTTTTTTGTCATTGTTGATTGGCTTGGTGTTTTTTTGTGGCTGCTTTTTGTTTGGTTGGTTTATTTTTCCAGAAAAAAACCCAAGACACAGCAAACCAAAAAAAAACAATCAAAGGAAGAAATAAGTTTAATGAATATTTTTTTAGAAGCAACTGTAATATTTTAAATTCCTGGATGGTAATTTTTACAAAACTAGTAACCTAAAGAGAAATATTTAGGTAACAGTTTTGTAAATCTTCTTCATGTAATCTTATGATATGGTCTATTAAACTATGCTATATGTATGTGTGTGTAGATACATTTATACATATGTTTTATCAGCAGTTTCCAGACTCAAAAATTGGAAATCCTTAATACCTCCCTCCTTTATAAGTTCCTGTCTAGAATATGTGCATTTACATCAGTTATAGTTGGTCCCTGTGTGTCCTAGAGAATTCAGCAGAAAATATTTTGACAATTTAATATGTTTTGGTCCTGATTCTCAGCACACATTGCAACACATGGTTCCTGAACCTTTGGGGCTTATATCCCAAGAATTAAAATCCAAAGGGAACATATCTATGGGCATTAAAAAAAATTTTAAGGAGACTAATAATTATATTATAATTACATACTGTAATTGTGCAATTATAATATTAACAGGCAAAGAAATGGTAGGAAAGGGAATTAAAGGAAGCCAGGAAGTAACTAGAATATTTGTAGTATTTTATTTTTGAGGATGATATGGCTGATAAAATTCCTATTTTTTTAATTTAGAATAGAAATGGTAATATGATTATGATTCATACATGTGTGCTGTGTCTAGATTTTAAATATTAAGAACACTTTGTACTACTTTATGTTAAGTCACATTCTAAAATTTTAGTGGTTTCATTGCTATGGCACTATATTTCAAATTTAATAGCTTTCTCTACTGCAGTTTTCAGTTCTTGGCCATATTTTGGGGGGTTATGATTTTGGAGATTTTTTGCTTTTTGTTCAGAACAGTGAGAATGCAGACAATAACAATGTATCTTGGTAATAAAAATCTACTTAAATTCACACACAAAAATCATTTTCCATATTTATTCTGTACATATAACAAAAATTTAATAATTGTGAGATACTAGGAAGAATAATTAATTTCGGATCTTACTAAATAATTACATTTTGCTTTTAGTTTTGTTTCAGAAAGGAAAGGTTGTTTTGAATCAATTTAGTTAAACGTTTTCCATCACAGAGAATTGCAAACACAAACGTTTATAGAACCTTAAGAAATTGAAAGCTATTATAGGGATTTTTTTGTTTCATTTCCTTTCTTCTTGCTTCATGCAGTTTCCATAAAAAAGACTGTACACTGTGCAAGTAACTTTTCAGATAAATAAAATCGCAGTGCTATCCAAGTCTGAATTCAATTCTGAGTTAAACCATGCCTGCCAATTATTTCCAGCTATCTATTTGATAGAACAGTTCTATTCAATTTAAATTCCATTCTCAACAAATTTTTTTTATGCAACGATACACTCAGAAATTGATACTTTGTGAGAGACAGAAACAGTAAACAGTTTTATTTTCTTTACTGTTCCTTTTGTGGAAGAATAGAGAGGAACAGCAGGAATCTGCAAATATGGTATATTATAGCACTATCACTGTGAAGGTTCTAAAGCTGTTGTTAATCTCATGTCAATGCTGTTTTAAAGGAAAGATGTATGACTAGGTTGGGAATCAACAAAATGTCTCAAGTTTATGTTTTTAAAAAACAAACAAAACTGTCTGCTTTCAAAATATGTTTTAGAATGAATACTTACATTTCATAGCTAAAGACATAATTTCAATTTATCAACTCAACATAGGGTGATACTAATTTTTAAACCCATATCTTGTACACCAGATAGGCAGGAATTTCTAGTTCAGTTTCTTTTGAGGTTAATATAGTGTAGAGGGTAAGGAAAATGTATACTTCCAACATATGAAGAAAATACATACACTCCTTTACTTAGTTGGGGTATTTCTAATAAAGGGAGAAAAGAAGAAAGGTAATAGATAAATGTGCTTTACCATTAGCACCTTTCCCATCTTCGCATATTCATAGCCTAACATATATCTGCAAAGGATTCCACAGACTACTGTATCTTCAGCATACCTGATTACTTTCCTCAAGTGAGGCATAAAATTCATTTTCTATCCATAACAGTCACTGACTTTAGCCAGCATAATATCCACATTAAAAAAAGAAGTTAATATATTGCTGTCACTATAATTCCATAATAATTTTGCATTTATTTTAATATCTTCTAACAGTACAATTAGATAATATTGAAATCAATAGATCTACTATTTGACTTCTAGCTGTATGAAAGTCTTTTTTCCTTATGGGAAGCTAAGCACAAAATATATTTCAATGCTTGTCAATAATATTTAGATATCATACAGACTTAGAAATTTCCATTTATCTATCCATATTCATATATAACATGCATATTTGAGTACAGATGTATGAACGCAGAAACTAATCATGTAATTTTTATTATTTTATTTGCTAGTGAAGTAATTAACCTAGGAAACACAATGTGCCCATTGGGTTATAATTCTTGTGAATTCTTATGACTTGAAGAATAAGCTCTGTTTTGATTATCCTAATTTCCATGTAAAGCATTCTCGACAGAAACTTACTTCACATTTTATGAAGAAATTTCATGCACACATTGTTTAAGGTAAAGTTAGTTCTTGAAGATAAACAAAGCAAGGAAATAAATCTTTTTGATTTCATATGTGATCTCATATAATGACGAGAGTCCCTTTTTTCTAATATTTTGACTTCATGATTACCCACATAATATTTTCCCCTCTCTTTACAGAATTAATTTCTGGTGAAAAAAAAAATAAATAGAGGAATATTAAACACTGTAAGTCCAGTCTTCTGTCTCTATGCTGCCTTACAGGAGACTGGAAACCAATTTATCTGTTGCCCATACTATGTTTAAGTGTTAACTTTCTTGGGAAGTCAGTCCACCTCTTTTTACGAACAACCACTTCCAGTTTAAAAGAGCAGAATAAATAGAATAGGTGTACTTAAAGGAAGGACTGAAACTTCTCTGGTCCACATTTTACTAATTTGAAAAGCTTATTCTGTCCAAAATAATTTCACAGAATTTCAAGGCCAAGCGTTATTTTTAAGCATGTTTGAATTCTTTGCTAAGTTCTTTTCTCATCTCTGCACTGGACCACACAATGCAATGAGAGAATAATTTACAATGAAACACTGTTATTCATAAAACAAAATCACTTTTCCTTGCATAATTCTTAAAATTGATTACATAGTGTACCTATTGCACAAGAAATGCTTCTTCAATGGGCTTATTGGTGAAGAATTTTTCACGGTTAGTTGTCATATTAAGAAAAAGAAACTGTTACTAGCTGCAGAGCTCAACTTTTTAGAGATGCTTTGGTTGCGGTGAAAAGATCATAATATTCTTTTTTTCATGTTTAACTTCTATTTATGCTTTACAGGTTTTGTTATAATAAATATTGGGGCTGAATCTCACATTTTTTGTATCCACTGTCAAAAATGTCTTTTACTTTTGCCAAGCTGAATATATTGCAGAGTTAGAATCATTAAGGTTGGGTAAATTGTAATTATAATGATTTTCAGCATCAGAACTGTCTAATAAGGGAAAAGTAGATACTTTCTTGATTTCTTTTTCTCCATTAATCAGGATCATTATAGTAACATACATTTTCTGAAAAGTTAATATAAATTGAAGATTGCATAACTCTCTGTAGCAGATAATATATTTTTAAGCCGCAGAATTTCTATACTGTTTAACATAATGAAGTCAAGTCATTATATCTTCAGCCAGATGATAGCTTGCATTGTAAATAATGCTGATTAAAGTAGTAAGAAGCAAATCTGCATCAGCTGATACACTGTTCATATTTTAAATCAAATTAGTTTCAGGGAAAGAAAAACTGGACCTAGAGCAGAGAATTTAACTCAGAGATACTAGATTCTAAGAATATATTGCTTGTATGTTCAAATAACATAAAATGCAATATTAGGGCTCATACAGATGGGAAAAATATTTCAACCACACCTAATTTTAATATAATAGAAAGCTTGAGAATAAGAATTTCATATGAAATATTTAAGGCTCAATTTTTCTCCTGATTAATTTGAGTAAGGATCCTACACATCTCGTTTGCCAAATAACCTTAAACACAGAAGAGTCCTGATTGTCTCAGAATGATGGCTCTTCCCTTTTTATTCCCTGTCATTCTAAACAACTATTTTCCAAAATGCCCCTCTGCATATACCAAGTTCCACACATACCTATTCAGCATTTCTGGTTTTGTCTACTTAAACAAAAATGGATCTGATATCATTTCCTGATTTAATCATTTGATAAATTCGCTGGGTTTTATCATATTTTTCTCAGGAATTGCATATTCAACTTTGGACTGCTCTTGATTGCCTAGAATTGAAAACCAGAGTTTGTCAGATGAAAAATTTGGTTTTAGTACTCTGGAACAGAAATACATTATTTTCATTCTTGGTTGCATTTTGGCCTGCAAAACCTAAAACCCTGCTTCAGCGTTTTGTATGCCTCCTTTTTATGTCTGAGTTCAGTCAAGAGCTCATTGTTCATCCACATATTCCCCATACTGCATACATTTCAGAGACACTCAGCTGAAAGCATGAGGATTTTCCCCATAGCCCCTTCCTATAGACACCTCCTTATTTGTGTGAGGTGGCACTCTTCAGCCCTGTTTGTAGATGACACTCTTGGACACACCACCCTAAACCTTTTTCTTGCCAATTCCTCACTTGTTTAGATCTCATTATCTCCCCGTCCCATTATCTTAGCTTTTCACCAAGCATGAGAAAGTTTTTTTTTTATGACTTCATGAAGGGCATCCCTTACCTTCTTCACAGTTTTAGTCTTCAAGAAGGCACTATGATTGGGAAAGTCAAATTCTTTTAAACCCAGCAGCACAAGCAGCTGTGACCCACCAAATCCATCTACTCTTTCCAAAGCCCTTCCACCCCTCCAGCATGGGTCAGGATCTAAATACATGTATCCTCACCCACTCTGCCCATCAGCCTCAGAGACAGTGTGATACGCTCCAGGTCTCCCCAGCATTACTAGTGTCCATGTGGCACTAGGCAGGGGGCCAGACAAGCTTCTGCACTCTCTCCATGATGCTTCAAATCCAAACTCTTTTCAAGCATCAAGACTGCCTAGATAACAGCACATGAGGGCCTTCCATCCTTCACAGCAGATGGTCTCCTACTGCTGTCACTTGGCAGTTCCTTCTGATGCTGCTATATGTTTCAGACAAGTCATTAGAGAAAGCTACAAGCTCACCTACCAGAACACTGAACTTATTCACTGTAGCAGATCCCCAGGTAGAACAGGAGCCTTCCAGCTAGTACAGGAACTCAAAAGTTTTCAGCCTTTACCATCACATAAGTCTTGATTTCTCAGCTAAATAAACACAATACAGTTGGGAGATTCAAGGCATTTATAAGCTTCATATCTCAAAGAAGATCCACATGTGATCTCTGGCATGCATTCTGATGTTTTCCTCCAGCATCAGCTTCTCTTGACAACACAGGTGCTCTACCAATGCCCCTCTGTAGGCTAGGACTCAGCAAAAGACACCTACCAAAAGGCCCACCCTACAGCCCAGATTTGGAGAAACTCAGGAATTCAGTTTGGGTTAAGGCCTCTGATATACAAGTATTAGTTGTTGCAGCTGACAATGAGGTCTGTATCATATGGAACATCACTACTATCCCTGAGGAGATTTCCTAACTGCTGTACAAACTACACCTCTATCTGTGCTCTAGATTGGCACTAATATAGGCCTCTCCCTAGCACCTGCTGAAAGGATGCTTGTTTCTCCCTAATCGGGAGTCAGCTGAAATATAAGCTTAAAGTAGTCTTTGATCAAGAACAGATTTTACAGCTTGCCAGAAACTTCTATGACTTGTTAGTCACAGTCTTCTACAGCTATGCTTTTAGGGTAGTAGGTATCTTGAAACTCCTTGAAGAGATCTCAAATTAGACGTAGATGTGTGTGGAAATAACAACCAAGAGTGCTTATGGAGATGGCTAATGTTGTTAGGATGATATGACCATCTTTGAAACATCATGGTGTTTGGGGCAAATTTCCTAATGAAAGAAACATGTTATACATAACTTCAAGAAGGGCAAGGAGGATCTGGGGAATTACAGATTGGTGGCTAGCCACAACTCAGTCTCTGGGAAGTTGATTGAGCATGGAAGGCATTTCTGAACATATGAGGGGCAAGATGATGACTGGAAACAGCCAGCATAGATTCAGCGAGGACAAAGTGTGTTTAACTAATCTGATTGCCTTCTGTGATGAAATGACTGGCTTTAATAGCATCATTCTATGTCCACAGGAGCAGACGCCATTCACCTTAAGGTTAGGAATGCTTTTGGTAGAGTCTCCCATATCATTGTAGCCTATTTCAAAAGGCATTATCCGGATAGGTGACCACAAGGTAGGTGAAAAACAGCTGGACTACGAGGCTTAGACCCTGTAATGAACACTAAAATATCTAGTTGGCAAAGAGGCAACAAATTTAAGTCAGAAGGGGATATACCTGGTGCTAAAGCAGGAATGAAGCTATACAGCAGTTGGACAATACAACTTTCTTATCAGCATCCTTGTGATATTACCCTTCCCATTAAGTAACTATGCGTAGTGGTCAGTTCATTATCACTAACTTAGCAAAAGGTGGAAAAGATGTATTCTATATAATATCTGAGACTATTTGTGAAACAATACAGACTTCCTCCTTTTGCCTCATTCAGTGGGGAGTAAATATGTCTCAATCATGCCTGAACTCAGCTCTAATGAAGGCTTTTTTTTTTTTCTTTGTTTGTTTTTTGGGGGGTTGTTTGTTTTATTTTCATGCTTGCTTACAGAGTCCTGGAAATTCTGCAAAGGTACATTTGATTTATATTCTTTTAATTCATTGAAAATGGGGAAAAAAGTTACAAGTTTTCAAAATATGATTTCAAGCACATCATTTATTGCCCTAGAAAGAAATGTGGTGCCTTAGAGGTGATAATGGTCGCTTTGAGAAATTTCTGTGATTAGTTTTAATACAATCCATTTTGGGGAAAAGAAATTGAGCAATTACAGGTAAGTGCTACCTATTATATACTCCTTTTGGCACAAATCATAGGGCATTAAAAAAAAAGCAAAGTATAAGTAAGAAATACAGAAGCCTTTGGCTCCTTGTCAGGCTTTGAAATGGATGTCTCATCTATTTAACTAATGAAAGAGATTTAACCTACAAAGCTGCTTTTCCTTCAGAAATTGTGCAACTTTAAATGCTAGAAGTAATGCCTCAGAACACTCATTACATGTATCTGTAGAAAATACTAGATGATCCTAGCAATTATAGAATTTATCATAATAATAGAAATCCATATCCTCAGCAGATATTATAACATCCTAAGTCCATCATTACATCATACTTGTAAATATCATCTGCTTTTGTAAATTAAAAAAAAAAAAAAACAAAACAAAACAAACCGAAAACTTATTGCATGTACTTTTACTATGTCTTTTTGACTCTATGAATTAATTGATATTATTTGTAAGCTGATATATATCTTTCTTTTGTTTTTATCTTTTTTTCTTTTCTTTTTAAAAGCAGTCAGGTAATATGTAAATACTTAACTTTCCCTTCAGTAGCTTTTCCCTTTTCTTCATGCTGTCTAATCTATGCTGCATTTCATTTTCTATTATTTCCCAAATGAACTGACCTTATCCATTAGCTTTAACTTTCATTTTCACTATTTGTCTTACGAACCATAGAATTTTGCTGTTCATCACGGTATACTGTAAGACAACTAACCATTTAAAGAAGATTCTGCTGTTCTATTTATTTGTTTAAAAAAACCCAATCAAGTAAGCAAACAAAACCCAAGATCTTATATTTGCTTTGTTTTCCTCTTAGTAGTTTGTATCACTAACACTACTGACAACATAAACTTTTTCAAGTAGCAGATGTACCTGTGGTGTCTTCAGACAAGAATAGTTTCTGTAGGCACTCTTCTGGGGAGAAGATCTACATATTAGCTCTTTCGGAAATATACTGCAGAGGCAAATGACAGCGTTATATAATACTGCATTTTTTCCACTTGAGGTAAGATGCTAATAACTGTCCATATATTTTCCAAGCTACCATCTAAAAAACAAATTACAAAGACCATTGATGTTTTCTTGCTATAGATAAACAGATCAGTGTGATTCCAAATATTAGAAAGATGCTGCTACAACATACTTGAGATTATGTCACTATGACTCGTTCCCTTTAAGAGTGGTATTTTTAGAAGTAAAGTACTTAAGTATACACTATAATAATGTAATAACCATAGTTCTTCGCAGTCCCTTTTTAAATTTTTCTCCATTTAATATAAGAATTTTAGCTGAAATTCTAAGAAAGTGATGTTTTTTCCTAGATTGATGGGTGTACTTTGAATCCAGCTGTATTTTTAGCAGCATATATGTTTTCCAAGTTAAATAGCACCCATTCAGGTGTGCACACCCATTGATGTGCATGAAACCCAAACAAATCAAATAAGAACAATACAAAACTAATTCTTTGTTTGTTTTTTTTTTTTTTTTTTTAATTGCATATTTTGGTTATATTCTCTTTTTTTTTGGGGGGGGGGAGGGGGTCTGGAAGAGGGGGACTTAGTCTATTTTGCTACATATATCAATGACAAAGAGTGACTAACTGCACTTAAAAAACAATATGTTTTTGGACTATGATCAGCTACATCTAAGAATTTCGTTTTGGACCTGAAATGAATTTCTGTAACGCAACCAGAAATCACAGAATACTGTCTATCTAACCATATGAACTGTAATTCTCTATTTGCTTTCCAGGAAAAAATAGAAAATATTGCCAAGCTGGTGAGGGTGGTTTAGTCTAACACGTACCTGCCAGGAGTTCCATTTTGCATCCCTGATGCATAGCAGTATAACTGGAACTATTCGTTCTAGCAGCAATGAATTTGAGATGCATCTGCTGTTACTGATATTAATTCATTGAGTCAGGTAAGTCCTTTAATAAAAATAAACATTACAGATGAAGGAGATATTTTGCATGTCTGAACTGTGTGCATCTAAAGAATGATTTCAAGTGATTTTTTTCATGCAAACATATATTTTCATAACTATAGATACATACATACATACATACAGTTCCTTTTTAGGAAGAATTTTCTTGTTTTTTCAAGTTGTGCAATAGTACTCTAAGAAAGTGTCTTGATGACACACAGATCTTTGATTTCTGATTCACAAAACTCACTTACTGATTTGATTTATTTCTGTCATCAGATAAGGAAGCACACAAATTTCAGCTCAATGTCTGGCTGGGATTCTTTCTGACTAATTTCTCTTTCATTCATTTTCCAAATTAACCTGACTTTGCAGGCAGAAAGGTAGCAATTCTTTATGATATTTGTGAAGGACACTGAATTTAGAATATTGTGGAATTCAATATAATGATAGGATAAAAGGCACCTCATGTCCTTATTTCTTTCAGTGGTTATCAGTTTATTTAAAAAGACAAAAAGTGGATTATTTCACATGCCCAAATGACTTATGAAAGGTGTGCATTAGAACCCAAACCATGACACAATAAGACACTTAAATCTATTTCAAAATTGAAAGTGTTTGGACTGACTACTTTGCATTAATCTAATACTTTCATTCAAAAATTACAACATCTACATACAACGATAACATCCAAGCTGAACTATATCACAACTTCAGAAAAATTGCTGTAGTGATCTTAGCAATCAATAAACAAATTTTGACAGAGAGGCAGGAATGGTTCAGTACAGGTTGATCTAACAGAAATATGGGAATTTCTAATGTCACCCAAGCTGTTAAAAATAATGAGTATTTCACATGGCCTATCAGTCATTCCGCTGAAGAAAAAATGTATGCATTTCCAAATTAATGGTAATATATATTTTATCTTTTTTAGAAAGTCTTCCTATAAATCCTTTGAGCACTTCTGAGACATTTATACATTTATATAAGGGACGTGTCAAAAGAAATCATTAAAGTTTAAAAAAAGTAAGGTAGAGTTCACTTAGAAATATAGAAAAAGAGAAATGTTAATCTTTTATATATAACATAATTATATATAACATGATATATATAACAATATATAACATATATAACAATTATAAAAATTCAAATCTTTGAGTTATTCTTCTAATAGGTAATTTTACATACCGTACAGCATTTTTTCTTTCCTTTTACAGGAAAGGAGTTTAATCGAGTAGGTATGACTGCAGATGGAAAAAGTTTAAACTTTTTTTTTTTTTTAATCAGTTTAAGTATTTGTTAAATATCCATATATGGGAAGATGAACTCATAAATTCTAAGGTTATAAATTTATGAGATTATAGATTATGAAGAATGGGATTGCGTATATGAGATATCTTACTTAAATCTGTGGATCCTGAAAAACATGTATAGCATGTCTAATTTTAATGGAGTTACGTATGCATAAAACCATTGTACTTAATATCTGTGAATAAATTTGCTATTTACTGGTACATTTGCTAACATTCCTCAGGGTTTTGTGTTTTTTCTTTTTTTCATTTGTTTGAGTTTTTTTAATTCTTAGAATAAAAAGGAAAGTACTTACTTTAAATAGCAAAGAATACTGAAAAATACTAAAAATTTATTAATAATATCTCTCTCACAATACGTCATTCTCAAATTAAAAATAAAAATATTTAAACAATTTTAAAAATAAAAATTATTTTATTTTCAAAATTTTACAGGGGTTTTATTCTAGGGAATGCCTACTCTGAATACAAATAATAGGCTTCTGATTTCAAATTTCCCTTGATGTACTCAGTTATAAGTATGGAAGTAATCTACCTGCATTCTACTAAGTTTATGTAAGTATTATAAAAATAGAAATTAGTTAAAATGTTAACTGATTTGTTGTCAAAGTACTTTATTAGTGGCTTGGAAATGTAATCCTGTAAAATTATTAGTCACATGCAGTGCAAACATGCATGCATATATGTGAAGTCATGTATCTAGATACGTCTCCATACATCAGGAATTACAGCCTATGATGTGTGTGTGTTCAGAACATTCACCAATCAGGCAAGTTTCAATTATTTAAACCAAAACTTCAGGTAATTCTGCAACATTACCACTACTTAATACTATTACATGCAGAAATTCTGCATCTTTAATACTCATATCCTTCACTAGCTGTGAGCATACAATATCTTGTTTTTGATATAATACAGGTAGCACTAATTGCTAGTGCCCTTGGCAGTCCTCAGTTGCCAAGGGAGGTCATCAGGCTTGAGAGCTCTTCTCTGACAGAAGTCAACGCTGAAGTGGGCCTCTCTTCCCTCCTCTTTCCTCCATCACCCTTTGTGTTCTATGCTTCTCACCCTACCTCCCAGAACACAGGATCTCATCAGCTCCTAATGCATGTCTTGTTTTTAGTTTCCATTTTAGGTGTTCAAGGCTGTTCTGTTTGCAGTCCCTTATGCTCTTATTCTTTGTTATTCAATTTGCAAATTCTTCTATTTGGGTTATTGTTTACATCTTACACCTCTGAAGAGGAATTCCAGTGTCTTTGGTTGCCCCTTTGGTCATTGTTTGTTTACACACATATGTAAAATGCATATACATGTTGCGTTTGCCTATGCCATCCCAGTATTACAAAATGATTACACATCTTCTTGCTTACACTATTTTGATATGTTTATATTTGGGAGTATGGTAAGCTTGTATCTTGATTAATTCACTAATAAGTGTAAGTTCCTGCTTTGGCTATGCATAGAAGTGAAATGCCAGAGGGTGAAAGAGAACTGAGTTCTCACAAAAAAAATAACAAGATATTATGTTAGTCTATTAAAAGCGAGACCCAGTCATGTAAACTGTGTAAATGAGGAGAGGTTTTCCTGAAAACTGAATTAGTAATTATTTCTACCTTTCATAAGACCACCTATCATTATTTATGCATGGCTATTGAACTATGGGTTTCCTGTCCTGCAAATAATGCTATTAATAAATGTAATAGTACTAGTAAAAATATTTGTATTTGGTAAATGAAAAAGGTAAATTTTTATTTAATATTTGGCAAATACTGAAATACATCTTAATGTCTTAGATGGGAAGCAAGCTATAAATGGGTAGGATTGATGTAGAAGCTGACATCTATGACATTGTTCCCTCATTTACCATTCATAATCATGTTTATTTTTAACTTTAAAAAAGTTTCTTCATATTCTTATAAAAGTTTTGTTCTTTAGAAAAGGAGCAAGACAATTTTCACTATAGCTTCTAAAACACTACTGTTTTCAACAGAAGGAAAACCACATAGCAAACGACAGCTCTAAACTTTGTTACAAATCTTCCTTAGAGATTTTCAGGAAATCTTATTGCTCTCCACAAGTTTCTGACAATATGTCTAAGATCCACTTTTCAGGAGTAGGGCTTAAATGTCTCACTGCATTTTCTGGTTTCTCTGAGTTTCACATACCTTACCAGCTCTCCTATTTTTTTTAAAAAAAAAAAAAAAAAGAAGAAAATTTTTGATATTTAGTATTCTAAACTTCAAAGAAATAGTTCAAAGTGTATTTATGCATTTGAGGCTTAATACATAGCCATCTAGCCAATATCTGAGATGTGCTAGAATGTAATGTGTAGTTTGTATCTGTCATTGAAAAACACCATGATATGGACGAGGGGATCGAATGCACCCTCAGCAAATTTGCAGACGACACCAAGTTGAGTGGGAGTGTTGATCTTCTGGAGGGTAGAGAGGCTTTGCAGATGGATCTGGACAGGCTGGATCGATGGGCTGAGACCAACAGCATGAGGTTCAATAAGGCCAAGTGCCAGGTCCTGCACTTGGGTCACAACAACCCCAGG
>JAOTQQ010000001.1:159678606-159732163 GCA_026546715.1 Gallinago undulata | reverse complement strand
CTCCCTCAGCCTCTCCTCATAAGACTTACTCTCCAGACCCCTCACCAGCTTCGTTGCCCTTCTCTGGACCTGCTCCAACACCTTAATGTCTTTTTTTTGTGGTTTTCTTGCTCAGCAAGAAAGTTAGCTAATTAGTTGCCAAATTACCCACTATCTCTAGGTTTTCTTTTGTAAATTAATATAGGAGCTAACTATTAAAACTTAGTTAATAAATATTCCTGCTACTGTCAGTTAAGGCTAAGGATGTCTAGCAGCTTCTAGGGAATTCTGTCAACTGCCTTGATTAAAGGGTGCCAACACTATTTGTTCTAGCTGACCCCTGCTTAAGGAGGATCAAAGACCCTTTTACCCATGCTACAGAGAGGCCTATGTAAGAGACAGCCCTCCCTTCCCTTTCCCTGTCCTTGCTATGAAGGAGTACTTGGAGCTATGCTGCTAAATGAAAGAACTTCTGAGAAAGTCAGCAGATTGCAGTGTCAGAGACTTCCGTAACTTCCCTGAGAGCTTCAAGAGCCAATGTCTCTAATTGTAGCTGAGGGTTAGAAAAAGCCTGTGCTTATGAAGCCTGAGAGTTGAAACTCCCATTATGACGAAACTGGAAGCTAGCGATTCCTCATACCAGAAGGAAGGCTCCTACCCCGCCTGATGACTTGCAGTTAGAGAGTAACTTCACTGCCCTCAAAACTGATGAGGAACTGGGAAAGCTGTGAAATGGAGTGTTTCTGGTAATTAAACCTCAGCCAATTGGGACCAGTAGAAGGAAGCAGTGATGGTGGTAGGAGGCTCCCTGCTGTGAGGAATGGAGGCCCCCATCTTTCAATCTGTCTCCTAATCTAGAGATGTTTACTGCTTGCCAGGGCCTTGGATATGGAATATCAGGGAGAAGCTATTAAAGCTTATCCAGACCTTTTTCCTGTTACTCCCAGCTATTCTTCCATTTGGACATCAATTATACTGTTGGGATGAGCACCAGGTTCTGGGGTCCTCATGGTGGACTTGAAACATCCTTCTAAGTGCTAGAAGACAGCACAGCAGGGTACAAACAATCAAGTTAATTTCTAGGGGGCACTGATAACAACTTCCTCTGGATCCTTGACCATCTACGTCAAGAAGATGTTCTGTCAGACCTCATGCTGAAGGACAAGGAAAAACTACTCAGTGGTGTGAAAGCTGGAGACAGCATTGGCTACAGTCACCATAAGACTGTGAATTTCAGGATTCCAAGTGGAGGGAGCAGGGCAAAAAGCAAGACTGCTGCCATCGATTTCAGGAGACCAGATTTCCATCTCTTCCGAGATCTCCCTGGGGACATCCCATGTGGGTGAACAAGATCATGGAAGAAGCAGAGACCAGAAGAAGAAATAGAAGAAGCAGCATTACTGGCAGGGGATGGCCCGTGAGCAAGTCCAGATGACCTGTAAACAGTGCCTGGCAGCCAGACTGATTGAGGGGAATTCCTCCAGTCTGGTAGTTGGGGGTTGCAGGGGCGTGTCGGTTGGATAAGACGATACAATAGTACTATATAAGCTGCCTGTTTGTTATAATAAACGATTCTGGTTGCATCATTGACTGGGGTCGGTGCCTTCATGTGCTACAATCCCATGGAATTTGGTGCTGAAGAGAAGAAAGTTCCAGGTTAGCTTGCTGATATTTCAGAGAATCATAGAATGGTTTAAGTTGGAAGAGACCCTAAAGATCGCCTGGTCCCAACACCCTTGACATGAGCAGGAACATCTTCTTCCTCCCTTATATTTAAGCATAACTGTTTGAAAGCTCAAGGAGGATCTATCCAGAAAAGCAGAAAATCAAGCAAACATGGCAGGATGCTGCATGGATGAGAAAGGAACTCCTGACTGAGGTCAGACTGAAAAAGGAAATGTGTAAGATGTGGAAGCAGGAGCAGGTGACCCAAGAGAAATATTGAGTTGCTCTCTGATCATGCAAATATGAGGTTAAGAAAGACAAGGTTGACCAAGTGTTGAATCTGGCAAGGTATGTGAAGGGAAACAAGAAAGGATTATTCAAATACATAAATAGATAAGGAAGGTCTAGGGGAAAAGTGTATCTGCTGCTGAATGGGGCAGGGGGCCTGGTGACAAACTACACAGAGAAGGCAGAGGTACTTACTTTGCCCCAGTCTTTACTGTTAAGATGGGCCTTCATAATGCCGCTGCAACCAGAGGATAAGTCTGGAGCAAGGAAGACTTAACCCTTAGTACCTCTACTGAGGACAAGCTTGGAGAACACTTAAACTAGACATACATAATTCCACGGAGCCTGATGAGGTACATCCATGAGTACTGAGGGAATCGGCTGATGTCATTGGGAGGCTGCTATGGATTATCTTTGAAGAGAGCAAATGTCATTCCCATCTTCAAGAAGGGGGATCTGGGGATCCTGCAGGCCATTCAGCCATAGTTCAGACACTGTGAAGAAGCAAATAATCCTGGAAGCCATTTCCAACCATCTGAAGGACAGGAAGGTGGTAGGGAGTAGTTAGTGTGGATTTACAAAGGGAAAAGTCATGCTTAACCAACCTGTTAGCCTTATAAAGACGTATCGCTAGTAGATAAAGAAAGTGTAGTGGATCTTTTTTACCCTGACTTTAGGGTAATAAACTTTTTTACTTTTACTTTAGTAAAGCCTTTGATCCTGTCTCCCATAAGATCCTCATTGGCAAGCTGACAAAGTACGGATTGCATAAATGGACCATGACTTAGATTGAAAATTGGCTTAAGCTAGGCCCATGGAGTTGCAAGCAGTGGCACAAAGTCTGTTAAAGTTGCTAGTCTTCTACTCCAGGGATGAATGCTAGGACCTGTATTGTTTAACATCCTCAATATTGACCTGAACAATGGGGCAGAGTCCACTGTCAGTGGTTGTGCAGATGATACAATGCCAGAAAGAGCTGCTGATATGGCAGGTAACTGTACTGCCTAACAGAGGGACCTGGACAAGCTGGAGAAATGGGCTGAGTGAAGTCTCTTGATCTTTACAAAGAGGAAATTAAATAATAATTAAAAATATCAGTAAATAATAATTATTAATTAATATTATACTAATTATATAAATACAATTATTATTAAATAATAATTTTAAAAAATAATCCTAGGCACTAGGCTCCCAGGAGCTGATGTCTGGAAAGCCACTCCAGAGGAGGGTCTGAGGATCCTTGACGGATAAACTGTCCATGAGCCAGTGACGTGCCCCTCATGGCAAAGAAAGCCAACAGTCTTCTGAGCTGTGTTAGGAAGAATGTTTCCATCAATTGAAGGTGGTGATACTTCATTTACTTGGCACTGATAAGGCTATGTCTGGAGTGCTGTGAGTTCTGGGCTCCCCCGTACAACAGAGAATAGGGAGAGTCCAGGAAGGGACAGTGAAGGTGGTGAAGGGACTGGAGCACCTTTCATTTGAGGAAAGGCTGAGAGAGCTAGGACCGTTCAGTCTGGAGCAGAGAAGTCTTGGGGGTGTGGGGTTGGGGAAGGATTTTGTCAATATGTATGACAAAATGGGAGATAATGAAGAAGAGGGTGCCTGATTCTTGTCAGTACTGCCCATTGGCAGGATAAGAAGCAATGGATACAAATTAAAAAATATAAGATTTCATCTGATTTAAAGAGAGCTCGTACAGTGATGGTTGTCATACACAGGAATAGGCTGACCAGAGATTGTAGAGTCCCCATGTAGGGAGACAGTCAAAACCTTATTGGACGTTGTCCTGGGTAACCTGTTGTAGCTGACGCTGCTTTAACATGGAGATTGGACTATATGATCTCTATGGATCCTTTCCAATCTCAAATTTTCTGCTTCTGTAAAATAGCATTTTTATTTTTGTCAGAACTTCTTCCAAAGGAGATGCTGATTCCTAATTTTCACTGGCAGATTATATTAATTACAAATTGACTCATGGGGACATACTTTAGAACAAAAGTATCTCTAATTTTGGAAATGATTTATTGGCACTAACAATATGAACTGACTAGAGTGTGGGGACTGTTAACTTAAACATATAATACATATGAATAAATATACTGAGAAGTCAAGAGAGTCCATGGTTATTATGAAGCATTTGTTTTTTTTCAATAATACTGTTGTAATGTCAGGTTTCTGAGCTTGGTTCTAAAAGTCATATATATCAGGGCCTCTTGTTTAAGAACTGATAGTGAATGCTTCACAAGACATAACAAACATCTTGATCACATATTTTCATATTTTAAACACCAAGTCTTTAGATCCTGAAGAATTGGCTAGTGACAACTTTTAGTTCCTGTAACAAATAATTAGCTGAGAAACCTCACTATCTTCTGGTCCTAGGAAAATATAATTGCATTGTACCTGCAGATCTGTCTACATCCTGTACATTTTCTTCAAATGTACCTTAAATGGAATTTTATTCTGTAAAGGGTTTCTAGGAGGAAGTTGTTCTTTTTTAAAAGCAATCTTATAGAAATACACATTATTCTTCCATCTCTTCTGTCTCCCTCATTTCTCCTTCCCAATGTGACTATCCATATTTTTATGGATATGGATATCTTGTAAAGCCTTGATATCAATAGAGAAAGAACAAATCCAACAACCTCCCTGCCCCTCAAAAAAAATCATGTTTTGAAAATAGAAAATGGACAGAAAGAAGAGGAAAGGATTGCAAACTTAGATAGCTGCATCTGAACTAGAATTGATCCCAAAGGCTTATACCTCTATATAATTATTCATTTACTTATTGACTAATCAAATAAAGAAATATGGGCTTGAATGTAGTTAGACACAAATAAAGAGTGCATAGCTGAATTAACTGAAGCAAGAAAAATAGAAATATATAGGAATTCATGCTTGTCATATGCACATAGAACTTTGTTTTCCAAGATACATGTAAGGTTTCGTTTTTTTGTTGTTGTTAGTTTTTTTTTTTCTTTTTTACAGTATAATGCAAAATAAAGCATAGTACAACTGTATAAACTTTGAAAAGTGCCTTGGAAATAATGAAAATGACATGATTTTATTTTTGTGATGTTAGAATATTTTCAAATTAATCCCCATTCAGTGTTGAGGAGAATACAGTCATTGGAATTAATACCTTGAATTCCCTTCCTTATTACACATTCAAAACATTACTTTTCTGCTAAGAAACATAATTGAAATGTTTTCAATCTAATACAGCTTAAATTTTCAATATTTAACATGGTGAAATCCTGTTGAGAAGAGGAAAAATGCAAGAATTCTTTCTTCTGCTGTGACAGTGTAGTAAGGCAGTGGCTTGATGTAACTTGGAAACATAGGAATCACCCTACTCCATTAAAGGTATCCTTGTAAACTTCCTCCATTGAGAGTTTTCTATCACAGAAGTCAGTGAGATAACTGGAGAAATAAATAGATATATGCAAAGGGGGTTAATAGCAATTTTACGCCTCTGGGAATTCTCTATGTTAATGGAACTAGGAACTCAACTACCTAGCAGAGCATTAACTATGGCAAACTTAGAGGATGGAAATGCAGTTGGTGCAAGTTAACAAAAAAGCCAAAACAAGGTAATCTTATTTCCATTTTCCAATGGGTGTGAGTATAATTTATTTAATAGACGGTTCCTGAAAATGCATACATATAATATGCGCGCACACACTGGTTTTCTGTCAGGTCCTGTTTAACACCTTTATGAATGAGTTGGAGGAAACGATGCAGTTACTCACATCACGTTCTCAGATGATAACACAAAACTGAGAGGGTCAAGTCGATATGCTGACAGTGATACCATTCAGAGGTGCTCTGACTGTCTGGAGAAGTGTACTAGCTGGATCCTCGTGAAATGCAGTAGGAACAAATGTGGAGACCTACCTTTAAGAATGAAGACACACACCTTCTCCCTGGCCCTGGCAATAACATAGGCTAGTATAGGGCACAGCCACCAAGGTGGTCAGGGCTGGAACACTTGGTCTGTGAAGAGAGGCTGAGGGTCAGGAGCTTTGTTCAGACTAGAGAAGAGACGGTTTGCAGGAGGATCTAACTGCACCTGTAGGGTGCTTAGCGGTATGCTTAGAAGGAGAATGAGAGATATTAGGTATAAATTGAAAGACGAGAGGTTCAGACTGGGTATGAGGCGGCAAAGAACCATGAGGTTGTCCAGAGAAATTGCTTGTCTCTGTTTTCAGAGTTTTTGAAGACCTGATTGGAAAAAGCCCTCTGCAACCTGTTCAGAGCTTGACCTGCTTTGACACCTTCTGAGGTTCCTTCCAATGTTAATTATTCCTTGAATATCAGTTTCTGCATCAGTAAGCACCACAGTAAAACTTACAAGGGTAAGATCTTATTTAAAGGAATTCAAGTATTTTTTTAATAGATCTACCTTTTACATTGTAGCCTTACTTGGTGAGATTCAATTGCCCTTTTCTTTAGGGTGTCAAACAGAACTCTGCTTGAGTGGCATTGAGGAATACTCTCTCCGCACCAGAATAACACTCCACAAGTCCCATAATACAACTGTGAGCCCCTACAGTAATACCCAAGTGAGCATCAGATGGAATGTAGGCAAATGAATTTTAAACTTAAATATCCAAGTCTGATATGACTACTTTAGGTTCTCTCTTTAGTTGAGAGAAATTGTCAGCTCCAGATGGCAATATATTATAGACATCTACCTGAAAGAAAGATGAAGGAACATGTTTTTTTTCATAAGAAATATGTTCTGAAAGTACCAATTTATCTCTGTTTAATATAAGGAGAGTAATACCATATTTAGACATCTACTTTTTACAAAATCTATTCTATTTCCTCCTGATGAAGTTTCTGGACCCAAATGGCTAGTTGTAACCATCTCTCTTTCTTCCTGAGGACAGGTAGAGGTTCAGAATTAGGAAACGGAAATATTAAAGTGAGGAGCCTAACAAGTTGTACATACTACAAAGTGTGTGCATAATCATTTTAACTATTATTATTATAATAGTTTTTTTTTTCCCATAGTGTTTCATTTTCCCTTGTAATAAGTAGGTTTAGACTAACAACAAATCTTTTGCTAGGCTGTTTAGATTTATATTACACTAAGAATATTTTTTTTCTTTTGCATGTAGTATGTATTTTGTAGTTCGTTATAAGGTTTTGAGTGTACAAAGAAGTACCTGTTTGTGGCATTCCATCTGTTTGTATTACTCCTGTGTTGTAGAAACAGAAATTTCTGAATGGGAAAAAGTGGTGGGAAAGGGTAATTCCAGTGCATTTATGGTTGGAAGCAGGGGGCAATAAAGCTGTTCAAGTTAAACACAGGCACAAATTAAGTCTCGTGATATACATGATTTTTAGAAAAGAATTAAAAGAATTTCAGTATACTTGAATGTGTCAAAAGAGTAAGAGTGCAAGTTTTACATGAAGCTTTTTTTTTTTTTTATCTGGAGCGCTACCATTTAAGGTTTTATGCAGGTGAGCAAGCCCACAGCTAAGCTTGCTCTATCAAAGCAGATTCCATTTAAAAGGAATAATGAGAAACATTCGCCATTGTGGGTACAAGAATAACTGTATTTTTAATTTGGTTTATACCTTGAAGATCAGGCCTTTCTGTAGGTTCACTGAAAGAAGTTTATATTTTTACCAGCCAAGGCCACATATTATAGATCTGTTGCCATTCACCTATATAGACTTAATGATTTAATCTTTTTAAATTGCTGTCACATTTCCTGCAAGGGGATCAGTTTTTCTCATCCTGGGTCAAAATGAATAAAATTATGGTCATTTTTTTTTTGACATCTTTGCACTTTTGTTTTCAATTTTTTTTTTTTTTTTTTTTTTGCTTAAGGTTCCTTACCTCTCACTGCTAGATGTCTAATGTGCTTTCCATCCCATTCTGTTATAAACTCTCCTTTTTCTTTCAGGAACAACCATAAGTCTCAGTGTGTAGGAGGAGGCATACAGAACTTCCATTCCTTCCTGACATTTTTCCTGAGCCTGACCATACTACTGGATTCCTGATATTATGCTTGGCTGTGCTGCTGAACTTGTACCATTCTTCAGGCATGTATTTTGTACCAGAGTGCTAGTTCATTGTGATCACAGTAAGAAAGGCACTTAAACTAAATTATCACTTAAAATGACATTTACTAGAGCTAACACTACTAAGGAAGAGGAGATGGTATGGATAATACTACTTTCCTTTAGATGCTGGGAAACTTAAGTCACGCAGCATCAAACAGGCTTCCAATAAGCATGTAGCATGCCATCCAGATCCCATCCCTACAAAGGTTACCCTATTTTGTTCCTCTGATCTCTCATTGGATTTTCTCACAAGAAAAGTACTTCTATTCATTATTTCCACTGTCAATACCTGAATAGCATAAAACTGACATATTTAATAATGGTCTGAAAGTTACCTCAGTCAAAGGTGCTATTGAGATAAGCTATTCTCTAGTACCCTGCTTTTTTGTGTGTTTGAACAACTGATCTTTTAAAACCTTGATTATGTATTAAAAATGCGTATATTTATTTAGAGCGACTACTGAATGCATCTATCCTTAAATGCTTCTCTAGTTGGTTTTTTTTTTTTTTAAATGCTGCTTTTCATTCTGTTCTACCTTAATATTTTCAACCTGTTAGATGATAAAGAGAACATATATCATCATCTCTTTAAATAAATGAGATCAAATGAGATAGAGATAGGAAATTCTCACTTGGGAAAACTATAACTACAAATTTGTGTTATGCCCCAATTCAGATATGCTATTAATTAGCTAATTCTTCCAAATGAAATCTGAAATTAAATACTTTATCTGTTTCGGAAGAGGACAAAGAAACAAATCCTTACTAAGACATCCCTAAAGTAGTACTTAAAATGTTTAATTATTGGAAGTGAAAAGATATGTAGTAATTTCATTTAAACTAAACTGTAAGAGCATTGTACTATTTTTTAATTCTTATTATTTATTTTGCCTACATTTTGACATTCAGATGTTCATTTGAAAGTGCATTTCTACTGTAGGATATTTGATCATTGGAAACGCTATAAAATTTAACACTGTGATTTGCAATCATAATGTGTAAAGTAACAAGATGCCCCCTAATGCAGAAACAGAGAAGGCAATATAATATCTTGGGAGGAAAATTTCACTTGAAGAGTAAGGAGGTGGAAGTCAACTAGAAGAGATTTATTAGCACTTTAAGAGTCTATGACCTAAGGAACTTAAAGCTGGAAAGACAAAGGTTTTATGAGTTTATTTGAGGACATATCCCTAATTAAATAAGAGCCATAAAAAATATGCTGTAGAAAGTCAATTGTTCTGTAGCGATCAGCTCTTCTAACAATAAATGACACTCCAGAAAGTTAATGGTTTTCCATTAGTTGAAATAATGCTGTTAAACAGCTTAATGGCTAGAGCAGAATGCTGTAAATTAGGTAATCTATGTCCTCATCACTGTTCTGGCACTTGCTTTGGTGAGGTTGAAAAGTCAACATCTCCCTTATACTCCCCTATTTTCCAGAACTGTAAATCAAATATTATATCAGTTTCTGGGCTCCCTGTGTTATTGACCTTCTCAAACTCTATAAGCTTGACATCACTCAGTGTTCTTTCATATGTTTCTTAGAGTAAAACTCCCATTCTCTTAGTGGCTTGGACTGCAGTTCCTTGATTTTAACTGAAATAATCTTGGGTTATTTGGGTTGTGTAAATTTGGTTCTGTTAATAATGGACAATTAAAGAACTTCCATGTAAAGCAATAAATATCACTTACAAAAATCTCTAAATTCTCTAAAAGTTGTTGGTGATTAAGGACAATTTCTAGTGGTCCAACAGCTTTCTATTTATGGACTATGATTTATTACACTGTGTTCCCTCCCAAACTCTTTTTCACTGTCTGTTACTTTAGTTTATACAAAATATCTCTCAGACTCACACACACATGTTCCTTGACTATATTATTCTGAGATTTTCTCTAAAACTGCTGTTAGGAAATTTGTATTTATATTACAATTGAAATGTAACACCCTGTTGTGGTTTAACCCCAGCTGTCAACTAGGACCATGCAGCTGCTCACTCACTTCTCCCCCTCACTCCCCAGAATTCTATGGAGAAGAGGGGAAAAAGAAGGGGAAAGGAAAAAAAAAACTTGTGGATAGAACAGTTATGGAAAAGGAAAATAACAATAATAACAACAACAACAATAATAACAACAACAACAATAATAATAACAGTACAGTAAATGAATATACAAAATAAAATAATACAACACAAGTTGCTCTCATCACCTGGTGGTTGGCTGCCAAGCCCGTCCTGAGCAGTGACCGTGGATACCTGCCCCCCGGTCAACTCCCATTTATATACTGAGCATGGCACCTATGGTATGGAATATTCCTTTGGACAGCTTTTCCTGTCTGTGCTCCCTCTCAGCTTCTATGGGAAGCTGAAAAAAGCCCTTAAGTGGAGGCAAAATAAGTGGAGGCAAAAGTGCATCACATGGTTTGAATAAAGAATAAGTAGACCACAATTTCCTCCCACGCCTTCATAAAAATAGTGGAAGGAAAATGGACAGTAACATCTCAGTTGTATTCTCTACTTTGATTTCCAAGTCAAGACTTTTAAATTCACCTGTTTCAGGAGATGGTCTCTTTTTATACAGCTTTTTAAAAGAATTTGCCAAGCATAGAAGACCACCTACTTCTACTTCTCTGAAGAAACTGCATTACCAGGTCTCTAGCACTTTACTTTACGAACATAAGGACTAAAAAAAAAAAAAAAAAAAAGAAAAAAGAAAAAACTTCCAAAAATATCTAAAGATTCAATCCTTTCTATAACTTGATTGGTATCAGTAATAGGACCCTGGCCTTGTTTCTCTAGCTTTTGACCTTTACCGTGAACACCTGATGACTAGCTAGATGCTTTAAAAAAAAACCCAAAATTTCTGGTCTGGAAGAACCAGGAAATGAAGAATAATTGGTAAGTCCTTAAGAGCATCATGATAATTTTTTTGGTAATATTTTTTAGTTTCCAAAAAATTTCCAGCAGCAAGGCAGTAGTTGACATAATTTTCAGGAAGATATTCTTTACTGTTAAGTTCTATATTGGTACTTGTCACTTAGAAAATAAAAAGATAAAAATATTAGGTTCAATTGTATTTCAAATATGTTGACCAAGACAAGTGAAAAATAACAACTTGGATAGTAGAAGACCACACATGAATGGAAACGTTTATATCAGTTGAGGCTGAGTACATTCAAAAAAAATATTTTTGTCCCAAAAATGTCATTACATTTGATGCAAATGAAAGCAATATTGTAAACCCTGTAGGATTGAATAGGGTTTTTTTCTGGAATTACAAAACCAAGAACATTACTGTTAATGTGTTTCTTTTTGTTTGTTTGTTTGTTTTATGCTATGGATATTGCTGTAATGAAGGAAAGTTTTAAAATCTCAGTGTTTGGCAAAACACTAGCTGTGTTAGGAGCTTATAAAAGTGTGTTGTATATTTCATGTTTCCTCTTCATTTTCTTCCAAATGATGAAAAACCATTGATTGCTAAAAATTTTGATGTTCATTCAGTTCTCTCAGGACACAGCAAATAGCAAGAACTATAAGCAATGTCTTTGTGATTATTTTTCCATTTACTTCTTGTTTAGCTTTCAAGTCAGATCTCATTTTGTTAATGACTTTTCTTCACATTCCCTTGATATATTCCACAGTGTTTCAAAAACTTCCAAAGACTTAAATGTGTCTCATTTCTATGCCTTTTTAATCATATTTAAAGTCTTTATGTCTAAATTACTTTAGGCAGACAATGAGATTTATCTGCTGAAAATTCTTAAACTTCAAGCATCCCTATGTATCCTATCACCACGGAAGTCTTGTGTAGTACAGTACTATCCTTCCAGAGATGTCCTGATATTGTCCACTTACTATGTTATTTTAAACATATGGGCTATGCTCTCTTTCCCAGGGGCTCCCTTTTGTATTTTTTTGAATGAAATAATAACCTCCCATCTGCACTAGCTTTCTTTGCTTTCAGGAGTCTTGTTAGTGACCACCATTACCAATTCATGCTGGACATTCATTTAAAAGCTGAATTCTAGTTCCTGAAATTTCAGGGCATTGCTAGAATTTTCAAGTGCCTGAAAATCATGAAATAAGTATTCCCTTCACCATCCAGTAATTTACATGATAGCAGACCTATTTGAGGATTGCCAGTACACACATACAAGGAGAAACAGAGTGAACAGGTGTGTGGGGGAGAAAAAGACAAAATAACAGGTAGGTATTTTGTACTCTAGAGTCACAGTGAAAATATCTGTTGATATTGAATTCCTTATTCAATTGCTTCTATTATCTTGTCTCAGGATAATATTACAGAAAATCAGAAGAGTCAAAACAACACTAAGAAATAATTATTCAGGGGCCTCTCAGAATTTGAGGGACTTTTAAAGTGAATACAATTTGAATCTAAACATTCCTATTTATTAATTTCTTGACTCTACAACTCATCATGCATTTTCTCAGTTTTGCCATGATGATGAGTGTCAGGGGTTGACCTTGGCTGGATGCCAGGTGCCCGCCAATGTACTCTATCATTCCGCTTCTTCAACTGGACAGGAGAGAAAAAATATGATGAAAGGCTCATGGATTGAGATAAGGACAGGGAAATCACTCGGCAATTACCATTCATGGGCAAAAGAGATTCAAGTTAGGGAAATTAATTTAATTTATTGCCAATCAAAAATCAGAGTAGGATAATAAGAGATAAAACATATCTTAAAGCATCTTCCTTTCACCTCTTCTTCCCAGGCTCAGCTTAACTCTCAATTTATCAACCTGGTCCCCTCAAGTGGCACAAGTAGACAGGGAATGAGGGTTTCATCACATGTTGTCTCTGCTGCCCCTTTCTTCTCGCTCTCTTCCCTTGCTTCAGTGTGGGTCCCACCCACAGGAGACAGTCCTCCATTAATTTCTCCAACATGGGTCCTTCCCACTGGCTGCAGTTCTTTAAGAATGACTCCAGCATGGGTCCTTTCCAGGGGTGCAATCCTTCAGGAATGGATTCCTCAAGCATCACAAGTCCTATCAGAAAAACCTGATCATAGAATCATAGAATCATCATAAAATGGTTAGAGTTCAAAGGGACTGTAAAGATCATAGAGTTCCAACCCTCCTGCCATGGGCAGGGGTGCCTCCCGCTAGACCAGGTTGGTCAAAGCCCCATCCAGCCTGGCCTTGAACACCTCCAGGGATGGGACATCCACGACTTCCGTGGGCAACCTGTTCCAGTGCCTCACCACCCTCACAGTAAAGAATTTCTTCTTAATATCTAATCTAAATCTCCCCTCTTCCAATTTAAAACCATTACCCCTTGTCTTTCACTTCCTGACAAAGAGTCTCCTCTCCTATCTCCCTTCAGATATTGGTAGGCTGCTATGAGGTCTCCCTGGAGCCTTCTCTTCTCCAGGCTGATCCAGTGTGGAGTCCTCTCCACAGGGCCACTGAACCTGTCAGGAGCCTGCACCAGTGCAGGCTTCCCAAGGGATCACAGTTTCCTTCGGGCACATCTAACCGCTATGGTGTGGGGTCCTCCACATGCTGCAGGTGGATATCTCCTTCACCATGGACCTCCATGGGCTGCAGGGGGACAGATTGCCTCACCATGATCTTCACCACAGGCTGCAGGAAAATGTCTGCTCCAGTGCCTGGCGCACATCCTCCTTCACTGACTTTGATGTCTGTAGGGATGTTTCTTTCACACTCCTCTCTCCTAGCTACTGTTCTGCAGAAGGTTTACTTTTTCCCTTCTTAAATATGTTGTCACAGAGGCGCTGCCACCATCACTGATTGGCTCAGCCTTGGCCAGTGATAGGTCTGTCTTGCAACAAGATAGAACTGGCTCTGTTGGACAATGGAGAAGCTTCTGACGTCTTCTCACAGAAGCCACCCTTGTAGCCCCCCTGTGACCTTGCCTAAAATCTCTCCCAATACAATGGGAAAATAACAATGTAAAGCCTTTCCAGGGTGTAAAAGAGCACTATTTATTATTGATAAACACCCACCAACCCATAAACTTCATTTTAATGATACATCCATCACTAAAATGATAGCAACTAAATTGGAATTAGAATGATGTACTGTAGCTAAGTAGATAGCCCATACTGTCTAAAAACCAGTTCAAGTTTTATAAAAACTCCTGCATGTTTCAATATACAATTTTAGGGAGCGTGTAGAAACCGGTTATATTCTTTTTATCAGCTTTCATGTTATTGAGCATGTGTTGAATTGTATGGAAAATGGGAAGTTATAAATTGTATTCCAAGCACATTTTTTCTTTGTTATTTTATGCTATTTATATTTCTTATTACTTGAATTTTCAGGAATGCATCACTGAATGTACTTACTACACAATCATAGAGATGGTAGAGAAGGCAATTTTTTCATCTAGATATAGACATTTAGATATGTAAATACGAATTGCAGTATTATAGAGAATTGTTGCTACCTGTGTGAATTTGTATCAAATAATTTTGATTGTTTTAATGAAAGATTATAAGCACTAATAATATTTGAAAATATATTTTGAAATTAGCAAAAAAAAATCCTCAAAGATTCTTTTTATAAGTAGCTACTCTTACTTCAATGGTTATGACAAATTTACACTGGTTTTTAAGTTATTATTTGTGAAACTCTTTTCTTTTAAGCTGAGGTTCTAGGAAATGCAGCTGCTATTAACAATTCCTGTGTAAAACATTCAAACTATATTATCATCTTTTCCTGATGGCAGGATTTTTATACTCTAGCATTTACATTTGTGTCTTTCAGAGGCTGTTGTTATTTTTTTCCCCCTTTTTAACTCCCCATAGTTCTTGTGAATATCTGTTTAAAGATACTTTATTACTATTTTTATAAGCTTTAATTAAGTTTCATTGTTCGGTACTGTTTTCTTCTGTGCTTATCAGGTATACTTACTGCCTCTTGTCGCTTAAATTCAGTCTTCCAAATTTATTTTGAGCCTCCTGTTGTGTTTAAATTCCTTGGATCTGTTCTTTATACTGAATTCACTGTCTGCTTGCATTCATGAATATATAGGTATCACATGAATAAGTATCTCACAGAATGGCTTAGTTTCTTATCTGATGTCTGTCTTCAGTGTATCTCTTAAATACAGATTTTTATTATTTAGTCTATAGACATCTTCAAATCTGCTGACTTGAACATATTATTTCCTGATAGTTATAACTGTGATTCCTGCTGTGCATGGTTCTCAAGCACCTGCTTTTTCTTTTAGCTTTTTGTCAAAATCTTGTATTTGTGGTCTCCCTCTCCTGTAACACATTCCTGTCTTGATTTTACAGTGCTTCTTGGATATAATTATCCATTTTTTTTACCTGGATGAAAGGAGTCTGGTTTATACAGATTTTTGTATGGTGTTTTTCAGTCCATCTTAAATATTTGAGAAATTTGAGAGTGTATTGATATGGTTATACATATACATCTGTAGATATGGCTAGCTGGCACACATTTGTTTCATTACTGGACCTAGGCAATTTATAGTAGTATGGGCTTAATATTTACTAATCCACAGACTGATCCTTTACCTCTAGGCAAAACTGAGAAGTAACTGATTTCCACACTGCTAAAGATTGTTTCTCTTCTAGCAGACAGGCCACAAACACCTGTAACACTTGATTCTGGTTCTTTTCTGGACTACATGTGGTATTTCTTTAACCTTCAGACACTTTTGTGTGTTTTTTTATTTCAAAGTTATGAAATACAATGATTGTTCTGCATCCCATCATCACATTGTTTTAATGGAAAACACTTTACTACATGTGTATTGAAAAAACTTATGTGCACTGAATATATTTGGGCATATGATGATGGTATCTGTGAGTACTTGAAGAGTAATTGAGCAAAGTAAAGTTCCCTGGAATAATTTTGAAGGACTGCTATTTGGGGTGCTAACTTAGCTTCTTTACAAGACACTACCTTATGAAATGCAGATATAGTTGCTGAAGGTTAATATTTATGTTTACAGGCTTAATTTCAGTGCATTGACAGCTAAGTTTGCTTTGAGAGATTTGAGATGAGCAAGACCTCAATTAAGTCTCCATTCTGCTAGATAGTGTATAAACACAAATAATCAATTGCCCACACACTTAAAGATTTTTTAGCTAAATAAGTTCATCAAAAAGAGCAAGAGCTGACATTACAAATTCTGTTTCACAGATAAACATCTTAATCACTGGAGAATAGCCCTGATCCCTAACCATCATGTAGCATAATACCCAGTAAAGAAGTACAGACTTTGTTTTAGAAAAACAGAACCCACCAGGGGGCAGATAGGAAAGTGACGGCATTATGTCAGCTGACAAAACAAATGGAAGACAGGTTTGCATTAAAAAAAACAGAGACACAAATAGAAGACTTCTGGATGCTCATTCAATCTATATTATTTAATTCTACCAAGCATAACAGGAAATTACAGCTATTCACTTCTCTTTAATAATCTTTTATTTGTAAATATACACTAGAAATCTACAGAGAGAACAACTTTATGATGCAATTGTTCAGGAACTACTAACAGGAGAACAAAGGAATGAAATTAAAATGAAACTATATGTATTAATTAGCCTGAACAACTTTTTTCAGTACAAGATGTTTACTTTTGGAACACATTGTGTCCTAGTTTAGGGTGCAGCAGAGCCAACTTTCTGTTCAATCAGAGAGGCTCTGGCTCTCACTTGTTGCTGTGGCAACCAGGGTCAGTTGACTTGGTTGTTTACGCTGTGGAGGGGTTGCACCTGTGGGGATGCAGGGACAGATCAGGTGACTCAAACTAACTAATAGGGTATTCCATCCCATCTGCCAGGCTCGGTTTAAAAGCTGAGGAATGAAAGGGGTCTGGTTGGCTCCCCTTCAAGGCTCTTTCTTTAAGTGGCTGTCTTCAATAGTGCTGTTTCGGTGGTGCTCTTTCTTTGTGGGTCATCAAAGGATGACCCAAGGAAGTCCCTGTGGATTTATCCGCCTTCAATCCTGATCAGTGTTGCAGAATCCAGTTCCCATTCATCACTGAGACAAGTCTGGAACTTTCTGAGTGCCTGCAGGTGACATCTCCCTGGGAGATTGAGAAGGTTTTGTATATATTTATGTATTATATCTATCTGTTATTTTTTTTTTAATTTTATCATTTATGGTGATTTAAAATAGTTTAATTTTTCCTAAACTCATAAATATTTGTCTCTCTTCTTCCTCTCCTTGGAACAAGAGGTGGGGGGAGAGCATATGTCATCTTCTAATTGGCCAACGAATACCAAACTATGCTCTCTTTCCCAGGGGTTGCCTTTCATATTTTTTTGAATGAAACAATCACCTCCTATCCAAGTAGTATAACTTAATAGCACTAGTTTTCTTTTTATACATTTTTAAAAATTTATAAGTTTTTGGTTGCTTAGTTAAATTAAGCAGGAAATCATAAATAGCATAATATATAGCTAAATGAGATAATAGCCTTATGTGGCAATTATAATTTGTATTTAAGCATATGCTGAATTATTCAAATAAGTTACTTGGTACTTGTCAATTATTGTGTTTCTTGAATGTTTTTCTGAATCACATTTCTCAATCAGTTCTGTGACTTTCTGAGTCATTTTCTCAATCATCTATTGGACAATGTGTAATAGCATTCTTATGGCCATGAAATAAATGTAAAGACTAACTACTGTCTGTAAGGAAATTATCTTAGTGCACTTGCCATGGTATAAAAAATACACATAAAATGGATGCAAAATATTGTTGGTAATTCTTGCATAAAATAGCACACGTGTGTACACACACAAAAGTTTAAAAATCAGCAATTGAATGTAGTATTTAAACGTCAATTAAAAATACTAACAATATGATTTTGTCCAAAGAGTACAGATAAGGGCTTTGTTGTTTATATAGCAATAAGGCAAGAAGAAAAGCAATGTCTAAAATAATAAATTTATAAATAAAATCAGACTTTCTGGAACAAAAAGATAACCCCACAGGTGGGACTGAATTATCCTCTTTACTTTAGGGTTGATTTAGATACACAGAAAATGTCAATGTTTATTCAAAAACTTAATCAGTGGTGTTGGATTCTTAGTCCCTAAAGAATGAGTTCATAAAAATGACTAATACTTAACTTCTGAAAAATTGGCATATTTTTTCTTTCACAGATCAAAAAGCTGTATCTCAAATACTGTTTTCTGTTAAGCTATTAAAAGCACCAAATATGGGAATATAGATGTTAGCTCAGTAGTGCTTACTGTTAGGCATGATGATAGTCACACTGAACCCTTATTCAGACCATGTGTTTGAATACATTTAGGAATTTTTCATAATTGTATATGACAAAGAAATATATATAATTCTAAAATTACTGTTAGTAGATATATTTATGTAAAGAAATATGTAAATATGGGTTATCTGAAGAAATGCCTTTTCACTTCAGCAAAAGTATAGGTTAAGAAAAAAATAGGTTTTTTTCCATTCTGAATGTATATTTGTTTCTTTGTTTTTCTTAATGGGTTACTGTGCCAACATGACAGACATTCCCATCAAAATATGTTTAGCTTTTTTTTATAGAAGAAGAAAAGATTCCTCTAGAACATCCATTTTCTTCTAATTTAGGGGAATCAATGTAAAAACTTTTCACAGATATTTTGAAAGAAAATTACACTTCTCACTGGAAAAATATTGTGACAGATAATATTGTTTTTACCAATATCAAAAAAGGAAGATACAAAACAGCAATAGAAAAATAGCCAACTTTAAAGCTTTTCATGGAATCATAGGATAGCTGAGATCAGAAGGGAACTCCTGAGATCATCTAGTCCATGTAGCAGGGTCAGCTACAGCAGATTGCTTAGTAAAGTGAACATTTGAGTGTTTAATATTTCCAAGGATGGAGATTTTGCAACCTGGGAAACCAGCTCCACTATTTGACCGCCTTCATAGTAAAAACATTATTCTTATGCTAATGTGAAATTTTCTGCCCACTGACTCTTGTCCCCTGTATCCTTGGCTGGCCACCAGCTGCCTGCCAAGATGCTCTCGGAGTCCCACTCCATCAACAGGTCAGGAGGAGGAAACGTGATCAAAGCCTCACGGTGCAAGATAAGGATATCACTCACTCATTACCATCACTGGCAAAACAGACCCAATGTCAGAAAATTAATTTATTGCCAATTACTAGTAACAGAGTAGGAGAGTGAGAAATGAAGGAAACTAAAAACATCTTCCCCCCCACCTCTCCCTTCTTCCCAGGCTCAACCTCGCTCCTCCACCATGAGCAGCACAGAGGGATGGGGAACATGGGTTGAGGTCAGTTTGTAACATGGTCTCTGCTGCTCCCTCCTGCTCATTCTTCCCCTGCTCCAGTATAGGGTCTCTGGGAAGGGAGATAACCCTTCCTGAACTTCTCCAATGTGGGTCCTTCCCATGAGCAGCAGTTCTTGAAGAACTGCTTGAGCATGAGTCCTTTCCACTGGTCCTTCAGGAATGGACTGCTCCAGCATGGGTCTCCCACAGGTCACAAATCCTGCCAGAAAACCTGTTCCAGCATAGGCTGCTCCCAACAAGCCCCAGTTCCTGTCAGGAGCCTGTTCTGCTGTGGGCTTTCCATGGGCTACAGCTTCCTTCAGGACATACCCACTTGTTCCATCATGGGGCCCTCCATGGGTTGCAGCATGGATACCTGTTGCACTGTGGTCCTCTATGGGTTTCAGGGGAATCTCTGCTCTGGAGCCCCTCCTCCTCCTGTTTCTTCACTGACTTTTGTGTCTCTAGGACTGTTTCTTTCATGTATTCTCACTCCCATTTCTCACCTGCTGTGCAGGTTTTTTACCCTTTCTTAAATATGTTATCACAGAGGTGCTGCTACCAGTGTCACGGATTGGCTCAGCTTTGGCCAGTGACAGGTCCCTCAGCTGAAACCACTTCTGCCTGCAATGGGAGCAGCTTCTGTTGTCTTCTCACAGAAGTTCATGTTTTCATGACCTTGAAGGCACAAGTAGGATTTCATTCCCCTTACCAATCTAACCTGGACCATTCATGTCAACCTTCTGCCCGTATGCCCAGAAGTTCCATTTAGACTGACCCCAAGGCACCAAATTTCTGACAAAGATGTGTTGTAAAAGTTCTCCTCTCTGGTAAATCATGTCTTTGTCTGATCATGGACCTTGTTGGTTCAGATCCTGACCTGTGGACCAAGCTCCCAACTAAACCTTGAACCTGTGTCATCATTATGGTTCTGTCTAGTGAACTCTGGACTGTCTGACTTTGTTACCCACACCAGATCAGATTCTTACTTCTGGATTTACTTTCTGACTTGACGTCATGTTTACTTCCTTACCACAAACTTGCCTGATGATGTAGACTCTTGGCTGAACCTGGCTACCTTACTCTTCTCACTGACACAGTGGGACAGAGCCTGATCTGATGAGGCTTATGCCTTGCCAGTTGTGTTTCAGTTGGGTTAGCTCTCTGTCCATGCAGACCTCTGATCATGTTTTCTTGAATTCCTCCACGTGGAACTGCACTGTTCTGGAGACTGAAATAGGTGATCCTTGAAAATCAACCAGGTCTCCTGCACTCCTCTTCACTCAAGGACCATCTCCCAGGGGATCCTTTTTAGCAGGTGCTTGGAAAGACCAAAATCTATTCTCTTAAAGTCCAGGGTTGGGATACTTCTTTTTGCCTTATTTCCTCCTTTTAGGATCCTGAATTCTAGTATCTCATGGTCACTACAGCCAAAGCTGCCCCTGATCTTCCTTCTTCATAAGAAAAAGCTGCAATAGAGCACCTGCCCTTGTTGGGTCCTCAATCACCTGTGCTAGAAAGTTATCGTCCATAAAATTTCTTTGCTTAAGAGATGTATTTTCTGTTGTGATTTTAAAAACGGACATATTCTTCTGTTAGAATATTCAAAAAACAAAATACATGAACAGTTGACCTCAGTTACTTAAAAAGCTCCAGATCATCTGGGAGTACAACTTTCTAGAAACAGAAGGTGTGGCTTTAAGAGACATGGTGTGGTCTAAATGGGAAATTCCATAATCTGCACCTTGAAACAGTTGTTCCTGACACTCTGACGTACTTATGCTAAAAGAAATATATGTGCATGAATTGATAACACCATTCAAAGGCCATAACTAAGAAAACAAAACTTCACAAAAGATAGAAAAAGTCCCTAAGAACTGGAGAAATTGTATTTTTTCTTTCTTCTTAATATATTTAGTTTGATTTTTAAATTAGCTCACTAAACTGGCTTAGTATATGACAGCATGAAAGCCAGTTACTACTCATGACACACATGAATGAGGATGGAGGGACAGGCAGAAAAGGTAATCTCAAATTAGACTGATTAAAGCTGGCGTGGCACTGAACCCTAAGGAAGTATGTGAGGATTTTGGCTTAGCTAAATGGAAGTTAATAGCAGAAATGATTATTCCTTTTAAATACAAGGAGAAAATATTAAGACAAAAGCAGTAATTTTAAATACTAATAGTCATAAATGGGTATAAACTGGTCATGTGTAAATTTAGGTTTGATCATAAATGGGGATTTTATGGTGTAGTTCCTCACAATAGCAGAGGATTAAGCTTAGCTGTTTGACAATGTAGCTTTGAAACCTATGTTCCTTGAAAAATAGAAATGGAACAAAGAAAGCTATAGCAAACTGAGAAGATTAGGAGAGGCACTGGCTGAAAGTGACGAGTGGATTTGTATGTTATAAAACAAAGAAAAGAGAAGGTGTAAAAAAAAAAAAAAAAAAAAAGAAGAGAAAAGCAGAGGAAAAGAAAGGAAAGGAAAATGGGAAAGGGAAGGGGAGGAAGGAACTGAAAATGTTCAGTTAAAGCATGTTAAGAGAATTGTCCAAATGCCTCTTAAGCAGTGACAGGCTTGGGGCATCAACCATCTCTCTAGGAAGCCTACTCCAGTGTTTGTCCACCCTCTCAGTAAAGAAATGCTGCCTACTGTCTGGTCTAAACCTCCCCTGGCGCAGCTTTGAACCATTCCCATGCACCTTATCACTGCATACTTGGGAAAGAGATCAGCACGTCGCTCTTCCAGTTCCCCTCAGGAAGCTGTAGAGAGCAATAAGGTCTACCCCTCAACCTCCCAGACAAGCCCAAACTCCTTAGCTGTTCCTCATAGGACATTCCTTCCAGCCCTTTCACCAGCTTTGTTGCTTATACATCTTCATTACACACGCAAGGCATGAAACAATTCAAATGCCCTTAAATCAAGAGTTGATTGCAGGGAAAACTATCACCTGTGGAGAGATAAGAATGATGAAGTTGATCTAAGTATTTGTTCAAGGTTGAAATGAAAACATAAGTATATTTTTCAAAAAGTATGTCGCATGTTCATATGGTTTGGTCACATTGTTTTCTGCATCTGACTAGTGAGCTTGATAAAAAAGCAAATATCTAACATTACAGTACTTGTAAAAAGGGCATTCATGACAAAACCTGCTGTAGGATTTGGGGGTGGGGTGTTTGCATAGTTGCAAAGCAGAAATTTGATTCTTTTTGTAACAATCAATGTACTTACTACCTTTCTGGTGGTATTTTCTCATCGGACCTTAATCAGCAAATAGATACAAAGCACAGATTCTCTTCAGACTTCAAGAGGCATGAATGTCTTCATGAAGGCAATTTGCTTACATTCGTTCTAAAATCTTAGTTCCTTGAACATTCTTTTGTAGCCAACAGTCCAAACTTGCCAAATACTTAAATTATATTCTACCTAAAATCCAGTAGCAAACAGAATATTTACTTCCATTAGCCTACACAATTTTGGGATTCATGCACCCAAAATGTGGTAGACTGCCCCCTATTGAAATTGCGTAGTGTACAGCTTCAGTAAAAGCTAAGTTTAAAAGTCATGCTTGTTTTAACCTAGGTACATAAATCATAGTTGCAAATCTGGGATTAGAATACAGTATTATTACACAGTCAATTTCATTGTTCAAAGTTCCTCCTACTTTCAAGATGAGCTACACTTTCTATTACTGGGGGGGGGGGGGGGAAGTAAAGAGTCACCTGGAGTCAATAAAAATGAAAGAGTAAAGAAGATTATCAAGGCAGGATTTCTAGTAATGTTAGCCAATATCTGGTATGGTGTATTTAGTAGAATTCAAGTATTTCTCATGAACAATAATATACTTTCCGTCTCTGTGTTCACTATTCATATTCCAAAATGGAAAATTCGATTCAGTGAATGTATACACTTCCTTATAAATAAAAGAAAATTTAAAGATTTTTCTGAGCATGGATGAATATCAGTCCTTCTAAGCAGAGTAAGAGGGGGGAAAAAAGAAATTAAGAAGAAAGATTCTCAAGCTGCCGCGCTCAGGAATAAAACTTAGAATACATATCAAAGAAGTAAAACAGCTTTCATGAAAATATAAATTGTGGAGAATGAGAAGGTTGGAGACATGCTGCTAAGCTAGAGCTCAGCAGGTGTTCTTTTATTGATGGGAAGGAGGCCTTGAGATCAGTAAAACAATGTCCTTATATGTTGATGTGTGTGGTGTGAAATGCAGCAAACGTAGCAGTGTACTGAAATAGTAATGTTTTGTTAGCCTAGGCAGGATAAACATTTAAATGTAGCCAATTGTATTGCTCACAACGGTGTATGGACAGTTACTCACAACCTATCTGTGAAAAGGGCGCAGTGTGTGATCAAAAGACAGAAACTATGTATGCTGAAAAAGTGAAATAATAAACGTTTTTGCTTCAAAACTTAGCGGAGTCCATGCCTCTTGTGCCTCAATCATCTAGCAAACATAATTCATAACATGTTTTAATTGAAATTCAATATTTCTTTATTTCTGATGTAAATAATATGCAGCAAGAAAGAAGAATAGAAATGTAATCAATTTTTACACATTTTATAACTAAAGAAGTTGTAACCTTGAAGTAGCGTCTTTGAGCTTCATGACTTTAAAAAAAAGTTTGTCCAACACTTCCAACACAACATAAATATCAACATTTTTCTAAACATTTCCATACTGTATATAAGCAGGTAAAATATATTTGTCAACAGGTGTTATATTAAAATAGGAGAAATTTTGCTTTTTAAGAAAGTAAGCTATTTGAAGGATAGAAAATGATCTCTTCATGAAAAAAAAAAAAGCACCAAACACAAGGTTGACTATCTACTGTAAACTGTAATTTTGAATGCTTAATTTTTAACTGGCAAACCAAAAGCTAACAGCATTTACATGTATGGGTTAGCTGATCTCTCACTGTAAATGCTTGTCTATAATAAAAAGAAAATCAAATAATTTTACAAAAGCACCTAGGAAAGCTTCAGGTTGTTCATTTGGAAGTTATTTGAGATACAGCAGAGATCAAACTCAGTGTGAAAGTGTTTTCTTTATTATTTTAAAATTACTTGCATAATGATGGTATGGGAAAAGAATTCATGGTTGAGCGATCTAGACTCAAATCAGTCTTATTAGAAGGATGCTCTGTATCCAAAAAATGTAATAAAAGCAATGGCAATGTATTTTCAGAGGTGGATTGACACATCTTTACAGAGCTGAAGTATTTATTTGTCATGGACCACACTGTCTTTAATATTAGTATCTTTTATTCTCTCTTTTTATTTACTTTGGTTTTTTTACTCTAAAATATTTTAATAGTTCAGTCTACCTTGCTATGAAGTTTTTGGCAATTATATTAAGGCAGCTGAAACTTTAATAAGATTAAAAGCTCCAGGAGGATTTGAATACAATAATATTTAATTTAGTAAGTGAAACTTGAAACTATCACCTTGCTTACCTGTCATAATATAGAATGATTTTTGATTTTTACAAGATTGATAGTGTAGAGAGTCATGTTGCTACATGGAGCTATGAGGTGTGGGTGGGAGATCCCTGTAATATCTGTATAAATAACCTGCTTATTTAAAATGTCTAGTCAGTTAATCAGTTTTTCCTGCTTCCCTCTGAATGGCTTGGATAATGCAGCTCTAATCACGGGAGATTGCAGCTGAATCTTTTTTCCTTTTTTTGGGTGTAAGATAAGGTAAGAAGTAGATTTTTAATTTTTCTCCTGATTTGATTAACACTTTGTAAAAACAGGGCAAAAAATCTTATGCACTTTAGTACAGATCCATAGGAATCTTGTGGCTATTAATTTCAAAATCTGCTATATACAATATTTCATTATGTTTCAGGAACCTACAGAAACCAAAATAAAGCTGCACTCAAAATCCTTATAGAGGATACCAAAAGGCCTCTCTTCATATCAGTCACTGTATATTTCCTGCAAATCAATTAGCTAAATGTGAGATTATTTTTTTTTTTATCTCTTGCATAAGTTAAACAACACATTTCTATACATTTCTCAGACCTGTACCTCTTAACTTGACTTTTACACATCATTTTAGGCACATCATGTATCCATGATACTGGATAAGAATACAATAGATCAGGTGATATTATGCACCAATATTTTCCAAGATGGTGGTCTAGATTACCCATCAAACTTTCTCTTCTGCATTGTTAATAACCTTAGTCTTAACAGACATCAAATGGATTGATTATGTGATTTTCAGTTAAATAAAGTGGAAAAAAATTAGCTTCTGACTGTAGATTCAGTGGTCTGATCTAGTAGCTGCTTATTAATTTAGGGAAAGTCTTCAGAGGATTTCAGAATTATTTTTTTTCTGAGCCATTGAGACACTTCGGAATGTTCTTAAGAGTTCTTAAGTGAAAGCATTTTAACTTTGTAACATCTATCCAGTTGAAAAACAAAACAACAGTAACAAAAAAATTACTTCCATCTAGTGAATGAAAGGCCTTCATTTTTTCCTAACTAGAGTACTTGGGTCAGGTTTAGAAAAAAACTCTTTGGCAGCTAAAACAGAAGCTGGCTAATTCTGAGCTAAACAATTAAAACACGGCAATCCAAACATCATACCCGAGTAGTTGCCTAGACATACTTTATTTCATCTGAAAGCCATCTGAATAGCCACAAGAGCTTAAACTGTTATCAAAACACACAGGACAAATAGAAATTGTACAGTTTCACAAAATGTAATAATAAATGTAATAAAATGTAATAATTTAATAGGATTTCTGTTCAAATTGAACCTCTCCCAAGTTAAGTTTTCAACGGAGTAAGTTAAGTGCTTAAACTTAGATGTCTATTTCTATTTGAACCATTGAAGTATCTGAGAGAGCTTCACTGTCCTGGCTGACCTGACATACGACCTTAAGGAGACTTGCATCATTCTGATACAGCAGCTGGTGTCTGGGAAGGATATGACTGTGTCTAAAATGGCACTAGGCATATGTTTAAACATTCAAATATGACTCCAGAAGGACAGCGTATTTGGGAAAGCCTTATGCTATCAATTCTGTGATTCTATAGTTCAGATTATTTTTTTGGTCAGAATTCAGTCACCTATGTAGAAAAGATGGTTGATCTTCTTAGATATTAACATTTTCAGTCTTTGAGGGCTCTATAAGTCTTTACATGAAATGCAATAAGCATTTTCCAAAAGCATATGTTTCCATTTCATATAATTTATAGTATGTGATACAGTGTGTTATTAATGTATTATTAATGTTTATTATACATAAATAATAAATACTGCACTATTTCAAAGCTAAATCAACATTTTTACATTATTAATTTGGCATCAAAAAGGCATATTGAGATTTTTAAAATCCTGATCAGCATTTAATGTGATACTTTTAGATGTCCTTTTATGTGTGCAATATATTTATTCGTAAAGTCTCTTATACAAAGGGTTAGAGCCAAATGGTGTTGTAAAGCACAAGAAAACAGCTGAAAAAGAACGTCAAATGTATCCCATCAAAGTCAGTGAATCAATTTTACATAAAAACATTACCCAGTCTAGGTTTGCTATATTTACAGATAAGTTAAATGTGAAATGAAAATATGTCACTTTAATGCAGTTTTTAAACTCTGACAAATTAGAGTAAAAATGTAACAGCACAGGACTACAAATAGTGATAAAACCCCAGTATTTCTATATTGTTTAGGTTTTTGGACATCCTCTCTGACAGCACAGATTAATAACTGTTGATCCATTTCATATACAAGCTACTTATTAAGATGAAGATATCTTTTTTTTTTTTTTTTTTTAATGGTTAATCACCAAAATGCACATTCAGTCATGGAATAAGGGAGGGCTCTAAATCTCAAGGAGTTTCCTTGGGCAGCATCCCAACCCAAGGGAAGAGTCTCTGAATGCAGACCAACTGCTATGAGGACCAACTGAAAATGGCTCTCCATCAGGGCTCCATTTATGCCTTAATCAAATCTGATTTGTGGTCAAATATCGTCATGTAGCTCCCCATTGGCTTAGGATCCCAAATTCCTCACCATTGAACTGAAATGTATACGTGCTGGCCACCACTATGTGGGCATGGCAATACATGGGAAGTTTTCCCACCACAGTGGGAATCAATAGGATGTGTGGGCATCAGTAGGATATTTATTAGGTCTTTGGCAGGGCAGGTGCCTCTGCCATAGTCAAGGCCCAAAGAGTTGTGATGAATGGGGTTAAATCCAGTTGGCAGCTGGTCACAAGTGGTGTTCCCCGGGACTCAGTACTGAGGCCAGTTTCGTTCAATACTTTTATCAATGATCTGGTAAAAGGGGATTGAGTGCACCCTCTGTAAGTTTGCAGAGGACACCAAGTTGGGTGGGAGTGTTGATCTGCTTGAGGGTAAGAAGGCTCTACGAAGGATATGGGTTGATGGGCCAAGGCCAATTGTATGAGATTTAACAAGGGTCCTGCATTTGGTCACGAAAACCCCATGAATGTTACAGGCTTGAGGAAGAGTTACTGGAAAGCTGCCCATGGGAAAAGGATCTGGGAGTGTTCCTCAACAGCTAGCTGAATATGAGCTAGCAGTGTGTTCATGGTAGACGAGACAGCCAATGGCATTCTGGCTTATGTCTGAAGTTGTGTGGCTGTCAGGACTAGAGAAGTGATTGTCCCCCTGCACTTTGAATACTGTTTTCAGTTTTGGGCCCCTCACTACAAGAAAGACATTGAGGTGCTGGAGTGTGTCCAAAGAAGAGCAATGAAGCTGATGAAGAGCCTAGAGTACAAGTCTTATAAGGAGTGGCTAAGGGAACTGGGGTTGTTCAATCTGGAGAAAAAAAAATACTCAGTGGAGACCTTATCACTGTCTACAACTACTTGAAAAGAGGTTGTAGCAAGGTGGATGTTAGTCTCCTTTACCAAGTAATAAGTGTTGGGATGAGAGGAAATTACCTCAAATTGTGCCTTGGTTGGTTTAGATTGGATATTAGGAAAAAATTCTTCACTGAAAGGGTTATGAAGCATTGGAATAGGCTACCCAGGGAAGTAGCTCAGTCATTATCTGTCGAGTTTTTTAAAAGATGTGTATATGTTGTGCTTAGGGGCATGGTTTAGTGGTAGACTTGACAGTGTTAGCTTTGTGGTTGTACTCAATATCTTAAGGTTCTTTTCCAAACTAAGTGATGCTATGATTCTATAGCATGAGAAATTATGATTATGAGCAGTATAATCACAGTGTGGTTACAATATAGTCAATTAACTTATGTTTGTGAGGTAGTATCAAACAAATATGGGGTTATAAGGGGTTTTAAAAGAATCTCTGGCCAGTTTTATTCCAATTAGTTCTTTTTTTTCATGTAGTTACATATTTATTTCTGTGTAAAGGGCTGAATAAATGTTGATTAAATATGAATAACCTATTTTATTATATGGAATTTATTTATCTTCTTTTGTGTCTTAGTCTGACAGTTTGTTAGCCTGTCAGTTTTATTTAAGGGATAGTTTGTCTGTGTCTAAGAGACTTTTAATATTAAAAGATGTTCTAGGAAACATCAGAAATGAGTAAATGCTTATGACTAGCCTTTCGGTCTCCAAAGTTGATAGGGACTTTTTACCGTGAAAATAAATAATATATACTTTAAGATTACAAGGAAACAAAGCTAATATCATGCTCTAAAAAAAATAAATCATAATTGCTTCAGAAGACATCTCTAAAGCACCAAACTTAATCCTTAGGGCAGTCAAACTACTCTGCTGAATATTTCCCATGCATTTTAAACTTCTCCACATTCACATTTTTTAAAGGCTCTACTGTTAATCCATGTTAACCTACCCACTTAACAAATTATGAATATTGTATTAATTGGAAGGATTTTTATCCTAGAAGCTTCATTAATTTAACTTTGTATGAACATCTTGTCGGACCTGCTAAACATAGCAAATCAGGTTATATTTAATTTAGAGTGTAATGTCCTGAGAACAAATTCCTTGGAAAGTTTCATACACATTTATACTGTAAACCAACAACTTAGCAACAATGTAAATGGGAACTCAATTCCGTGAAATTACAAGCATCTCTAAGGGGATGGTGTGTACTTTCATTTCTCATTTATTTAGTTGTCTCCAGGCAACCTGTTAGTTTCAGATTAGACGGTTTCATGAAACAGTTACAAGAGCATGCATCTTGCTTTCCAGGAGAATCTGGTGAGTGGTTTTGTGATACACTGACATCAGCTAATAAACATAAAACTGCTTCTCGATACCAACTATTTTCTGACAACAAAAGATACAGTACATATTATTGGCAGAAATTTTGGGTCAAAAAATACAGGAAAGGAACTTGCATCGTTCAGATACTTCCTTTTAGAGTGTAATTTAATCAAAAGATTAGAGTGAAGACCCGTCTAATTTTAACCATTTGTATATCCTCTTGTGCAGAACACTGAAAGGAAAAATCCTTAGTTTCACTGTATAATTTATATTTAGGTTACACCAAATGTAGGTGTTCTTGTCGCTACAAAATACATGAATTGATTGCATAGGCAGTAGAAAGTGCTAGGGACTTCTGATGGCCCCCTGGGGACAGTTTAGAATGCCTTTGTGAGGCACTAGACATTTCTGTGGAAAGTTCAAATGCTAGCAAACATTTAGTGAGAAACAAATAGAAATGGCCTGGGGGAATATCTGACTAAGTGTATGATTGTAGGAGTCGCGTCTGATTATACAGTCAGCTAAGGATTTAGAATTCAGAACATTTTCAAATAAGGTTTAATACATAGCATTTTAATTATTTTATTTTTTTTAATTTTTTCCCCTCCTGGTCAAAACAGTTCCCAGATGTAGGAAATTTTGATTAAATGTTCACCTCTTCCAGAGAGGTCATGAACTCATTCCTCTTTATTTTGCAACAGTTCTTTAGACATTAGACTGTGGTACTTTAGGACATGGCGATCTTCAACCTTAAATTTAAGGAAGGCTACCAAGGAAAGATGGCAATTCCAAAGTCTTGGAAGTCAAGCAAGCAGGGCAGAAGGCCGGTATGGCTGAGCAGGAATCTTTTTATAGAATTGAGGTGGAAAAGGAAAGTGTATGGATATTGTAAGCAAGGTCAAGTGGCTCAGGAGGACTACAGAGATGCTGTCTCCTCTGTAGGGAGAAAATTTGTGCAGCCCAAGCTCAATTAGAGTTAAAGCTAGCCAGAACTGTTAAGGTCAAGAAGAAGGGCCCTGGATCAGAGATACCATTGTTCCATTACCTGATGAGGTTAATCACCTCACAAATAGGGCTATAGACAAAGCAGAGGCATTTGATGCCTTTTTTGCCTCTGTCTTCAACAGCAGTGATGTGCCCTGAGCCCCCCAGAGTCCTGTGTTTGAACACTGTGACTGGGGGAATGATAAACCCCCAGCTGACTTTGAACTTGTTCAAGACTTGCTATTCCAGGTGGATGCACATAAATCTATGGGGCCTAATGGGATTCATCCCAGGATGCTGAAAGACCTGGTCGATGTTATCATAGAATCATAGAATTGTCTAGGTTGGAAGGGACCTTTAAGGTCATCAAGTCCAACCATCAACCTAACACTGACAAAACCATCGCTCAAGTCAGGTTATACAGAGCGAATTCAGATATTCTGCTCTAGGTAGGTGTGGAACATGGCTAATCAGTATCATTTTGCTAGGGTAACACAGACCTCCTCCTGAAAACTTCTGTTTATCTAAAATGTTTGTGATCTTTTGATAGAAAGTGTACATGAATTGATATACTTTTCATCCTGTTTTTTGTAAAAATACCCCACATTTTAAAAGGTTTTGTTTGGTTTTGGATATATATGTGTGTGTTCATATACACTGAAGTTATTGGTGCATAGAAATAGATGAACACATTCAATACTCTGCAGATGGAATACTTTATTCCTGAGTCTGAAGTTGTAATTTCATATATATTTGAAAGAAGCTTTTTATACCAAGGACAGTTAATAATTTCTAACTCTAATCCAATTTTCCAATAGCAGTTGTTAGATTACATTTTTATGGATCATAACTTCATTAAAATTACAGTTCCTCTTTTTCTCTACTGTCAGCTTCCTGTTGCAGAAGATATTTTAGATTTTTTTCATTCTAAATCTCTCCAAGCAATTCCTGTTCAGAATTTGTGTTTATATTTTCAAACTTCTTCTGGTTGTCCCATAAGACACCTTACTCAATACAACGAGTTTTATTGTTGGTACTAAAATATAAGTGATATTTTCTTAAAAAGAAAAAAGTGTTGGTTGTTCTGCCACATTGGGGAGGATAGCTAGAGTCTGAGATTATAAGTAGTAAGGAAGTAAAGGTCTGAATTAACTCTGAATAACAGAGTGTTGAGATGTACTGAACTAATCACAGGGTTAATGTTAAACGATCTTTTGTGCTTTGATGGGTACAGGTCAGTTTAACATCCCTTATCTCAGTAGTCAAGTAGAGATTTTGTAAGACTCTTACTGAAGAGACTGAAAAAGCAAAGAAAAAGTGCCCAAATAATAATACAGAATATACAAAATGCACAATGGATACAATAAATTAAAATAACATTGTCATTTTATTAACTTCCACTACCAGGTTTAAGAATGCTCCGTATAATCATAAACATAGACACATATATAATAGTGTGTTTCAGAGTTATTTTAGATATTTTAGTCTTTGGAAAAGTGAAAGTATTAAGCAAGGTGTACTGTTTTGGGGATCTAGGAACAGACTGTTCCTTAATGTAGCAATACAACATAAAACAAATAATAATAATAAGAAGAAGAAGAAGAAGAAGAAGGATCTGGTGTCAGAGGTGGATAGCTTCATGTTAAGAGCAGTCAATTGGTTTCAGAAAGCTGATCAGATCAGGGAAGAAGGTGGTTGATAATTGAAATTAGATCTGTTATTCTGGGCTGTTGTTTGACTCCAAGAAGCCAAAAGTGAATAGCAAAATTTTAAAATCAGTACCTTATCAGAACAACAGCCAGCACTGTTCACCTGAGACTGTAATAACATAATCAGATTTTTTTATGAGCTACACCACAAAAAGAAAGAGAATGTGCATTAAAATTGGAGAAGACTGTAGCAGGTTACAGGAAATTGAACTGGATCAGTCCATCACAAACAAGCTAATAGCTCAGTAATAAAAAAGCCTAGTGGAAATTTTTTTTTTCCTCTGTATTGATTTTAAATAGATTGGAAAAGTCTTATCATTAACAAGTTGAGGTACAATCTAATGAAGTCTATTACAGAAGTGTTTCTGTTCAGTATGTTTTACTACAAAAGCAAATACATGCTTACCATATAAAATGTTAAAACATGAGTATTCTAAAGTTTATATAGAATTTCCTCTAATAGTTACATGTCATGGTTAAAAAGATGTTAATATCTCATTGATGTTGCTCTTCAAAGTGTGTCTTCTTCGCACAGTCATAATTTTAATGACAATAAAAATGTTTCCTTTATTTTGGTTGTGTTATTTCTGTTGATGATCCAGTGTTTATTAATTTTTATCACTCCAAGGTATCTTTCAGAATCTGTTTTACATCATACAATCTCTAGATTGATTATAGCTGTGATAGCTACACAAGTGGCTTTTCTGGTTTACATTTGGCTTTTAAAATAATTCAGGATATTCTTTTATAACCTTATACATACATTCTGCACTGTAATGCTCCCTCTGTTAAAATATTCACTCCTACATCAGTAACTCATTATAAAATTCTATAGTTCATAAAAATGCCAAAATATTGAGATAAGTTAATATGTTATGCTTGTCAAAGCTTTGGAAATTTATAAAAATGTGTATGGGCAATATTATGTGACTAAAATGAAGCTCAGACAGGTACAGGTAATTTTGCATGCGTAATGTGACAGAAAAGGAAATTGCCTGATGTACTATGCACTAGTTCCTACTGAAAAGATGAATTCCATATCAGGTTATTGTTAACATATAATTTTAAACACCTTTTGTACATAATTAAGATAGGAGAGATAAAGTAATTGTTTAACTGATTAACAGTTTATTTCAGAGAACAACTTTAAGATAAGAGATACCTAATTTAGCTGCTGCTGGAATTCAACTTTTGGCGGAATCTGCCTTTTGCCACTGATTATTTATGAAACAAAATTTAATGAGCCTTATAATATACGCCTCTAGATTGAGTTCCTAAAATTAGAAAGTCTGAAACTGTTCTTGGAGCATGTTTAATAAAGCAAGTTATTTAGGGATAAGTGTGTGAAAGTAAAATAGCAGAATTATCATTTTCTGGAAAATTGATTTTGAATTAAATTAACAATTCAGTATATTGTGGTTGGTTTGTTTTTTCCCATTTGTAACTTTACAGTTCTTTTTGCATGAATTATCACTGGTTACTCCTTGCCTCTAGACTCCATAAATACTTGGTTAGCAGGTCCAGAAAATTATATTAGATTGAAATGTTTATACATTTTAATAATAACAGAAAATAACATAAGTTTTCAATATTCTAGTCACATTGAAATTAGATATGATGCATAATATTTATAAAAGTTTGCATATCGTTTTAAATTGATGCTCTTGTCATTACTGGTGTATTTCATTCAATCTGTATTTTATATTTTTTTAAAAATGCATATTTTAATTACTAAAATAAGCAACAATAATTTTCTATTGTTTTTTAACAGAGGAAATTCAAAATGTACTTAATCGTGTAGTAGTTTTATTTGAGACTTAGAAAAGTGAGTCAGAAGAAATGAGTCAACTCATTCTGAATCACTCCTTGAACTTTATTGTCCTTATTCTGAATGGGAGTTTAATGTATTTCCAAGTCTTAATGTATCAGTTACTAGACAGCTATTAAACACTTTTGTAATCTTCCCTAAACACACAGTAAAGTGACCTCCATTATTGTCTTCTTTTATCAAATGCATTCCTAGTTCAAGTTCTTCACCCCAGTCCTAGTCCTATTCAAGTGTCTTCCTTTCAGAAAGAAGGAAGTCTAAAGTGAATGGACTGAAATGATTGTATTTTTAACAGGTAAATATTAAAGGAAAAAAAACCCACAAATTTGTACTCCCTTTATTAATCTTTTATTGTTCCTAGCAAATTAGGATGAAAATGAACATGTTTCTCTCAAAAGTTTTATTCATATTTACATTTCAAATGGACGTGCCTTTAAAATATGATTCTTATCTGAAATAAGGAGAGAGCATGGATGACCTTGTGCAAGTGGTTGTACCAAGCTGTAACCTGGTTAAATTTACTGCAATATATATGTTCTATGTAGCCTGTGTTATCTTACCATTGCAATCCTTAAATAAAGGATATTTATTTCATAGAAGGTATTTAGGCTTTTGAGGTAGTATTTTTTTGTTTATTTGCTTGTGGGTTTTTTTGATACCCCCAAGCCTGTTAATTGTATCTCTCATCCACAGCACACTTTTCAGAAATTATGTTTCTCAATAGAAAAGTTATATTAATTACCTCCATTTTAGGATGCTAAAGGCTGAAAGAATGCAGCTGTCCTTTTTTCTAGTACATAAAAAAACCCCACCCCAAAACCAAACAAAAACAAAAAAGTGATAAAAAAAAAATCTAAAGATAAATTAGAGACCAGTTTTTCAGAAACAGTACAAAAGGTACAAGAGTACCTGCATCACTTTGAGAACAGTACTACAATCAGACTTCTACTGGAAAAGTAAGTTCTGGGAAGTTCTGCACAGTGTCATCCTAGTTCTTTTTGCAACTTCGATCAATTACTAGGCATGGAGACAGTCCGGAAAACAGACAGTACCTGTAAATCACTGTGGAATAGAAGTGCAGATATGAGCTCTATCTGCTAAATACAAAAGTGATGTATTTTGAGACTATGATAAAAACTGAGACATATTAAAGTATTTGTTAGAATAGGTAACAGAACTTTGTTTTGATTCTTTGTTGTTTAATATTTTGAGATAATATACTCAAGAACTAGAAAACAGCCACTTAGAATTAATGGCTTTTTAAAAGGATCACCAGAAAGCTCTCGCAACCCCGTAACAATTTATCAGTTGTAAGTTTAATTAAACAGTGGGGCAGGTAGAATTATTGCATTCTGAAGTTTGCAGATGGTTAATTTGATTTCAGACTTGAAAAAGTGACTTTGAAAATAATTAGTTCTGTATGTAGTAACACAGAGTAAAGCTTTTTTTGATGTGATAAAGGAGATAAAATAATGTAGGGGTTGATCACTAGAATACCTGACCTGATTTTAACTGGTAAAGCTCAATTTACATTTGCAAAAAGCTTTACATTTATATGCTAAAAGTAAAGATTTTCTTTTGATTCCCATTTGTCTGTTTAGTATTAAAAACAATGGAGACACTTGAAAATACTGTTGTATACATGGAATTATAGACATTTTCTTCATATCATCAGTTAAAAGGATTAAAAAAAAGTTGAAGCTGTTTTCATTTATTATAGGAAGTCATTTATCACTGTTAATTTCAAGAATGCAAGGTTATTTTTTAAAAATAAAACCAGATCTTTTGTTTTTTTTTTTTTTTTTTTAATTTTTATTTTTATTGTAGGAGACTACAAGAGCATTAAATAATTGCAGATAACTTCTTATTGTAGGGTTATTATCTGGATGTTAAGCTTAGCAGCTTTCTTATTTATTTGCAGCAACTTTTTAGAAGAATTTAATGGTTCTTCTGTCTTCATTCATCCAAGAAATCATAAGCGTTAACAATAAGATTCACTTCCAAACCTAAATAGTTTGCAACTTCTGAGTACTAGGTAAAAGTCTATATTTGTACATGCTATATGGGGGTGTACAGGGAAAGAGGAAATGAAGGAACAGCCATGCAGGTGCAAGCAATTTTTGGGAACTGACTTATTTTTTTCTAGACAGTCTTGCTTGGTAATATTCATGTCTAACATGACATAGACAGGTGGTTCCTTAGAATATATGACAAATAGAAGTTATTTTGATACTTGCTGTTAGCAGCCATAGTCACATACCTACATGCTTCTGAATCCAGTCAGATTTCGATAACATAATTTGATCTTTTGATTTTCTCAATTTTTAACTGCATTTGAATACACTTCTTTTAGAAATTCTATCTCGTTCATTATTTTGGAGAAAATTTTCCTTGACCATAGCTGCCAGATTATTATTCTTAAAATTAGAAAAATAAAGAATTATTTATACCCATATAGGTTCTTAGAAAACTGATAATGTTTAGAAGTGTACTAGCTATATACAATAATGTTTTTCCAAAACTATTTTTGAATAATATAGCCATGCTGGAACTCTTACATATGCAAAGACTGATATTCACTATGAATACTGAGCTAGCAGAAAATTAATGAACACCATTATCCCATCAAGTCTTCAAACGGAATTATATGAGTTCTTAGAATTAACAAAATTCCTGAAAATGGATTAATTTCACATAAGTTGGCCAGGTGTACAGACGCAGTGGTTGTGATTATGAAGAAAAGCATGATGAAAATTCCTCATTAATATTTTATTCTCTACCAATTTTTCAGTCAAAAAATAAGCAAGGCTCTTTTCCTTAGCACTGCAAGTCTATAGGGTAATTCAGGTGGAAAGGCACCTCAGGAGGTTTCTAGTCCAACCTCCTGCTCAAAGCTTAGGAATCTTTGAGATCAGACCTAGCTGCTCAGGGTTTTGTCCAGTTAGGTCTTAAAAGTTACCAGGTTTTCACAACTTCTTGGGGTAATGTGCTCCACAGTTTCACTGCTTTCAAGGTGAAATAAATTCCCCATTTTCTGCCCATTGACTCTTATCTTCCCACCATGAATCAGTGTGAAGAGTCTGGCTCTGTCTCCATGCTGACCCTTAGTGTTAGGAAATACTAAATATATAAGTACGGTGTAAGAAGTTTTATATCAGCTCAACCTACTACTAAAACTGTAGGTTTGATTCCTTTTAAGCCTTTGAGTTTCTGACTCTCAATATTTGTATCTGAGGAATAGATATGAGGCTCTGCTTCAGAATTACCATTCGAGCAAGGAAGTAAGTAAGGAGCACCCTATAACACAGTTGTCTCCTAGGCCAAAAAAACACATACCCTGGATCACCACCATGCCCTCTAAGAAAACGCGAAGGGTTATACTTGTTGGGGACTCCTTCCTGAGGGGGACAGGTCCACATTATCCCGGGTGGACCCTCCTCAAAGGGAAGTCTGCTGCCTTCCTGGAGCCTGGGTGAAGGACATCACCAGGAAACTTCCTGGTTTAGTAAGGCCCTCAGATTATTACCTGCTACTGATATGCCATGTAGGTGCAGAGAAGACAGCAATTTGAAGCTCAAGAGCTATAAAGAGAGACTTCAGGGAGTTGGGAGGCTTAGTAAAGGATTCTGGGATCCAGGTGATTTTTTTGTCACTCCTTCCAGTGGCAGGCAATGATACTGAGAGGAGCAGATGGATCAAATAAATCAATACATGGCTCTGCGGCTGGTGTGACCACCATAACTTCAGATACTTTGATAGTGGGTTGGTCAATACAGCACCAGGCTTGTTAACAGGAAATGGAAGATGCCTCTCGCAAAAGGAGAAGACTGTTCTGGGCTGAGAGCTGGTGGGTTTGATTGACAGGTCTTTAAACTAGATGTGAAGGGAGAGGTGGGTGATAACATCAGACTTGTCCTTGAGGCTCCTGAGGCAAAAGGAATATGGGAATCACAGACAGAACAGCACAAAGGAAGGCCACCTGAAGAGCGACACGAAGGAAATGGAGCCATTCCAGCCAGTAAGTCAGCCCCATTAGGCACCCAGCTGAAGTGCCTTTACACAAATGGACACAGCATGGGCAACAAGCAAGAGGAGTTAGAGATTTGCGCACGCCTTCAGGGTTACAATCTTATTGGCATTACTGAGAGATAGTAGGATGGCTCTTATGACTGGAGTGTTGGAATGGAGCATTACAGACTCTTCAGGAAGGACAGGATGGGAAGACGGGGAGGGGGTGTTGCCCTCTGTGTCAATGACCAGCTGTAGTGTGTGGAGCTCCACCTGGGGATGGGGATGGATGAAGACCTCACAGAGAGCTTATAGGTGAGCATTAAAGGGGCCATAGGGGCAAGCGACGTTACAGTTGGGGTCTGCTACAGACTGCCAGATCAGGGTGACAGGGAGGATGAGGCCCTCTATAGACAGATCATCATTCTTGCACACCCTGGTCCTCATGGGGGACTTCAGCCACCCCGGTATCTGTTGGAAGGACAACACCTCAGGGCACAAGAAATACAGAAAGTTCTTGGAATGCGTTAATGATAACTTTCTTCTTCAAATGATCGAGGAGCCAACGAGGAAAGCCGTGCTGGACCTTGTCCTTACTAACAAGGAGGGGATGGTGGGGAATGTCAAGTTCAAGGGTAGCCTTGGCTGCAGTGATCGTGAAATGGTGGAGTTCAATATTCATAGGGTAGTGAGGAGGCTGTGCAGCAAGCTTGCTATCCTGGGCTTCAGAAGAGCAGACTTTGGTCTCCTGAGAGATCTGACTGGGAGGATAGCATGGCAAAAAGAACTGGAGGGAAGAGGGGCCCAAGAGGGCTGGTTGGTTTTCAAGGATCGCCTCCTCCAAGCTCAGGAGAGGTGCATCTGAAAAAAGAAGTTGGGCAAGATAGCCAGAAGGCCTGTGTGGATAAATAAGGAACCTCTGGACAAGCTCAGGACCAAAAAGAAGGCCTATAGAGGGTGGAAGCAGGAATGGGTAAAATGGGCAGAATACAGAGAAATGGTCCGAGTGGTCAGGAACAAGATCAGGCAAGAGGAAGTCCAAGCAGAACTAAATCTAGCCACGAACATCAAAAACAAGAAGAAAAACTTCTACAGATATGTCAGGGACAAAGGCAAGACTAGGGAAGTTGTGGGCCTTCTCCAGAAGGAAACGGGAGACCTGGCCACCCATGATATGGATAAGGCTGAGCTACTGAACAACTTCTTTGCCTCAGTCTTCACCGGCAAGGGCTCAAACCACACTACCTAAGTCATGGAAGGCAAAAACAGAGGCTCTGCAAATGAAGAACTGTCCACAGTAGGAGAAGATCAGGTTCGAGACCATCTAAGGAACCTGAAGATGCATAAGTCCATGGGACCTGATGAAGTCCATCCACGGGTCGTGAGGGAACTGGCAGATGAAGCTGCTGAGCTGCTTTTCATCATATTTGAGAAATCATGGCAGACTGGCAAAGTTCCCGCAGACTGGAAAAAGGGGAACATAATCCCAATATTCAAAAAAGGAAAAAAAGAAGTCCTCGGGAACTATAGGCCGGTCAGTCTCACCTCTATGCCTGGCAAGATCATGGAACAGATCCTTCTGGAATCTCTGCTAAGGCACGTAGAAAATAAGGAAGTGATTGGAGACAGCCAACATGGCTTCACCAAGGGCAAATCGTGCCTAACAAATTTAGTGGCCTTTTATGACACTGCCACATGCTTGATGGACAAGGGCAGAGCAAGAGATGTAGTCTACCTGGACTTGTGCAAAGTGTTTGACACTGTCCCACATGACATCCTGGTCTCAAAATTGGAAAGTCATGGATTTGAGGATGGACCATTTAGTGGGTAAGGAACTGGCTGGAAGGCCACACTCAAAGGGTTGTGGTTACGGGCTCCATGTCCAATTGGTGGCCAGTGATGAGTGGTGTTCCTCAGGGGTCCATACTGGGACCAGTGCTGTTCAAAGTTTTTGTTGGAGACACGGACACTGAGGGAGAGTGCACCTTCAGCAAGTTTTCAAATGACACCAAACTCGGTGGTGTGGTCAACACGCTGGAGGGAAGGGGTGCCATTCAGAGGAACCTGGACAGGATGGAGAGGTGGGCTTGTGCAAATCGCATGAAGTTCAACCAAGCCAAGTGCAGGGTCCTGCACCTGGAACATGGCAATCCCAGGCACAAATAGAGGTTGGGCAGAGAATGCCTAGAAAGCAGCCCTGAGGAGAAGGATGTGGGGGTGTTGGTGGATGAGAAGCTTAACATGAGGTGGCAATGTGCACTGGCAACCCAGAAAGCCAACCACATCATGAGCTGCATCAAGAGAAGTGTGGCCAGCAGGTCATGGGAGGTGATTCTACCCCTCTACTCTGCACTCGTGAGACCCCATCTGGAGTACTGTGTCCAACTTTGGAGTCCTCAACATGGGAAGGACATGGACCTGTTGGAACGGGTCCAGTGGAGGGCCACAAAGATGATCAGAGGGATGGAGCACCTCCCCTATGAGGACGTCCTGAGAGAGCTGGGATCGTTCAGCCTGGAAAAGAGAAGGCTCCGGCGAGACCTTATAGAAGCCTTTCAATATCTGAAGGGAGCATACAGGACAGCCGGAGACTGTGATGACTGCACTTCATCAGGAAGTGCAGTGACACAACAAGGGGTAATGGTTTTAAATTGGAAGAGGGGAGATTTAGATTAGATACTAGAAAGAAATTCTTTACAGTGAGGGTGGTGAGGCACTGGAACAGGTTGCCCAGGGAAGTGTTCAGAGCCAGGCTGGATGAGGCCTTGAGCAACCTGCTCTAGTGGGAGGTGTCCCTGACCATGGCAGGGGGTTGGAACTCGATGATCTTTAGGGTTCCTTCCAACACAAACCACTATATGATTCTATCTAGTACAGGTGTATAAAAAACTTGGAAGTTAAAAATAGTTTTCTGAAACTGTAGCTGCAACCATGTTAAATAGCTTTCATTCATAAAGCCAAGATTTTTTTCCCGAGTGCAAAGAAAGTTTTTAACATAGGCAATGCTTTCTCTTTTTTTTTTTTTTTGACAAATAATGACTGGAATTATTTAACTTCAGATCAATAGATAAAGTGTGTAGGTAGTGAGTCAATAAAATTTCTAATATCAAGGCTACTTATATGCCAAATGTGGCCAAAACCCCATGACTCTAAGAGGAATAGGAATCAGTATATTATCTTGCTGATTTTTCCTTTCTAGTTCCAACCTTCTTCTTACCCAGTTACTGAGTTGAAGTAATTTAATACCCAATGTATTCTTCTGTAAGGATAAACATGACCTCTTTCTAGTTAGTTTCAGAAGTAATGCTAAAAGTAAAGGGTCTTCTATTGTTCCTTGCCTCCAAAAACATGTTAAAGTGTATTATTAATATATAATAGAATTTAAAGGAATGTGTTACCAATAGATATTATTGATATCTATCTTATTGATAGGCTTACAGACTTACAAAAATACATTATCCATACAGTCTCAGTTATTTTCAGGTATTCAAGTGAACCAAGATATCAAGTATATTTCTGTTCCGGATGGCTCCAAAACAATCCCAGGCTATACTTGCACAGGGAATATTGCTGTCTTGCCATGTGAACTCCTCCAAAGATGAAAAATAGTAGTTGTTTCTCTATAGCTTTTCCACCATCAGTAAGTCATTTTAGAGAGTGAGATGGATCATCCTGTTTAAATATAAGTGTCAGGATGTTGATGTATGAAAGAAAGCTATTCAACAGACATTCCCTTCTATTTCTGTTACTAGATGAGCTTCTGTGGAGGCTCTGTGACTGCAGTGAATTAACTCTGTGAATATCAATATCCACTTGATCTTGAAGGTTGCTACTGGGTACAATTAACGTCAGAAATGTTTATATCTCCATGTCAGTCATACTGCTTAATAGGCTCTTATTTCCTAGTTGTTCAGCTCTACTTGTACACGTTTTAATTTTGGAATGATACACCACATTTTTTTGTTTATCGAATTACAACACAAAGGCAAGTAACTCACTAAATACAATCCATTATTCTCTTGGGTAACTGTTTTGTGATTATACGAGGAAGAAGTGTTATTTGGTTATTTCATAACTATGCTCAAAACCAGACTTAAAATTCTGAGATTAAAATGCTGGAATTGTCATACTTAAACAGATACCTATGTTTGAAATAGTTATCATAAGCTCCCCTTGTGCTCAAGGGAGAGAGGAAATAGGCACATCTAGGACAAAATTTATATGGTCTGTTACAAATGTCAACATTACAGTGAGAGGATTATCACCGTCTTTAAAAGGTCTTCGTTTAGGGATATGGACTGAGATGTTGCTCAGTTGCAAATGTCTCCATAGCTGAAAACTGAAATGTCTGAAACATCTACAGAGCACAGCTACATTTTTTCCTTTGAAGAAAAGTTAAAATTAATTTAGCATTAAAAAAAAAAAAATATCCAACTTTTCCTGCTTTTAGTTGCTGAAACCTAAGTGAAAGTTATATTGCCTAACTTGTGTGTTTTTAAACAAGGGTGAAGGATTTCTTGATACATGAGCTTAACTCTCTAAATGTTCTATTGTGATATGGTTATGTTTTCTTCCTATATAGTCCAAAAAACAACTTCATTGCCTCAATATTGAGGAAAGAAGATAAAAAAAAGCAAAGCAAACCAAAAATGTAGTGTACAAATTTACAGGTGCATGCAACTAAAATAGAAATTGAAGTCCATTCAGATATACTTTTGCCAACTGGTCTTGCATTACCTTTTAAGAATTCCTTCATGGTCAAATTTGCTGGTAATCACACTATAAGCCTGATGTGCTGGACAGGAGATAATATTCAAGTGAACCGCTTGCTGTGTTTTGGAGCATTTAAAGTACAGAGAGGCATCAATATTCAGTGCCTGACCTAGTCAAATCCATTAGTATCATTTTGGTTTGTAACACATCATGAACCCAACATGGGCAGCCAAGATATTTTCACTGATGCCACCTGATACTCGAGCAGATGAAATTTGTAAGTAGCTCCACTTAAAGTCTTCTACAAAAGCATTATAGATGTGTGCAGCCAAGTGTTTTCAGCTGACCAGACTTCAGACTTCTGTCAAGATGGGCCAGTTAAATGATAAAAGAGGTAGACTACATCATGTTATTTTATTGGTAAAAACAAAATATTCTAAATTTAAAAATAATTTCCTTTAATAATAAAATTGTTTTTATGGAATTACAAGCTTGTGCAAAGTTCTTTGGGAAAATAAAACATCTGTGTGGAAACAAAATAAAAAAAATCATAACTCAGTAACAAACAAGATATTAATGATGAAGGGTGAGGAGAAAACAAAAAGAGACAGAGAGAAGATTGAAATGTTTGATATTATAGGTATATTAAAGGCTACAATTTTTTCTTCTTCACTTTTTAAAAGTATCTATGTATAATTTCTGTAAAGAAGACCCAGTTATCTTCATACATAGCAAGGGACGTATTAAAGACCATGTCAAATGTAACTGTTGGGCAACGGCATTAGAAAATAATGAAACATTCTTTTGAAACTCTTATTACGTAACTAGGCCATTTTCAGTTGTTAAGGAACTGGTTATACAACTATGTTAGTGGCATTTTTTTGTAAACATATAGAAAAAATAGGTGGGAGCTTTTAAATGAACATCATAGTTCATAGTTCATAGCCTAAAACAAAGGCCCCACTGTTTTCCTAATTTTCTACAAGCTTACCTCATTTGTTTATACAAATAGCACAATATAAAGGCACATCAATTACTTGAAAAAAAATAGAAAATCTGTAATTGAGAGATATTAAAGTTCAATTCCACAGTTTACTTGTGACATCACTGGTATTTAAAGTCTTTTGTGTTATATGCATATTCCTTTGTATGATAGCCAATGGTAGTCTATTCAACTGCATTTGAGTTATGCTTAGTCATATTTCTTATCTGCTTGTACTCTTGAAACAAACTGCCTTAGGATTAACAGGTCCTAGGGGGAAAAAAACAGAAAACAACAAAAAATATCCAACAGCCTTTTGAGATACTAGCTTACTAGACTGAAGATATTGCGAGAGAAACAGATCAGTTTTGATAGAGAGAACTTTCAAAACCTATTAATATCTGCACAAAATACCAATACCATCAAAAACTATTGACAGGAGAAACTGCAAAAGGAATGAGAGCAAGATGGCTCAAACAAAAGGGAATCTGAGTTTGTAGCCTATTATTTGGATGACATAACTGGGAGAAGTTTTTTAGCCAATGACATACAATTAGATATGAATTAAAAATCCAGATAAATGGTGAAAACAATAAAACAAACAAAAATAAACAGTTGAATATCCTTACGCAGGATCTTCTAGTTAAGTTATCCTGTAACTGTTTCTGGATTTTACTCCAAGATATTAGTCAGTGTTGAAAATAAATAACAATCTTGAAAATCACTCATGTTTTTCTGGAAATTCACCTGTGAGTCATTAGTTCTCTGTAGGAGAGATGGGACATATTGCTAACATACATCAGCTGCTGATAAACATAAAAGGTGGTTTAGATGGTGGCTGAAAGTGTTTTGAACTGTTTTATAGGACTGTTTGTGGCAATATGTTTGCTGCTGTTACTCTCAACATTTATTAATAGCTATTTGCCATGTATGGAAGGCTGATGATGTTCCTTTGCTCAAAAAATATGTTCCTTTCCTTCTGGAACTTCTTCTGTGCTTCTGAAGGCAGAAATGGAACTGGACGGAGCAGACACAGACTAAGGTGGAAGTTGTTCAATATGTGAGTGTCCCTTTTGATAGCTTTTTGTTTGTTTGTGTGTTTGTTTGTTTTGTTGGGTTTTTGTTTTTTTCCCTGCCTTTGAAATCAAACTGGTATCTAGTAGGATACAGTATCTCCACTCTGTACCATTATTATGTTGTTGATAGATTTTTCCTATACTGTATTTCATGATAGGGGTTCAATAGGCTAAGAAAAGTATCCTGACATAAAAAAAAAATAATGTTTTTACACTGGGTCTGATACATTATTATACCCTTTCAGGGTGAAGTATGGAAACTGTATGTGCCTGCACTCCAGGTTCCGTGTCACTATGTAAGAGTGAGGGGATGATTCCCTATTCTTCCTCTCTCCCTCAGTTCCAGGATGGAGCATTTATACTGTCTGGTATGGGATGAGAAGAGAAAATGCCTTCACTTGACATATTTGTAAAAGGTAAGCCAGTCAAGTGTCAAGAACAGAAAGTAGTCATGACAAAGATTTCAAAAGAAGTTGGTTGTTTTGGGAATAAATGTGGAAGATTAATCTCTTCCTCTTTTAACTTTGCACACAAAAGGCCATATGTGATAAGATTTTTAATTTTTTTATTTCATGTACATGTAGGAATATGTTACAGAGACCAAGGCTGCGATATTTAGCATGTAACAATATTTTGCACAGTGTATGCAAAATGTACGTAGACTCATAGTCACACTGGAAAATGCATTTTGTATTAATTTTACTAGGCATACTTAGTATTTACTGCTTTTATAAATTAATATATATTTTAATGTATTTTTACGGCAAAAGGTAAATTTTACATGAATGTACACCATTGTTGACTCCTGATATACAGCTGCAAAAGCCAGGCTTTCGTAAATTTATTGATGAGCTCAAATTTTGATGGAATAATTATAAAGCATGTTAAAAGAAATCAAGATGGCAGAAAAATATATTTTTTGTAGCTGGGGAGAAGAGTCTGTTAGTCTGATGACAGAAGTTGTCAGATCACAAACTACATTTAACTGTGAAAAGAAACAGTTGTGGGTTTGTGTGGTGTTTTTTGTGGGATTTTTGTTTGGGTTTTTTTTTTCTTTTTCTCTCTGAAAGCAGAAACCAATGGAGGAAAATGATAAGGGAAGTCTATGAAACCATCCAATTTACATGTCATAAATACTGACTACTACCCGTCCTGCAATTACCAGAGCTACATAAGTATTCTCATGATGCTGAAAAATCCCATTCAGTGCTAGGAGAAAAAAATGTTAAAAGGCAGTTTTGAAGATGGTCATGGGGAGCAAAGGAATTCACACAGCAGGCATTACACGAGCTTCAGTAAAAGGTAACTGTTGTACTTGTTCAAATCCTTCAGCAGAATGAAAAATGTCTTACAGCATAGATTTAAGAAGCAAACCATTTTCAAATATTGTTGCAGAACATGGAGGTGAAATAAAAAAAATCTTTAACATTATGCTCCGATGTTAAAGGTCTCTGAACAAATAAGAGCAATACAGGCATTTTCCTTTTACATGATTTTATGACAAATAACACAACTTTAAGTTTAACAGATTATAAGAGGAGCTGAACTTTCTGATATACAGATTGTCAATTTGTTGAGTAACAGCAAATTGCGAAGACTGTTATTTCCATGAAATAGAATTAACTTTCTAGCAAGTTTATAGTTTCAAAGTAAGCTTTGGTTATCCTATGATAAACAAAGGATTAAGTGTAATAAAATTATTTAGCTGTTCAAGGAAGAAGGTAGCATAGAAAGGAAAAGTAAAATTATAAAGCCTACTCTAATCAAATCCTGCAGAGATTCAACTAACATCTGAACTATTACTTCAGGGAATTGCTTGTAACAAGAAGGTCACCTCTGTATTAAGGATACATCAAGGCATAATAATCCAGTCTTTTATGGCAGTTCTGACTCTCTTGATAAGAGCAGAAATATCACGTGGGCTTGATCTCTCCAGTTTTTTAACCCAATATTTAATGAATGCATTCTTAAAAAGTTCCAAATTATGTAAATGTTTACAAAAAATTAATATGTATTATAAACTCCTAAAGAGATACCTCTCTGCATCAGACAATTCAATAATTTCTAAAAGGTGAATATGTCCATATTAGACTATGTGACTTGCATAGGCACTAAAAAAGAAAGTGAGTTATATTAACAACTGTGGCCTGTATACTGGGAGTTACTCTGATTCTTACAGCATGGAAGTAAAAGGTAGAGGTCTTTTTTTCAATTGTCTGGAATTAAAAAGAAGTGAACAACGGTTATAATAGAGCCATTAACCCATGAGCAATAACTCTGCAGTAAGAAAGCTCGGGGATATTTTTGTCATGTTATTAGTAAAAACACTTTCCAGGAAGATATCCTGTGGATAAACTCCTTAGGGTATGTGACTTCTCTGAGGGTGGTCAGGACCCGAACTATTTATAAGAGCAATGGAACCACATACATGCACTTTTAAGGACTGCTTGAAACTAACATTTTTCATGCAACCTTTCTGTGTATGTACTTGATGCTATGGCCAGGCTCTCTGAAGCATGAATAAAGAATTAGAAAAGAGCTAAACACTAAGATTTAAAAATAGCAAGTGTTTCAGACTTCATCATAGTTAAATCTAAAACTGACCATCAAGAGGTCCAGAAAACTCTCATGGTTAATGTCAGGCAAAGAAAACTAATAAAACTTTTTGTAATTTTGTGAAATTATGTGCATATGTATAAATAACACTCATTGTACGTAAGTAGTGCTGAGTTTCAGGTAATCTAGTACAATTCCAGAAAATGGTCTTGGAGTCATGATTTTTTCTGATAATGCTATCTCAATAGCTATTAGGAGGAGGGACTGTTAAAAAATAGTTAGAAGGGAAGAGATTAAAAAAAAATAAAACAGGAAACTTCATTACCAAATAAATCTAGATTTTGATTACTGTTAGAGTCATCCCACTTTAAAAAGGGTATCACAGAATCAGAGAAGAAGAAAGGTATGACAGAGGTAATGAATTCCCTACAACATGAAATTAAGTAGACTGGAATTCTTATACCTAAAGCATAATACTGAGTTTGATAGAGCTCTGGTCTGATTCCACATAGCAATTCTTATGCCTGAAACTACTGAAATCCCAGATGTTGTAAATTAATTCAAATTTTGTGTCTCATCATTTATTGGAAGTAGCTAAATTAGGCATATAAGCATAGTTAGGAAAGAATCTAATAGTCATCATTCTAATTAAGAAGCTGCTTAAATAAACCTGCAGATAATTTTGCAGAAAAGGATTTTGCCTTGAAAGAAAATTATATATGCAACACTGCCATGTTTATAACACGGAAACTGCAGTTTTAAATAATCTGTCTACACTTCCCATCAAACCTAGACAAAATGAAAATAGTTTGCCCTATGTTTTTACTTAGATGCCTGGGCCACCAATGTACTGTGGGCAGAGCAGACCAATGACAGGGGAAGAACTGCTAAAATATTAAAATAACATCTTATATATCCTCTCTATATACATTTCAGGTGCAATTAAAAGTACCTTAATTTCATGGGTGATTACTTTTTCCTGGCAGCAAATCTTATAATTCATTAAATATAAGAATGTATCCTGATTGCTTATGCAACATGGTAACTCACAAATTATGAAACATTTACTCTTTAGTGATTAGGTATTCAAGTTCTTTGACAGGCACTTAAAAAAAAAAAAAAAAGTAAGAGAGGAAGCAGAAAAAGGGCTTTAGTTAGACACTAACAGAAAAATTAAATGGAAAGAGAATTTGAGTGCAACACAAACAGATGAAACTGCAATTGAAGCCCAATCAGGTTCTTTAAGGGCTTCTAGATTGCAATTTTCTAGTTGTGGCCCTCAAGCTTTCAGAGCCCTGAGTGGACCAACAGGCTCTAATTGCCTACAACCATCCTCCTCTGTAAACCTCCCCCATACTCCTGTAGTTCCAGCCCCACCTTGGGCTTCAGTTACGTGTGTTTAAGGTGTGCTCTGACATGGTTCAGCTGTCCAACCTTGGCTTATACTTAAGTGAAAACATCTAAGTTAAGAGAAAGAGCTGTTAGAGGCCTCATCTAGGTCTTCCATCTGTGTGCCGTCTCATTAACTTGGGGATAGTATTTCAGCTCAGGCTCTTGCCCTGAGTCCTGACATATTTTTGGTATACTCTGTTAAACCTTTTACCTTACTGAGTCTGACTTTACTTTCTGGCTTGGCCTTAGACTCCTAGGTGACCCCCATCCCTATTCCAGCCCTGCTATACTGGTCAAGTACCATGGGAGTAAGCCTCTAAGTCACTGCCCTTTACTCTCTGCTCCTGTCTCTTACAGGTGGTTTAATCTCACTGGTCCCCCTAGCTTTCAAACAAATATGTTCTGATACAGTTCTTGCTTTTGTTATTGACTAAACATTGCACACATTGTAAAAACAAGAGTAAAATCTGAAAGGAAGCTAATTGATTGTTTTTTTCAGGCAGCAATCATAATTTAGAATTGAGGGATACAATATTTTTGGTTTCAATGCCTGAATGCATTATCAAGTGAATTTGCTTGAAGTCAGACAGGAAGAGCAGTATATTGTCATTGAACTAAATATACAGAATGGAAAGACTTGTGACACTTCAAGTAATTTTGCAGCAAAAGGATGACCCATAAGCATTTGTTTCAGAGAAGGAAGGAAGGAAGGAAGGAAGGAAGGAAGGAAGGAAGGAAGGAAGGAAGGAAGGAAGGAAGGAAGGAAGGAAGGAAAGAAGGAAGGAGAAAATGAGAAACAAAGAAAAGAAAGGGGAAGAATGAGGGGAAGGGAACAGAGAGAGAGCAGAAGAGTAAAGGAAAAAGCAAAGGAAAAAACAGAGGGAATAAAAGAGGGCTGAAAGAAAGAAGATTCTGCTTAAGACTGTAGACTTCTAATGAATGAGTTTAAACCTCTGGATACGAGATAGGTGTCTATACTTATGGATCTGTGTATGTATCTATCTGTCTATTTTTCTATCTATTCTAGGACAACACTGAGTTGCCTAAACATATATCTTCATCCAAAATATCTTATGTTATCAAAGATATCTGTGTGCTCAGCAAAATAAGAACACTGGCACCTTTTTGGACCTTCAGATAAAGGATGTTAGGGAGTCTCTAGAGCATCACAAATGGTAATAGATGTTTACATGTGAGAAGGTGTCCCAGGTCAAGTCCCAGGTCAATACAGTCCAAGGAGTCCAGGTTGTTCATCTCACTCTAAAGCAAAAACTCAAGGCTTGACTTGGTTGCTGAAATGCAGTCGCTTGGTTCATTTGACGTATTTAATGATGCCCCTAAGTAATCTGATGGGGAAAGTGATACATGAACTGTGGACAACTATTCCCTTCTAGACAATAACTGGAGACCAGGTAAGACAGTCTAAAAAATATCAAATCACACTGTGTGATTATGGTCAGGAAAAAGAACTAATACCAATATGACAATAAGCCAAGAAAACAGGACAGAAAGGACAGAACTGAGACAAACTTTTTAAAAAGTGATTTAAATATTGTCTCTGTCTTCTCCCTTCAGCTCTGTAAATACAATAATTCCTTTAATTGCTTCAAGGTTGATACAACTATTAAAATGATAGGTTCAGGTTGATTATATACATAGTTCCACTGTCATCAACCCAAGCTGTATTATTTCTGCATATTCGTAAAAAAAACCCAAAACCAAAACCAAAACCTGAATGAATCTTCACTTCAGTATTTCAGAGGATGAAACAGATAATTTTTAGTGGTTTTCTAGAATATCCAATTAAAATAATATATCTGCCTAGTTATCCATAACACTAGTAGACATGTCCGTCGGTTATACATAGAATATCATCCGTGTATACATGCTGTACAACTAAGATGTTGGAAAGGACAGATTTGCAATGAATGTTTTGCACTGTCCAGACAACATCAGCACAGACCTTTTACAGTAGGGCAATCTTGTCCTAGACATATGAGATGTGTACTGCATCACTGACCTTCACCTAAGCAATTGAGATTTCTGGGACTTATAAATAGCCAGAAACATCAGCAATCTTATATAATGACCAAATCAGGATGGTTACAGATGTCTAGAAATCTTGGATAAAGGTGCAGTATCATTAGATTTTTCATGTATATAATTTCTGAACAAAATTTGGATATATCCAGGAAACTCCAAGTCACATTAATCTTAAATTTGAATTTTCTTCAGTCTTTTCCTATCTGAATCTGATGTGAGGGACTTCTAAAATCCCAGTGCATGCCCAACAAGGAGGGATGTCATTGGAATCCTGATATCACTAATCACTATCTTTTTCCACTATACATGTTTGTTGGCTTTTTTTTTTTTTTTTCCAGAGGCCTTTATCTATCTTCCTTTATCCTCTTGCCTTCTCAACAGTAATCTCCTATTCTTCAGACACAAATCAATTTCCTCTACTACCTCTGCTCCCTGGACACATTTTCCTTCCAGAAAGCACTTGCATGTATCATTGCAGCTTTTTTGAAAATACTTTCATCACCTTCCAGATTATCAGTAATATTTCAGTTTTGTTGGCAAATATAACACATTTTCTTCTTCCCACATCCTTTCCAAAACATCTTCAGGCTGTAATGTCATGTAATAAAGTCACCCGTGGGTTTCAGTCAGTGTTTGAGTGAAGTTTATATTTAAAAGATGCTGTCCATCTCTTTGGGTCTCAGGTCAAGTAAGAAGCAAAAACTACAACTAAAATTCCCTTTCCTCTTTGTGATCCATTTGTCACATTAGCATTTGGCCCAGAAGGAATGTTGGAACATTCCCTCCTGAATAGTGGAGGGAAGCCAGAGGCATTCAGAGCCATGTGTGTCCCAGTTCTTTCTTATCCTTCTCCTCACAATGACAGTATGACATACAAAAGTATGACATTTCCAATTATAAAAAATACCTTATATGAAACAGAATTTAATTTACAGGAATCCCTTTTATTCTACTATCTGAAACTGAAATCAATACCTCTACTTTGGAGATGCAGAAGACCTACGATATTTCTGAACATATCAAGAAAACTGGTTGCTAATAGAGATTCAAGGCTCATCTACACTGTCAGACTCTTCGGGAAACTTATTCGTCCAGGCTGGAACTTCACTGCCATGATGATGAAGCTCCCAGAACATACTTGGCTTTTCTGCAAATAATGTGGAGGACACACAAAGTTGTCTGCATCTAATAATGCAGACAGACCTTCCTTTAGATAGAAAGGGTTACTTAAACTTATTTCCTACAGAGCTAGCTCACAGTTATGTAAAAAAAAAAGAAAGTAAAAAGTGCATCTGACAAAAAATTATTTTTACAATAACATTTGAAATAGCAGAAAGGTAAAGAATTAAAAATTTAAAAATGTGACCACATGTATGTTGTTGAAATATTACATATGCTCTCATATAGTATATAGATAAGAATAGATATTGTACTCTTACATAGTATGTATGTATATGTATGTAGTCTGTGTGTATATATATTCTTCTTGGTCCGTATTCAGCAGTCCATGTGATCCTGTAAAAAAGAGCATTTTTGCTTTTGAGATAGGCCATGTTAAACCTATGATCTACATGCATTTATTAGACAGTTATTTCTTTGCATTATTATTCCTCTCCAATTATGGATTATGATAGTTTTTTCACATTTTCTCGTACAGAAAATTCCTATAATAAGTTTGTTTTTATCTGTCCTATCCTTAGCCATTTTCAATATTTCCTCTGTAAATAACTACAGTAATCCACAATAACCAAAGTTTGCATCTGGTTAAACACTGGTCAATTGAAAATAACTAATTCTAGGAAAAGAAAAAAAGCAACTTCTCTTTTTTTGCTTTTGTCAAAATATATTTAGTTTTGAAGTTTTGAAAACCTCTTCAGTAGAAAAAAAATAGCACATTCTTTTCTTTCCTGAAAAGATGTTTAATGAATCAATATTTTTAAATAAAATTATCATGTATTTTCTAATCTCCTGTAGAATCAGAAACAAACAGTTATCAACTTCTTACAAGGATGTCTTTATGCATAACTGCTGTGAAGAATCATGTGCCTTTTCTTCCAAGGTCACACATGGGGGATAGAGTGTTTTCTGCCATTTTGTTAGAATCATAGAATCGTCTAGGTTGGAAGGGACCTTAAAGATCATCTAGCCCAACCATCAACCTAACTCTGACAAAAAAAATAAATAAGAAATAAGAAATAAAAATCATGTTGACTACTCCTGATAGCTTTCTTTTCTTCCATATGCTCTGAGATGACACTCAGGATAAGGTGTTTCATTACTTTTCCAGGGATGGAGGTGAGGCTGACCGGTCTGTAATTTCCTGGGTCCTGCTTCTTGCCCTTTTTGAAGACTGGGATGACATTGGCCTTCCTTCAGTCTTCAGGCACCTTGCCTGTTCTCCAGGACCTCTCAAAGATGATGGAGAGTGGCCCTGCAATGACTTCTGGCAACTCCCTCAGCACTCTTGGGTGTATCCCTTCTGGACCCATGGACTTGTGGTGGACGTCCAGCCTTCTTAACTGATCTCTAACTTGGTCCTCCTCCACCAAGGGGAGACCTTCCTTAGTCCAGACTTTCTCTGATTCATCTGAAGTCCATGGCTCCTGGGGGTTGGCCTGAGCAGTAAAGACTGAGGCAAAGAAAACATTCAGCAACTCAGCCTTCCCTGCATCCTCTGTTACCATGGCAGCCGACTCATTCAACAGCAGGCCCACATTTTCTCTAGTTTTCCTTTTGCCTCCAATATAATTGAAGAACCCTTTCTTGTT
>JAOTQQ010000001.1:159642600-159678506 GCA_026546715.1 Gallinago undulata | reverse complement strand
CCCAAGCCTGTAGCGCTGCCTGGGGTTGTTGTGACCCAAGTGCAGGACCCGGCACTTGGCCTTATTGAACCTCATGCTGTTGGTCTCAGCCCATCGATCCAGCCTGTCCAGATCCCTCTGCAAAACCTCTCTACCCTCCAGCAGGTCAACAGTGACACCAAGCTTTGTGTTCAACTTTGTTGAAAGTGTTCAAATTTTTAATGACACATGATGTCTATATTTAGATACATGAATGCTGTTTTATGGTCTGCTGAACACCAACCGAATGCCACTGCCACTTACCAGTTGGGAAAGCCAATGGAGGGAAATCTTTTGGTATACTTATTGTTGATAGACAAGAAAATCCCTATAATCATGACAAACAGCTATTCCCTCATACCATGACCCTTTAAAGTATGAATTACTCATCACTGTATTTTTTACTATCAAGAAGTACAGGATAAGTTAATGCTAAGTCTAAAAAAAACCCCAAAATCTTGTTATCATAGATTTGATCAGATTTTACTTGTCTCCCAGATTACTGAGGTTATGCTGCTGATCCTTAATACTTTTTTCCTTGACAGTGTTAGGTCACTACCTTGTTTCCTTCATTTTATTTCCTTTACGCACCTAAACTATCAGTTACTCAGAATATTTATGTATGTTTTGGTATGTTTTATGTTAATGTCGTGGGTTGATCTTGCCTAGCTGCCAGTGCCACATCCAACCCCCCTCTCACACTCCCTCCTTCATGGGACAGAGGGAGAAAATAACATGGATAAGCTCATGGGTCAAGATAGAGACTGAGAGATTGCTTACTGACTATCATTAGGGGCAAAACAGACTCAACATGGAGAAAAAGAGTTTAATTTATTGCCAATTAAAAGAGAAGTGGATCATGAAAGATAAAAACTAGCACATCACCTCCTTCTTTTTCCCAGTCTCCACTTCACTCCTTTGTTTCTAACTCCTCTACTGCCTTCTACCCTCCCCAAGCAGAGCATGATGGTGGGAGAATGAGGAGGCAGAGGTCAGTTGATAACAGCTCCTCTCTGTGGATTGTTCCCGCTCAAACATTTCCTCTACAGCATGGGTCATTCCCATGGGCTATAGACCTTCGGGATAAAACTGTTCCAGCATGGGTCCTCTATGTGCTGCAGATTACTTCAGGGCATACCCACTTGCTCCAGTGTGAGCTAAAGTGTAGATAACTGTTCCACCGTTGTCCTCTCAATGGGCTGCTGGGAAATACATGCTTCACCATGGTATCTCCACGGGCTGCAAGGGAATCTCTGCTCAGATGCATGGAAGTGCTTCCTCCTCCTCCTCCTCTGACCCTAGTGTCTGAGTGATTGTTTGTCACACATTTTTGCCCACTCCTCCTTCACACAGACTGCTGCTCAGCATTTTTACCCTTTCTAAACTATGTTTTTCACAGAGGCACCTCCAACTTTGCTGATTGAGTTTGATTTAGCTAATGGTGGGTCTGTTGCTGAGCTTGCTCCAGGCAACTGTTGGCCTCTTCTCACAGAGGCCACTCCTGCAGCATACTCCCCCGCTGCCCAAAATTGTCGTGTACATCAAATACTGTTAGGAACTTTATTGCATCTGCTGCAGTCTGGTGACTCTCACTTAACATTCCTTCCTGTCTGTAGCAGTCTTCAAATGTCCTCCATCTAGTTTATATCAACAATGAGCTGAGTTAAAGACAAGTAGCATATTCTCTGTTACAAAGTCAGCCTTTTGTCGGTTTCTTGCTTGTTGACATAGCTGTACATCTAGGCTTTGGGACCTACCATACCATCTGCACAACAGTACCTTCAACAGATTCGATAAAATATGTTTGTTCTTTGTGATTCTGTGAAAATTCTTATTTAAAAAAACACATTTCCTCATCATCATGTCTGTTAGCTGTTTTTTCATCATGCACCTATTAATATCAAATCTAACTCCAGATGGCAAATATTGAAGTCGCTATTAATTTATTTTTGTGACCCTCCAAAACAGTGGTGTTATTTTAGCACTTCCATTATATGAGTAACCTACTTATATGTAAAGCCAAAAAAACCCAAATTCTGATTTATTTTCTCTTATACTCTCCCTAGAATAGAACTCTTCATAGAAAATTTAAGGGGGAAAAAAAAGTTATTATATTCTATAGTTTTAGGCTAATTTGTTTGAAAATTTGAATTGAAATGCAACAATGGTGAAGTTTTTGCCCTTTGAGATTCCCAGTTTGAGGTCTTCCAGGTTGTTCAGGAAAAGTTGTATGTCCCATGAGTGTATCTAAAAGTACATAATTGAAGTATCTGGGAACTGACAAAGCAAACGTTTCACTTTTAGATTCTTATATATTAATTTGTTTTCTTGATCACATCTTCAGACTATTTTTCTACAGTAATTCTCAAAAATGTTATTACTTACATGTAAAATATATGACTTTTGAAACTGGAAGACTCCGCTCAGGTGTGCTCCCTTTTCCAGTCCATGTGCTCTTTAAAAGTTCTTTTGGAAAGAACAAGAAAAGAATTCATTACTATAGAATACATATTTTATTTTTGAATTCTAAGCAGTGATTAATCACAAAAGGAAGCATCCGCTTTACAATACATTACTTTCTGTAGAGAAAAAAAATCACAGAAAAACAGCAGTTCTCAGTGGTTGTCACAGAACTCCGTAAATTTTTTTTTATGTATTATAAGTTAAAACTTAAAGCTTAAAATCAGCAGTTGTATTTTACCTTTCTTTGGATTTATTTGGGTTTTTTACTTCATACTAATGCAAATTTCTATGTTGAGTCTAATTCTAGTGATATATCAAAGCTATGAATTACTCTATTATCAGATTTTTTAATCCCAGCTAATGACTGTAATTTCCCAAGGAGGGATAACATCTTAGATTCTTTATATGAGGTATTTTAACAAATTGTAGAGAAGAAATGATAATGCTTCATTAATTATGTGACTGATTAGACTGACCTATATGTTCTTCAGAAAGTATACATCTATAGATTTAAACTACTCTATGTTTTTACTATCCCCACAAACCACCAACACAAAATCTGTATTTATAAAACATTTCTTCTCAACAGCATCTTCTTTTTTTTTTTTTTTCCCCTGCAAAAATAATGTCTGCTGCATACTGTAATTTGTGGAACAAATTAGTGTAATAAGGAACTGCAACTTCCTCAAAATGCTTAAACTATGTGTTCACTTAATCTTTTTTTTTTTTCTTAATAGAAAAGGCCAAATATAAAATATGTCTAAATGTAAGTATCCTGTACAAAGAAAACAGAAATGAGGTTTGGTAACAAGTGTTTGAATTTAACTTTGTACTTATTGAAACCATTTTAAAAGATCTTAAAGGAATAGGAACCTAAGCATATTAAATAATAACATCTTTAAGTGCAAACAGATGTACATTAGATGGTATAAAGATATTTACCTGTCTTCAGTTTGGAATATCCCTTCAGACACATTTGTCAGTTGAGTGGATTAATGGACTATATTACGGCTGAGAGCATCAACTGGTGATATAATTCTTTCTCCCTGAGTCAGGTAATTGTAAAGAGGAATAAGGTCTCCCCTCAATCTCAGTGACCATAGAGACTGGTAATAGCAATCACATTGATACTGTCATTGAACTGTGTTGTTGTGGTTTAACCCCAGCGGGCAGCTAGGACCATACAGCCACTTGCACAGTTCTCCTTTCCCCAAAAGGGCAAGTAGATGAGGTAGAAAAAGAGGGGAAATGAAAAAAAAACCAACATGGGTTAAGACAAATACAGTTTAATAGAAAAAATAACAGAAAAGGAAAATAACAATAACAATAACAATAATAATTTTAGAATCATAAAATCATAGTATGGTCAGAGTTGGAAGGGACCTTAAAGATCATGTAGTGATCAGAATTATACAAGTCACTCTCACTTCCTGGTTAATTGGCAACATCTCAAGCAGTGATCAAGGATTCCCCCATGTAACCCCATTTATATACTGAGCATGACGTCTATGGTACAGAATATTCCATTGGCCATTCCATCGTTCTGTTTAAACTTCTTCTCAGCTTCTATGGGAAACTGAAAAAAAGTTCTTGAAAAATAGAAACATCACCTGGCAACAACTAAAACAATAGGCATTATTGATATTCCTTTCATACCAAATCTGAAACCCAGCAACCACTAGAAAAAAAATATTAACTCTGTTCCAGCTGAAGCCAGGAAATGTGTATTGCAATTGCTGTAGTTTGCTACATGCAACTTATATTTCTGAAGTGTTTTCAGTATAATTTGCATCACTGCTAAATCAGGAATCTCATATAACATCAATTATTTAAAAGTAAATTTGATATTAACCATTACACCCTCCACATGTGCTGTATCTAAAAGATTCTGGTCAGAGCGTTTTGGACTCTGACACCTAGGCACCTCCTCTCAGTGATCTTTTCTTTTAATTCTTGGTGGCTGCTCACCCTATGTTCTTGCTCTGTTAATATCTGACTTTTTTTTTTTTTTTTATAAACTACAGTGATTTCATTGTTTGGCATGTAGAAAAAAAGTGAAACAATAGGTCTCTAATTTTCTCATGAAACCATCTCACTTAAAAACCATAAATATGTGAAGAATTCCATATATACAACATTGATTCTTCTTTTCCCTATAAACCAGTATATTCCCAAGCCATGAAGTTCAGTTTCCATTTCATGCCTGATAGGAGCTCCACAATGCTTTACTAGGTGGATCAAAGTTATGTTTGAAAATTGGTTGCCATATATTTTATATAAGTTATAAAAGAATAAGTTATTTGGTATTTTATTTATTTGGGACCGTTGCAGGAAATAAACAGAACTCTGAGATTTCTTGCAGTATGGAGTATCTGATATGCTACATGGAAGTGTATGGTATTAATAATATATATATTCACAGAAAATGCGGGTGTGTGTTTCTATATGCATATAACTTTGTACAGATAATCAATTGAAATTCTCCATTCCTAATCTGAATATCACCATCTCAGCTAATGCAGTTTATATTGAATATTTATAAACCGATGTTCTCTGTGAGAGGGCTTCAGCATGAGGATAAACATAGAACACACTTGCACTGGACACAATTAAGACAAAATAATTCAACCCGGGAATGAAAGAGTCAAAATACCTTAAAACACAAACATATTCTTTTACTACATTAACAACTGCTGCTACATTTTACATTCCTTTAAGTAGGGATTGGTGAAGCTGGTCTACAATGAGATACCTTACGGTGTTCAGACAGTCCTCTCTAAGTCTTAGTAAAGATTTTGTTCAGATAAATGCTCAGCAGAGGAAAAACAAACAGAAGAAATCCTTGTGTTTACATTCTCTCTTTGCAGACGTTATATCATCACAGTAAGAATTGTATACTATGTTAGAGATATCTTTCAGTCACTTTACCTTCCTTTTTCTTCTCAGAAGTGCTACTAAACCCTGCAAAGGAGTATTCCAGCACCTTTTAAAGAAGCTGGCAGCCATTCTACTGGTTAGACCTTATGAAAACCTAAAGCTACTAAACAAATGTTGGAGAAGAGAAAAAATGCTGCATCAAATGTACTTTTAATAATTTTTAGCTGATGTAAAAAAAAGAAAAAATATTTTCTTTCAAGATGCACTTTCTCCTTTGAAACAAACAAACAAACAGGAAAATAATATTTAATAAAAACATAAATAAATAAATCCCATTCACACATCACCATTTCTAGAAATATGTCTCTATTCTATTATAGAAATAAAAATTATGTGACAGGGAATGAGTGTAGGGACTGTTTTGAATATTGCACTGTCATGGGATCAGAGGATTTAAGTATAATATTCTCTTCTAAGTATCACTTCAATTTGAGTAATACCTGATAGCTGGGCACCTCACTATTACCACTTGTAATGTCTACTATGACTGACACTTAAAGTGCTGTAACATAGTGTAATAAAGACAATACACACTTTGTTTCTAAGCATTAAGCACAATTTGCTCAGATAGTACTGGAATTTCCCTTCACAAATCAAGAAATGTTTACTAGCAAGGAAAATAAAAATGACCAAGTTGTTTTACCTCTCAGTCTACATATGCTTGACTCTCCAACTTATATCCAGAAATTTAAATTGTGCCTCACTTTTTACTAAAAGAAAGTGCAGAAATAATATATACTATCAAAAAATTCAGGTGCACGAATGGGTCTGCAACAAATATCCACACTTTGTTTTTCATACTGTGTGCCACAGAGGTTGTTTACTTTGTCCCACATAAATCACCCACAACATTTTAGTGTTTAACTGCAATTGGTCTCAGGTTATGGTGGACCTCATTCAACTTTGAGTCACTAGAGAAAATGGATTTATGTGTACTTGTGCCAAACAGAAATTCTATTGCAGTTCTTTCCCCTTTAGTGAATTGAGGAAGTGAAAAATACTTTTCACTGTAAGGCTTCTGGCCTTTAGGTTTAACCTGCCATGAGAGAGAAACGTATCACTGAAACTAATGTTGCAATGATTCTTTGAATATACGTTGTTTATTTCATTACTTGTTTTTCTGATTAAAAATGTTTTGATAGTCAGAGATGAAAAATATCTTTCCGAACAACGAACAGAATATAACTGAACACAGAGATCTCCTTTTTTTAGCTTTTTAAAAAAATATTTATCTTTGTATGTTTAGCTCCTATTGATGAGTATTTCAGAAACAGATCACACCATAAATTAAGAAATGTATTGGTACTTTTGCAATTAAATATTAATTATAAGAATGTTTATAGACTGTAAAAGGATAAAATGTAAATGTTGTTGCTATTTGGTTCTTCTAAATTACTCCAGCAATACAAAAGTAATTGAACTGCTATTAATAGACTGTAACGTATACTAAAGCATTTTGTTGGTGTTTAGCAAGATAATTAGAGCAAATAAATTCTATATTAACAAAGTTATTAAAAGCCAGTATTTACAGACTGATACCATAACTATTTACTTAAAATTAGTATTACTAATGTTAATTAAAGGCTTAATTAGCAGAAATAATTTATACATCTGGGCCACTGGGCAGAATCACCAGGCTGAGAAAATGAACAGTGTAATTCTCAACAGAAGACTCTCATCTCTGAATTTCTATTATGTATTCTTACATTTTAAGGTCCTAAAACTACCAGAACTGTGAGTCTTAACTGACATTTTTGCTAGCAAACCTTCTTAAGCCAAAATAGTTATAGCTACAATTGTCTTAGTTCTAGGCTGTAATAGGCAGAAGTCTGGCTATCTGTTTGTGTATTATGTACACCTGACTGAAGCACAAGTGCTTGGGTGCATTTAAAAGTTCCAAATGGCTTTAGATGAGAGTACTGAAAAATGGGTGAAGGGTAAAAGATCTATTCACCCACCATGATTTTTAACATAGTTTTTTAAAAAGAGGCAAAGTAGAACAAATAAAATTTTGTGAATGCCCAATATTTACACCAGTAAGAAGCAGTTGCAACCTCCAAAATAGCTTTGCATATATATCAATTATTTCTAAGCATTCACTTGCTTATTGATGCTTACATTATGTGCTGCTATTAAAACATCTTCCACTCAGATTTTGTGATTCACTTTTGTGAATCCCTCTCACATTCTACAGAAGTCATTTTCTTTTGCTGCAATGTCCTCTCTTCTCTACTGCACCTTATTACATTGCTCCCTTGTTATTCTTTGCCTTTACTGATTAATAACTTATTGGCATTTGGAAAAATGTTTTCTGTTACTGTTTTTTTTTTGAAAAACACTTAGCAGAAAATTTTTTGCATCATTATTTTGCTCTAAGGCATGACCCAAATGAACATTTGAGGGGGTAATAAAGAATTATCAATATAAGACTTGGCATTTTCCTTAACTCTTCCAAAGATGTATTAATCATCTATAATAAGAACTTTGGTTCTTTGACTTCCAAGATCTAGAATTCTCTTCCTAGTTACCAGTAGTACCAATATTGTTACCTCAAAATTGGAGAGAGGTGGGTTTGATGGATGGACTATTAAATGGATAAATAACTGGCTGAATGACTGTGGTAGGCTGACCTTGGCTGGACACCAAGTGACCACCAAACCACTCTGTCACTCCCCTCTTCAGCAGGATAAGGAAGGGAGTAGAAATAACACAGAAAAAACCCTCAAGAATCAAGATAAAGGCAGTTTAATAAAGCCAAAATAAATACCATGTGTGGAAGTAAAGGAAAACAAAGGATTTCTTCTCTACTTACCATAAGCAGGCAGTGTCCAGCCCCTTACCATGAAGCAAAGCTACAGTACCTGTAGTACTTTCTCTGGAAGACAGTCATAAATAACAAATTCCCTTCCCTTCTTCCTCCTTTCTCTTAGCTTTTATTGCTGAGTACATGTCAAATAGTGTGGAATATCCCTTTAGTCAGTTTGGGCCAGCTGTCCTGATTATGTTCACTCCCAAGATCTTGTCTGCCCCCAGCCTACTGGTGAAGGGAAGAAATGTTGGAAGACAGCAAGCACTGCTCAGCAATAGCCAAAACGCTGGTGTGTTATCAATACCTTTCTTGCCACCAATACAAAGTACAGCACTATGAGGGCTGCTGTGGGGAAAATTAACTCCACCTCAGCCAGACCCAATAAAATGGTCATGTCCAAAGAGCTCCAGTCAACAGCTCATTGTCCAAGTAGAAACCAGTAATGAGTGGTGTCCCTCAAGGGATTGCACTGGAACCAGGATTGTTCAATATCTTTATCAAGGACATAAACAGTGGGACTAAGTGCACCTGTTTGGGAATGACATCAAGCTGAGGGGTAGAGTTGATTGGCTGACGGAAGGTATGCCATCAAAAGAGACCTTGACAGGCTTGAGGAGTGGGCCCATGCAAACTCATAAGTTCAACAAGGGCAAGGGTAGGATCATGCACCTGGATTGGGGCAGCTCCTGGTATCAATACAGGCTAGGGGATGAAAGGTTTAAGAACAGTCCTGCAGAGAAGGACTTGGTACCCGTGAATGAACAATGGGATATAAGCTGAAAATGTGCACTTACAGACCAGAAGACCACTCATATCCTGAGCTGAATCAAAAGGAGAATTCCCAGCAGGTAGAGGGAGGTGGATCTGCTTCCTCTACCATGCTCTCATGAGAGCCGACCTGGAGTACTGCATCCAACTCTTGTGTCTTTGGTACAAAACAGATATGGACCTGTTATAGTGGTTCTATAGGAGGGTCACAAAAATGATTAGAGTGCTGGAGGACCTCTCCTATGAAGATAGTCTGAGACAGTTGGGGTTGTTCAGCCGGGAGAAAAGAAGGCTCTGGGGATATCTTTTTGCAGCCTTTCAAGATATAAAGAGGACTTATGAGAAAGATGGAGAGAAAGTTTTTACCAGGGCCTCTAGTGACAGGACAAGAGGCAAAGGATTTAAACTGAAAATGTAGGTTTAGATTGGATATAAGGAAGAAATTTGCTATGAGGGTGGTGAGACAATGGAACAGGTTGCTTAGAGAATTTGTGGATGCCCTGTCACTGGAAGTCTTCAAGGTCAGGTTGGATGGGGCTTTAAGCAACCTGATCTACTGGAAGATGTCCCTGCCCATGGCATGAAGATTAGACTAGATGAGCTTTAAGAGTCTGTTCCAACACAAACCATTCTGCGATTTCATGATTATGGAAAACTTACATACCTTACGTTAATATAAAGTCATGGACCTACTGCAAATTCCATATCTATTTTTATTCACGTACAAAATGTGCTATAGCTTCAGTAACATTTAAGACAACCAAGAAAATTACTCAGGCTTTAGCACTTTTTGTATTTGAAGATAAATGGTTGCCTTAAGTGACAAAATATGAGTGAAAGATTATTTTCTAGTAGTACATCATGTATGTACCAGCGCAAAAGCTAATGCTTAGAATTAATCTACATAGTCAAAGCAATTTTAAAGGTTGTAGCTGGATTTCACTAATGTTTCCTCTTCATTCCCCACTAACAATAGTAGTGGACTTGTGAATGTTGAGGCTATGTTTTAAAATGTCAAAGAAAGTGTTTAACAAGATGCAAAATAGTTATTACCTTGATAATGTACATGATTGATCTATATTATTATTTCTTTCCAGTTATTAGATGTTATGAAATATCACTATGCATTTCAGTTTTTCAAGTATATTTGAATATGAAACATGCAATAGTCGAATTCAGTCTTGAATCTGTTCCTTTCAATAAATGTTGCTTTGTTGGACCCTGAAAGTGTACGTATTGATGATTGTGACACATATTTCACTGGGCTCATTTCAATTCACTACACAGCTTTTAATACACACAGAAAAACTCAAGCATATTAATATATGTCTTGAAAATGTGCATTTTTTTCATAGTTGACTTGAGGAGCTGATTACTTTTGTAACAGTGAAGTCATCTGTGCGTTACAGTTTTGTTCCATCATCTACACAGCTATAAGATTTCCTTCAGGTTGACTTATGGTTATACCTTAGAGTAACTCATTGGTTTTTAAATTAAAGTGTGCAGAAGGTTAAAAAGTCACCTGTGGGAAAGGTTAAAAAGCTGTGTGAGGGTTTCTTCCCTTATTTTATTTGTTTGAGAAATTTTGAATATACATATATGCCAATGAAGAACCACATGGACAGGGGAAAAAGGTAAAATCTGAGGGGTTTTGTTAATTATTGAAGATGCTAACATTTCAGAAAACTGTAAAACCACACTGAAATAATTGGTTTTAGAACTTAACTAAATATGTTCCCTTTTTCATCCACATAAAGTTGCATTTAAATATTTTTATTTTCTAAAACTTAACAATTAATGAGATGTGGTTTTTCAGAAAAAAACAGCTTTCACATTCAGAAAAAAAAAAAAAAAGCTTTGTAGTAATTGTCTTTAAAAAAATATTTTTCAGTGAAGCAAATACTTCAGTTCCTCTTCTATTAATTTCAGTTATATATTGCACTAATGAACAACTCTACTAGCAGTTCTTCAATGTGCTGTTCAGATGAAAGAAGTAAGATTTAAAGATTTAAAGATAATAAAATAAAAATAGACTCAGAATATTAACTGTTCTGGTATTGCCTGTTTAAAAGTGGGTTTCAGCAGCCTTAGGAGAATCGAAAATGTCAATAGCTATTTTGCAGTTTCAGTGCTTATTTGCTCCAATCCCTTAATTACGTTTTTGGCCCTTCACTGGACTTGCTATAGTATACCAACATCACAGTACTCCAGGTGTGGCCTCACCTGTGCTGAGGGGAAAGTTCACCACCCTTCACCTGCTAGTGACACTCTGCCTAAGTTTTAGGACCCAGAGGCTGTTAGCCTTCTTTGCCACAAAGGCGCATTGGTGGCTTATGATCAAATTTTAGTCTACTGGGACTCCCAGGTTCTGCAAAGTTGGAAAAGCAATTTTGAGTGTTGTCACATGGATTTCTTCTTTTCCATGTTAAAAATTTTGCATTTCCCTTTGTTGAACTTCATGAGGTTTTTGTCTTGTTTCTCCAGCCTGCCCAGGGCCTCACATGGTAACACAACCATTTAGTGTATAAGCCATTTTCCCAGTTTTGTATTACCTACACATTTCTCAACTCTGAAGGTGTTGAGATATCTAATATATCTATAGCTATTTTACATTTCTACTTCTTATTTTGTGATTGTTATCATATTAGTATCCATGTCTTTAACTACTAATAAAACTCAGTCAATCTGGGGTGCCATTTTGATGTTTTAACTAGGTTTTTTTCAATTACTAAGTGTAAATTATCTCATTTTGAAGTGGGCTTTTAAAGTCAGCCATGTGAATCACAGCAAAAAAGTATCGGTTTATCTCCCTTTACTATAAAAGTAGACTGGAGCTTCTAGCAGAGATGTTTACTGTTGAGTTAGATTAATACCCACCCACAGTTCCTTTTACCTTCAGAATTATTCATATCCTTTAGTTGTTCATCTCCATTTGTATGAAGTGCACCCTTTTGGAGACCAGTTAATCAATAAGACATTCAATAGTTCTTTTCAAAACGCAATGGTTAGGATGTTGCATGAAGTAAGTATATTAAATCCTGGGTTCATTAGTATGTTTTATGTCCATGAGGCATATTCCTTTTTGCTATGCATAAGTGGACAAAAACATACATGTGTATGCATATCTGCGAGTATATACATATATGTGTTCTTTAATGCTTTTGTAAATGATCTAGATGCAGGAATCAAATGTACATTAAGTAATTTCGCTGATGATCCTAAACTAGGAAGAGCTCTGGGCTCTCTTGAGGCTAGACATTTCTTACAGAGAGATGTAGATAAACTGAAGAGCTGAGCTAACACCAGCCATATGAAATTTTACCAGACCAAGTGCCAAATTCTCCACCTGGGACAGGTTAATCCTGACTATATGTACAAGCTAGGGAACTAGTTCTTGAATCCTTAGTTCAGGCCATTCATCAGATTTCATGCTGCATTTCATTATTACTCTCTCTTCCTAAGGTTCTTGGAATGGCAAAGCTTTCAGCTGTATGCTATTATCTTAAATCTCACTTATCACAAAAAAAATATGTCAAACACTACTTTATAGCTCACTGTTTTTTACCTTTTAAATGACAGGATCTGGAAAATTGGATGTAGCATATATCGAACAAGAGAAGACATTATCTTTTGTCTCAGAACATTTAAATTTCTGTTGTTATTTATTGGGTGATATTTTTATGGAGTTATTTGACATTTAGAGGAAATTTTCAACATAACATTCTTAATTTAGATGATATTACCCAAATCCATTTTATACCACAGGTATATGCTTCACAATTTATTTTCAAACTGTTTTATGAATAGAGAAATGTTATTATCTCCGTTTTATAAATGAAAAATGAGGAGAGATTAAGATCAATTTTTTTCACAAACCTTGAGTCTCTATTTGAAGGCTTTTCAGGTTACTTAGTTGCATGTAACACCCCTTTTTACCTTACTCAGTTTACTTCAGAAGCTTCCAAATTCAGGTTATCTTTTCACGCTTCTTCTGTATCCTCAGAGCTTCTCTCCACACCTTCTAAATTTTTAATTAGTTTTCTCATTGATCGATATACAAAAACAGGTTGTGAGCAGCATTAAATTAATTCTACCTAATTTTGGCCCTTACTAGTTCGATATCTAATCAGTCATAATTAATGATATACAGACCTCACCACAGGGTGATTCAAACTATCTCTCTTAAACATGTCTGTTAGAACAACATGAACAATGGCCTAGAAGTACTCAAATCTAATGGACCTTAAAAGAGATTCTGCAGGACTTCCTTATATTACCTCTAAATATAGTATTCAAGGTCCATCTTTACCTGGGATAAATTTTAAGCACTGCAGTGTGGTGAGTGCAATTAGGACTAGGGAGAAAAGTACACCCAGGTTAAGACAAAACCAGAAGTGACTGAAGAAGAGACCACCAACGTTTCACTTATAGAAAGATGATTAGAAATTTTCAGACTTGAAGCTATTTAAAAATCTTCATACTTCTGCTTATTTGCTGTTTTCCTGTCATCTATTCTTCCAGGAAAAATTTCATAGGCATTAATCTTGTTCTAGTTTCATCCATTTTACAAATAGTGATTACAGTCTCGTAAATAGGATACTATTGATTCCAAGCAAATGAAAATAAATTCTTGCCTTAGGCTTTATCTTTTGAGGCCATTGTCACAGGTCAACTATATCTTGTACTATTTTGATTAAAAGTCAACATTTCAGGATGAAAACTTGTTTGCTTGTCTTCTAGGATAGTATACTGAAAAAAAAAAAAAAAAAGAAGTGTTCAGTCATACATTTTAAGAAATAAAAATGCTACTTAGAATACACAATCATATGTTAGAAATTTTTACTAACACAGGTTTTTTTCCACTTCATACAATTTACATTAAAAAAAAAACAAACACAAAAAGCATATATTTATTGTCACAGTGAAATAATTATTTTGAAAGTATAATTCCACAGAATGCTTGTTGCTTTTTCTGCTGTATACACAAAAAAAAAACTGCATGAGGTCTGAAAACATAAACGAGATAAAATGTTATCTCCAGTTTTGAAACTTTGCCTCCAGTTTCTGTTTGTATTTGGATAGAGAAATATTATGCCAATAGCATTAGAAAAAGTGTGAGGAAACATGATGTTTAAACATTTAAATTGATGCAACCTCAGGGAAAACACAGATATATTTCCAAGACACAAGATTCCAAATGGGTAAAATGGGAAGGGTTTGTAGGGATAACCAGGAAATAGATTTGAAATGTCAAGTGATACTAATAAACAGCATTCTACTCTCTTATATTATAAGAAATCAAATATAATTCACCATTTAAATAAAGCATGGGCATAGCTATGCCTGTAGCAAGCAATTTGTGAAAAAACGGACACATCCTGATAGCAATCCTGTGATAGAAGACTCTCCATAACTTCTCAAGGTGGCATAAGAAAATAGATATGGAGTCAACAAAGACAAGATATATATGCCATTGAATAAGATGACCTAATAACTTCAAAATAAGATGAAAATTTAAATTTTAGTTTTAATTTTCAGATTGATTGTAGCATTTTAGATAAGCAAATTCAATTTATAACAAGGCATAGAAGACCATAATTTCCAGCCTCCATTCTGTAGAAAAATGTGGTTTCCAGTTAATTAAGATATTTCATGTACTAAATAAAATTCCAGAGAGGTAGAATAAATACACTTTTTTACTGTTGCAGCTAAATATACTATTCTATTTATCTGCTTGCATAAAAAATTTACCTTCTTGAATATAATCTTATTTTGATTTCTAGTTCTGATAATAATTTGTCTTAAGATTCCTCTAAACACCGAAAAGTCTGTCTACTAAAGTAATGGCTACATTCTTATTTTTCAATTATTTTTGATGTTATTTTTTTCTTTTTGTTATCTAATATGTTAGACTCTAGGTTATTTTTGCATATTTATTTTTCTACATGGGATCACAAATGGTAGACTTCAATACATTTGTTTCAGTACATAGTTTACAAATTTCAACGTCAGTGCCAAAGCTCTGATATTGATACAATCAATGACTTAAATTCTATGGGTGAATAATTTGTTAACAATTAACTATATAAGTTGTTTGCATTTGTCTAAGTGTGTATATATATATATAATATATATAAAAATATAAAATATGCACATACATATATTGCAAGAGAGAAAATGATGTATTTTAAAATGGATTGGCTATGTGTATATGTGCAGAGAGAGTTTCTGGAACAGTTTTCTTTAAATTTTGCCAAGATAATATTTGTTGAAGTATTTCTTCAAATTATTGGCAGAACATAATATACTGATACATCTTTTTGAGGTACAAAAAACCATAAAGATGTATGATTTAGGACATGTTCATTTAACTTGCATCCCTATTTAAAATTATGATTCTAACTATGTGATTTTGTTCAGTTTTTCTAACCTCGTAAAACTATCATTATCCCATTTAATAGAGGCTCAAATTGTATTATTTCAATAAATGTTGTACATGTCATTAAAATCTCAGTTTTCTCACTGGTGTACCAATATACAAATGAGCAATTACGTATTTACATTTAAAATATGGAAATAAGCAGTAAAATGATGATGAAGCAATATATTATTCTGCTCACATCTGTACACACACTCCCTAATGAAAACAAATATCAGGAACAAATAAAACAAAAAAGGACAATGAGTTTGGGGAAATAAACCTAATTGCATTTCCAATCAAAGCTATGAAAAGGAACTATAAAGATTATGACTTTTATGGGAAAGTGTGTGCTCAGGACACCATCAACAACTTGAAATCCAAGCAACCATGCCAAGTCAGTTTAGTAAAATAACTTCCTTTCTGATCTTAAAAAAGGACATATTAATCCATACGAACCACAGAAAATAAATAAAATGTGCAAAGACAAATTAAAATTGTTAAATCAAAACTTTAGCATATACAGTCAGCTTTATCTATATGGTTACAGAACCTTACACAGGAAAAAAAAAAAAGAAAATTATATGTATATATAACAAAATTTCCATTTCATGGTTGCAAATCCAAAATTTTATTTAAATCTGTCCCAGACTTCACATTCCAAGTGTTGTGCACTATAAGATCAAAGTTGTATAAAAAGCTTTTTAGAAAAGAAGCAGCAAAATTAGAAAGACATTCTTTTAAGTGAGGGTGGTGAGGCACTGTAACAGGTTGCCCAGGGAAGCCGTGGATGCCCCATCCCTGGAAGAGTTCAAGGCCAGGCTGGATGGGGCTTTGAGCGACTTGGTCTAGTAGGAGGAGTCCCTGCCCATGGCAGGGGGTTTGGAACTCAATGATCTTTAAAGGTCCCTTCCAAGAAAAATGATTCTATGATTCTAGGAAAATATTGCTCTAAAATACTGGATCCCCTGCAGGTGACAGAGGCAGGCAGGACTACTTATCAATAATGAAAGAGATGTTCATAGTATTGATTATGCATCAGGAGATGCCTGTGTCTCTACAGTCTTTCTGCACCCTCTTTAGAAAAGCAACAAAAAATTAATTTAGATCACAAATTAAAAAATTAGTTAAATCACTAATTCAAACTTCCAAACTGGTCTAATAAAATACAGCAATCTGTTTTATAACATATGTTACATTTTTAAAATACAGACATTTCTTCTACGCCTGAGAAAACAGAAGACACTAGTATCAAATTTACAATGTATAAGTTAGCAATTTCTTTCATTTTGAACAGTGATTTATGTTTTCCTCTCTTTGTTTGAATATATTGATCATTGTACTGTGAAAGTTCTTAGCTGTTTACTCAGGACTAGCTATGCAATAGCTGTGTGGCTTAACTAATAATGCTTTCAGCAGCAAGTCACATAGGAGTTTACAATGGATGTTGACACTTTTTCACCTTTCAGATAAAGAAACTGACATAATTTTCCTGGAGTCACTCTACACTACAGTATACTACTGGGCCTGGAAAATCTCCTGAATTCCATGCAAAATCTTATTGACCTCAAAATATGAAAATAATTATGCTTCCAGAGTAGTATTTTAACAGGTTGGAATAAAAAAGTGTGCTATTGTGATAAAAATTGACTTTATAACATCCCTTAGTTGTGCTTTTTCACAGTTTAAAAGCATTCCACTTTTTAATCTGAACACACCTTTCACATATAATTAGCTATGCATTGATTTATTGACTGACACATCGATTTACCAAGGAATCTAATTAGATTATTTGCTTGCAAAAGGGCTAAAAAGATTAGGTACATGTCAAAAGAGCTGATTCTCTTGTTTCACAGTGTTTTTAAAGTAGTATAATTTTAATGATTTGAGGAGCCCACATAAATGTTTACCCTACTTTCTAGATCAATAAGGCATAAGTAAAAAGTGTGAATAATATACAGAAGTAGTAGGTGAGAAATAACGAGAACTGATTAAGACTGCAATGAGGCTAGAAGAAATTGATAAGTAAGAAGTAGAAAGTCACAAGAGAAAAAATGTACAGATTTTTTTTTGCCTGTTATTTACCTTGGTGTGCTTTTCAATGCCTTTATAAAGATTTAAAACAATAACTCCTAAATAAACCATCATGAGACAAAAAAAGATTGTGGTCTGTGAATACTACTATTTATTCCTGTTGTTTGTAGAGTATGAAGCTTCTTATTTAGCACAAAATGTTCCATAAAATGTACAATACAGGCATATTCTCCTTTATAATATTTCCTAGTAGAAAACCAGCTACATATTCACATATTTTCATTATACTCAATAGTGTTAATTTTAATGTTCTTACGAAAAAGTTATATTCTTACTACACTTTCTAATTTCTTCTTTTGTTACCAAATTTAATACCAATGTCTTCTGTTTTCTCATGCTTAGCAGAAATATAGATTACTAGAGAACTGTATTTTATAAATTCACTGCAAAGGAAACCAAGCAGTTCAGAATCTTACTGGGTCAATTCGTAATTTTGTGTTATTTCAAATAATTTTTTTATGTGTCTAGTATTTCTGAAATTAGACTGCTATATGGCACCACACTATACATTCCACTGTGACTAGCATCACCGCAATTAGTCTGACATGAAGTGGCTGACAGCACTGCACTTTATATTCTCAAGACTTTGACACTGTTGTTTGTTGACAGCTGTTGACACATCAGTGTGCCAAGGTGGCCAAGAACACCAATAGCATCCTGGCTTGTATCAGAAATAGTGTAGCCAGCAGGAAGAGGAAAGTGGTAGTCACCCTCCTCGGCACTGTTTAGGCTACACAGTATTGTGTTCAGTTTTGGGCCTTTCATTATGGAAAAGACAAACTCTGAGGTGCTGGAGCATTTCCAAAGCAGAGCAACAAAGCTGGTGAAGGATCAAGAGGACAAGACTTACGAGGACCACCTGAGGGAACTGGGGTTGTTTAGCCTGGAGAAAAGGAGGCTCAGAGGAAACATCATCGCTCTTATCTCAACTACCTGAAAGGTGGTAACGAGGTGGGGCATGGTGTCTTCCCCTAAATAACAGGCAATAGGACAAGAGAAAATGGCTTCAAGTTGCACCACAGCAGGTTTACACTGGATATTAGGAAAAATTTCTTCACTGAAAGGGTGGTAAAGCACTGGAACAGGCTGCCAGGAAAGTGGTGGAGTCACCACCTATTTAAAAGATGTGTAGATGTGGTACTAGGGACATTGTTTAATGGTGGACTTTGCAGTGTTAGGTTTACAGTTGGTCTTAATGGTCTTGATAGTCTTTTTTTACATAAATGATTCTATGATTCTATGTTTGTTAGTGATCACCTGTTTTCCCTTCCTCTGCTACCATTCTTTGAACGACAAGTAATCTATATCTCTCCTTATTCACATATTATGAGTATTACTTGTACCTCTGACATAATGAGAGCTTTTTAAACATTTAAAATGTTTTAATTGCCTATGTGAATTATACATCTGCTTTTGATTATGCAAACTGTAGAAAGAAGTTGCCTGATTACTGCTAATATAATGATTTTCCCTTTGTTTCCATTGCTGGTGTTAATTTTCTTTTATTTTTTCTATGACAGTTGTGATGAGTGACTAATTGCTAACACCTGACTCATAAACCATAAGGTACTGATTGAAAATAACACCACATTGAAATAAAGTTACTAGTGTCAAAACTTTAAGAAAATAACTGAATTCAAGTTCAATTACAAACTCACATATACTTTTTTTTTTTTTTAATTGGAATGATCAGTCTCAGCCATTTCAACTCTAGCATTTTGTTTTCCATTCATTCTTTTGGCCTCCTGAGCCTAAATTTTCCAGCAATTCTCTTCTACTGTCAAAGCTAAAGCAATTAATGATCCTGTTGTTGATTTATGATAAGTATTTGCAGAAGTTCCTTCCTTCCTTCCTTCCTTCCTTCCTTCCTTCCTTCCTGTTGCAGACATATGGTGGTGGGCAAGACTGAACCAAAACCAGGCACATTGTGCTAGAACTACTGCAGGAAAGTGCTACAGTGCCCTATAAGAAACTTTACTGTGAAGGAAGATTGAAAACTCCAGAAAGGAGTCTATAAATACTTTGGTGAAGGTGTCTCATGGCAAAATTAAACCTCTTTGTCTTTAATGTGTTTTGAACATTGGGACAGACTCTGCTGCTGCAAAAAAAGATAACTATAGATAGATAGATAGACAGACAGAAAGATAGATAATGCATTAGTGGGTTACTTCTGACAATTTTTGTCATCACAAGTGATTTTTTTCCTTTTAAAACAGAATTTTATATATTTAAATATTTTTATTCTGACAGTGTTAACAATTCTTGTCTGATTAAGTGCCTATGAAATGAAGTGCCAGACTGTAGCAATTAGCATGATAATCCCCGATAGTCCTGTTTTATTATTTCTTTTGAATGACAAAAGACTTGGCTCTCTGTAATAGTTTTTGTCAACACTGAAGCTTAATTAAAAGGAAAAGAATTCTCTCTCCCTTTTATTTGGGTTTTAAATGCTTTGCCACTCCAAAAATGATCATACATTCTAACCAGTGTCATGGTCCTCTGATTCAGGACTTACTCTTTAACCAAACACCGAGAAATCAAACTTTGAAATTATTTTCTGCTAAATTTCACTTGAAGTATTAGATGAAATTATATGAACACAAGTATCTGCTGTTTATAGTTTTATTGTTTCATATTATCTTTCTGCAATGGAAAACAAAAATTGAGGACAACACTAAATATTTAGAACAGCACTATTTACAATAGGTTTTTATGAATTTTTTAACACTGTGAAACAAGTACAATGGGTGTCCTTTTCCCATATAACAAGAGGGAAAATTCAAGTCAAACTGTTCTTACTACAGATATCATAAAGAGAAAGAATTTGTATGTTATTGAAGGCATTTTGAAATAACTGAGCTTGAGCTCTAGTCAGTCCAAAAAGTAGATCATAGTTTATTGTTAGCACATCAGGTTTTTTTTCTCCTACAAGAGATTGTAGTTATGCAACTAAAAAAGTATTTCCAATACTTTTGGAGTACATGAATTCTAGCAGACTGGAGCACGTCTCCTGTGAGGGAAGGCAGAGAGAGCTAGGACTGTTTGACCTGGAGAAGAGACGCCTCAGGGTAGATATTATCAATGTGTACAAGTATCTGAAGGGAAGGTGCAGAGAAGATGGAGCTGGGCTCTTTTCAGTGGTGCCCAGTGACAGAACCAGAGGCAATGGGCACAGACTGATACACAGTATGTGCCATCTGAACATCAAGAAACACTTTTTTACTATGACGGTGACTAAGCACTGGCACATATTGCCCAGAGAGATTGTCAAGTCTCACTTCTTGTAGATGTTCAAAATCTGTCTCCACACAGTTGTGGACAACTGGCCCTAGGTGGATGTATTTGAGTGGGGAGCTTGACCCAGAAGACCTTCAGAGTTCCCTTCCAACCTCAATCGTTCCATGACTCTGTGATTCTGTGGTTCTGTGCATTCAGTAAAAAATTAATGATTTATGAAATTGTACAATTTTCAAGTACCTTAACTGTAGCTGACCTTACGGTAGTCCCAGATTAAGGAGGAGATGGTAAAAGAAGTAAAATACAGAGTATTCTTTGCAAAGAGTTTAACTCATTTTCAATTAGAAATAGAGCGGCAATGCTTGACTTTTCTTATAGCAAAGTAGAGTAAGAGCTGGAGAAGATCCAACTTAGGAAGTAAATCTAGGTCTTTTGTAAATCTGCACTATATTACGCAGACCTAATGAAATTTCAGGTTCCAGCAGTGGCCCAGCATTTACACAGTGCCAGAGTTCAAATCTTGGACCTTGGTTCTCAGAATTTTATGCACAGTATTTTTTGCAATTCAAGGTGCTGGGTAAGACATCTGACATATTGATATAGCTTCCCTTATTCAGGTTTTGTTGTTGTTTTCTAAAGAGAGAAAAAACAGTTTAATAACTCAGTGACCTTTGTAATTTTGGAAAGCAAAAATTTGCCAGATATTGATTTAGTTCACTTGCATTCTGTTATTCTTCCTTTTCACTACACTGAAATGTGCAACACATGCAAAAGAGAAAAGAAAAAAATCTTTTTACTTGTTTTTCTCCATAGTATTAAGTCATCAGACATACTAAACATTGATTCAGGAAAAATTAGCTATTATTCTTACTGAACAATCTAATAACTATTTTATAACAATATATTTCAAAAAGTTATATTGAAAACATGAACGAGTAAAATGAGTGTCTAGTCTGTGCAAGAATATGTTGCCATGACAATAATAGTAACATAACTTCAGTAGATACTTACAATTCGCATAGCTACAGAACTTTAACAAGAGTAGGTTTTTGTAGTAAGAATAAAAAATATTTCCAGCTATTTTTGTACAAATGTTCCCAGATTATGGTCAAAAAAGAGTCCAAGGTAATTCAGATGCTTTTTAGATACTATTGAACAGAAGTTTATCACATTGTGTCTTGTCCTTATCTAGCAGAGTCCTTCCTCTTTACCCATGCTTTCTTTACTTTAGTTCCTCAAGAACTTAGTTACTATTTTGCTGAGCACAAATTTGTTCTGAAGATGTCATTACAGATCTGAAGAGACTATACCATTGTACAGTTAATTTTTTTTCAGAAGTGGAGAATTTTGTGATATCCTGGGACAGAAAGCTCAGCTCCTCTAAAGCCAAGCAGAAGCACTCTGCAGGGGAACATCTGCGCTTGCGCCAACAGGGCAACACACACCATTCCTCACAGCAGGGATGACCAGGCACTGATTGCACAGTATAACCCCCTCTTTGCTTGATAAAGGTCAAACATTCTCACTCAGCACTAGGACCCTAAAGATAGCATGAAAGAGAAAGGGTAGATGAAAGATTATGTGTAGCAAATTCAAGGATATTCTTAATTAAGCCTTTTTATAATACTTAGATATTTTTTACTATTGGACTGCTATTGATTACAGTGAGTAGACTTCAACTCTGTGTAGAGTCTCCCAACATATTTCAGGGCACTATATTCTTATGAAAAAGAAAATCTCTCTCTAAGGGGTTGTTCTTTGGGGTTTCTTTTGCTGTCAATACTGGTTTTCATCTGACTCTACATCCTGACAAGTGGAAGGATATTATAAGAATACGGAAATAGCTAAAAAAATGCTAGTTGGTTTGTTCTTTACTCTCACCTTTGAAAAACATTGTAGGGTTTTTTTTGTTTGTTTGTTTCTTTGTGATTTTTTTTTTTTTTTTTACTTTTTCTCTAATCTTATTCCTGTAATTGGCTCTGTACATTAGGGAGTGTTTTGACAGTATAGAGCTAGTTTCCTGTGATGATAAAGTTGAGTGTTTATGGATAAGGATGAAGGGGAAGGCTAACAAGGGAGATTTTGTGCTCGGAGTCTGCTATAGACTACCCAATCAGGATGAGGAGGCAGATGAGGTATTCTATAAGTGGCTGGCTGAAGTCTCTCGATTGCCAGCCCTTGTTCTGGTTGGGGACTTTAACCTACTGGACATATGCTGGAAATAACACAGCAGAGAGCAGACATGCTAGGAGGTTTCTTGAGTGTTGTGTGTTAAGTGTTGAGTGTTGGGTCCTCCCTACCAGAGGAGGGGCTTGACTAGAACTACATTTCACAAACAGAGAAGGACTAGTGAGAGATGTGGTTGTCGGAGGCAGTCTTGGGCCTACTGACCATGAAATGGTCAAGCTGTCAATGATTAGAGAGGTAAGGAGGGGGATTAGCAAAACCTTCATCTTGGATTTCCGGAGGGTGGACTTTAGTCAGAATTCAGGGATATAGTCCTGAGGGACAAAGGGGTCCAGGAAGGCTGGACACTCTTCAAGAAGGAAATCTTAAAGGCCCAGGAGCAGGCTGTCCCCATGATGTGCAAGATTAAAGGGCGGGGAAAATGGCCAACCTGGTTGAACAAAGAGCTTTTGATGGGACTCAGGGGAAAAAGGAGGGTTTACTGCTTTTGGAAGAAGTGACAGGCAACTCAGGAAGAGTACAGAGATCTTGTTAGGTTATACAGAGAAATAGTTAGGAAGGCAAAAGCCCAGCTGGAACTCAACCTGGTCATTAATGTAAGGGACAACAAAAAAAGTTCTTATAAATACATCAACAAAAGGACAGTTGGGGATAATCTCCATCCATTACTGGACCATGTCCAGAGGAGAGCCACCAAGCTGGAGAGACGCCTAGAGAACACGTCCTATGAGGAGAGGCTGAGGGAACTGGGCATGTTTAGTTTGGAGAAGAGGAGGCTGAGGGGTAACCTCATTGTTCTCTACAACTACATGAAAGGAGGTTGTAGAGAGGTGAGTGTTAGCCTCTTATCCCAAGTGGATAATGACAGGACTAGAGGAAACGGTCTGAAGTTGTGGCAGGGGAGCTTTAGATTAGATATTAGGAAGAATTACTTTACTGAGAGAGTGGTCACCATCCCTGGAGGTATTTAAGAAACGTGTAGACATGGCACTTCAGGGCATGCTCTAGTTCCTGAGATTGTTGGGTGTGGTGATTGTTGTGGTGATGGGGTGTTGTTTTTTTTTTTTTGTTTTGGTGTTGTGTAGGGTTTTATTTTTTTGGTTTTTTTGGTTGGCTTTTTTTTTATGGTTTGACTCGATAATCCCAAAGGTCCCTTCCAACCATGAAGATTCTGTGATTCTGTAATTATTAGGTTTATCACTTTAACGGGTTATGCCTTATAAACTCAGTTCTTTTGCCAAATTGTGTCTTTCATAGGCTAGACCTGAGCAATGATTGTTAATTTGAGATGGCCTTACTTTAAGAGCCCATTGCATTGGATGGCTGTTGCTCCAAACAAATAATTATGCTGAAACAGTAATTTCAGACTTATTGCTTTGATGCATGAATCGTAAAAATAGCCTATCTTTAAAAAAAAAAAAACAACCTTCTCAATCAACTTGTGCTGTTACCTGCCATATTTAGTAAGTTAAGGCTTAAAAATTGAGGAGGGAAAAGGAAAAAAAGCAGCAACTGGTGTTAAGTGAAGAAAACTCATTAAGTGAAGTTTGGCTTAGCATAGCTTTTATGAGGAAATAAAGTCTTTGTGAAGTGCATCAGATTGTCATCTTTCCTGTGAAACAGCTGCCCAAAAGTGAAGACACATGTTTGTCCTATTAATAAATGATGAGGTTATGAAGTGAGATGGTGCAGTGAACCACAACTGAAAATTCATCCCCTTACAATGTCAATTATTTTATGCAAATATCTTTTCTGTAATGATATGTTTGCATTAAATTATAATTCAAGATATGAGCCAAATTTTTTGCCCCTCTTGATGCTGTGTGTGTGGTTCAATTCAAAGACTTTTTGCTAACAATAATAAGCACCTGTTTGTTTCTCCTGGTCTCCTGGAATGGTACTTTTCCTCTTAGAGAGGGAAAATGTAGTGTTTTGAAGTGTGTGGGACATGCAGCAATTTTATAGATTGTGCATTGTCCATCCTGTTAATGGAGATATGTTGAGAAAACATGAAGAATTGCTGAGTGCTTGCCTTGTGCCTGCTGCAGACCTGTCAGGGTCTGGCTGCACAGCAGGCCTGGCCTGTACCTAGTGGAGGTACTGAATTGTTTTCTGTGAAAGTCAACGCATCAATGGAAAAATCTATTGGCCCGATACTGGGTACAAAATACAATTTTCCATGAGCATATGCACAAGTGAATTTATCATTAAAGGAAACAGTAGTGTTCATAATGATCCAAGTGATCACAATATTGTAAGGTTTGAGATCCTGCTAAGTGTTGGTATACCAGGTTGGAGGGACCAAAGAATGTTTAAGGGAGACCTTGTCGCCATGTTCCAGTATTTAAGGGGTGGCTACAAAGAAGATGGAGACTCCTTTTTTACAAGGGGTTACATGGAAGTGTCAAGGTGTAATGGGTACAACTTACCCCTGGGGAGATTTTGGTTATACGCGAAATGAAATTTTTTCACAATGACAGCAATCAACCATTGGAATAATCTCTCCAGGGAAGGAGCAAATTTCCCCAAATTGGACATTTTTAATATTCAACTGGACAGGGTGATGGGCCATCTTGTCTAGACTGGGGTTTTGCTAAGAAAGGTTGGACCACATCATCCTTCAAGTCTCTTCCAATTCTATGGTTCATCCACTTCCCTTTTGAGATCTTATCTACAGACATATATTGTGTCCATTAATAACTTGTGCAAGCTGTGTGGTACAAAAATATCTTTATATAATTGAGGATGCAACTGAGAAAAGTGTTTATGGCACATGAGCTAGTGAAGAATACAAAGAGAGAGTTCAGGGAAATGTGAATGTATCTTTTATGCAGATACACTGCAGACCTTTACGTTGCTGCCTTTCCCTTGGTGTCCTTTCAAATAGCTCTCCCTGTTCTTCTCTTTTCTTTCCGTTTGCTTTCTCTGGCTTTTCTTTTCTTCCCTGCTATTTCATGTGTGAGAAACACCTTCAATTAAATTATGTAGACTATGATACACTTATAAGAAGGATCTGAAAGAATTTGACTCAACAGGTGAAGGCTGCAGATGTGTTGTGATGTGCTGTGAATCACAGAATCACCTAGGTTGGAAGGGACCTTTTAAGATCATCTAGTCCAACCAATGGAAAAAAAAACACCACACAAAAACCAACCAAACAAAAACCCCACCAAAACCACAAACGAACAAAAAGAAACCCCACACAAACCCCACACCACACCCAAAACAACACCAATACACTACTAATCCATATCTCCAAGCACTATGTCATCTTGTCTCTTGAATACCTCCAGGAATGGTGCCTCAGTCACCTCCCTGGGTAGCCTATTCAAGTGTCTGATAACCCTTTCAGTAAAGAAATATTTCCTAATATCTAACCTGAACCTCCCCTGGTGCAACTTGAAGCCATTAACCCTTGTCCTATCATCTGTAACTTGGGAGAAGAGACTGACCCCCGCCTCTCTACACCCTCCTTTCAGGTAGTTGTAGAGAATGGTAAGGTCTCCCCTCAGTCTCCTCTTCTCCAGACTGAACAACCCCAGCTCCCTCAGCCTCTCCTCATAAGACTTGTGCTCCAGACTCCTCACCAGCTTTGTTGCCTTTCTCTGGACCTGCTCCAGCACCTCAATGTCTTTCTTGTGGTAGGAGTCCCAAAACTGGACACAGTAGTTGAGCTGGGGTCTCACCAGTGCTGAGTACAGGGGGAAGTATGAAGTATGAGATGTTTTCTGACCTCACTGATACAACTCTTGTGCTTGCTATGGAAAAAAACACATGCATCTGAGGAGCAGGTGGTATATTGTAGGGCTATTCTATTCTTCCCATGCAGAGTGATTTTATTTTAGTATTGTTTTTAAAGCTTTTAAAGATCTTTTTTTTCTTTATTTTTTCTTTCATTATTTTCTCTTTCTTTTTTCCAAAAAGGAATATTGCTGGTTGTCATCAAAGAACAAGAGTATTAGGAAATTATGGAAACATTATATACTATGCTTTGAGGTGTGCTAGTTTGTCACTTCAGGCCATACTATGGTGCAGATACAGAGAGCTGACAATCTGTGGCTCTAAGCATGTCTATCTACAGCAATTCCCAATGACAACAAGAAAATACAATATTGGCAGAGGCGTTTTTAATAAATATGGCCTTGTACTTTGAGGGATGCTGATATCTAATATATGGACAATTTTATTCAGTTAGATTTTACAAGAAATATTATCAGAATTTTTATCAAAATTACCTTGTCATAGTGATAACATTAATACTATTTGGAAATTACAGGGTTAAATGTTAATAATTTTTCAATGATGTGCATATGTCTTTTGCACTTTTGAGGCTTTTTTTACAAATTCATATATATAGGTGCAATTATCAGTGTATCCGTTGAAAATTTTTAAAATCTTTTGTAAAATAAGGTGTCTCTGACCTTCCATAACATTATAATGAAAATGAAAAGAGAAAATAGAAAGACAGAAATCCACGCATAACTCAAACATTTTAGGTATAAAGCTATAGAATATTTTTCAGTACTTCATGGATAAGAAGGAAAAGTATATTCACTATCTAAAATATGATACCGTAAGATTAATATTAATCTCACATAATTTCAACTGTCTAAAATTTGGGTGCCTCATCAAAATAGGTCATTCAGATTTACGTTATAATCAATACAGTGAGAAAGACAATTTCAAAATGTTATTGATCAGAAAAATGTGTTGTAGGATAGAAGAGAGTTCCTTTTGGGCACTTCTTTTAATGAAGTGTGGAAGATTTCTATGAAACTTGTCTGTATGACTTCAGAAACATTAGGTGAATTTTGATTGGGGAATTTAATCTGTACTTTTAATCAGTAACTTTTCAGATCCAGATGTGGGTGGTCTGAGACATCCTGTACATTGGTACCTAATTTTCCATTCTATTTTCAATCTTTATGTAATGCTAACGCTACAAGGTACTGCACTTCCTTAAATTCCCCAAAGTCACTATATTTCTGAGGCATCTAGACATTCCTTAGTTTAAAGTATGTCTGAAAATTCTCAATGTGATGCTTAGTTTGAATTCTATATTTCTGGGGTTATTTTTCTGCTTCTTTTAGCTTAAAGAATTTCCTTTGGTGTCATATTCAGAGCAAAATCATAAGATGCATTTTAACATCCTCAGCTTTTTTGCTTCCCTAATACATCTTATGACATACTCAGCAAATAACATCACTATGGCGAAGGGGCAAACCTATTATCCATTTTCGAAAAACTCCAAAGTTCCCTTGCAGGTTCCTAGGCCCTCATCCAGCAAAGCACTTAACCGCAAGTTTAACTCCCCTGCTGGATGATGTCCATTAAATTGTCACATTCTACTTAATTTATCTCCAAAAGAAAATTAATCTTCTTTTTCATTTTTGGACTGTCAGAAGAATATCTGTGAAGCAAGAATCCTACAGCTATGGATGAAATATAAACTCCTCTTAGGAAAGAAGATGTTTTAACTATTTTGAAAGTGCTGCGAATTTACTTGGTCATATCCTTGGTCAGTATTCTTACACCAGATGTGCCTTCCCACACTATCATCTAAATTCATTCTCTCATTTAAAAACCTAAATCCTTCACATACAATAGAGAGGTTTGACTAAGTCTGTAGCCCATTCTGGAGCTAGATAAATTCAATTCACAAATAGGACATTCATATTTTGTAAGAGAGTACAATAAATATTAGAGGAAAATTATTTGTGTTACCTAAAACCTTTAAATCAGGATTTAACATCTTCAACATATGTCATATATAATGATATGAGTTATTCCTTCTGATCTAAAGTTCAATGAATTTAAATGGCTAAGTGCTACAATTTGTTAAAACAACAGGAAGAGGGGAGGGGTGGGCAGGAGAGGAGACAAGAAGAGAAAGGGAAAACTATCTACTGTGGCTAGTCAGGAAAAACAGCAATGGAGTCCCCACACGAGTGACCTCTTCTGTGCAATCTCTTCTGTGCAATGGGTAGTAAAGATGATGTTCACCATACTTTAGCCACAACACTATTTTCATCAGGATCTGTTGGAATTCCCTATGGGTTGTTCTGTTTAGGCTGTTGTTAGTGCTGACTGGAGGATATTTCCTCAGGTCCAAGTGTTTCATGCTGACAGATTGCTAAGTCTTGTGCAGATGTATTATTGACTAATATTTAGCTCATATTTAAATGACTGTTACCTGTTTTCTTATTCAGTAGGATAAGGGATTCATCTAATATAAACTAAAAGCTCCAAAATAAGGGCTGAGAAAAGTAAAGGTGGAACAGAGATGATTCTCATACTGCTTCCAACTATAAAAATTCTCCCATGAGAATCTATCACAGCAACAGTATGATGGCTTGGATGGCCAAAAACCCAGCAGCCTGACCGAAACAAAGGAAAAATGCTACCACAAAGGATGTGGAAAAACATTGACACAAATGCTCACGTCAACAGTTACAGAGACAATGAAAAGCAGGTTTACAGAAGTACAAGTGGAAGACACACAGCATTACAAAGGTTAAGTCATGTAAAGGACGGTGGAGCATTATTAATCCAGGTTTTTTTCTTTCAATAGATAGAAATAAAATCATCATAGTAGCAATTGATTTTTCCTAAGATTAATATCCCAAATGTTTCAGGTGAATTGCATCATAAACTTCCCTATTCATTTTCATGAATCCTCAAATTGCTATAGATCACTGAGATTGTAGATACAAAAGTTGTAGCTACCTTAAGGTGCTATGTGACTGGCCAGAATCCCACTTTTAAGACAAAATCCAGTAACAAAGCCATCAAAAAGCAGGTGGTGAAATGGATTGAAAACTGGCTCAACAGCAGTGCCTAGAGGATAGTGATCAGTGGCATGAAGTTTAGTTGAAGGCCAGTAATTGGCAGTGTAGTCCAGGGGTCAGTAATGGGTGCAATCCTCTTAAACTTCTTGATTAATGATTGGGATGATGGAGCAATGTGTCCTCAGAGAATCTGGAGACAATGCCAACCTGGGAGGAGTGGCTGACATACCACAGGTTTGTGCTGCCATCAAGAGGGACTTCAAAAGCTTGTAGAAATGGGCTAATGGGAACCCTATGAAGTTCCAGAAAGGGAGATGCTAAGTTCTTTACTCCTTGTATGAGCTGGGAGCTGACCAGATGGAAAACAGCTTTACAGAAAAGGTCCTGGTGTACACAAAGTTAAACATGACTCAGCAATTTGCCCTTGCATCAAGGAAAGCTAATGTCATTCTGGGCTGCATTAGAAGTGTTGCCAGGATGCTGAGGAAAGTGATCTTTCCCCTTTATTCAGCGCTGATGAGGCCACACGTGGAGTACTGTGTGCAGGTCTGGGCTCCTACTGGAGAGGTATAGACATACTGGAGATAGATCATTGAAGGGTCATGAAGGTCATTAAAGTATTTGAGCATCTCTCACATGAGGAAAGGCTGAGAAATCTGGGATAGTTAGTCCTAAAAAAGATAAAACTCAAGGAGGATCTTTTCAATGTGTACAAATATCTGAAGGGAGGAAACAAGGAAGACAGAGCCAGACTCTTTTTTGATGGTGGCCTGTGAAAAGGCCAGAGGCAATGAGCACAAACTGAAATATAGTGTGTGCCATATGAACATCAAGAAACACTTTCTCACTGTGATGGATGACTGAACACTAGCACTGCCCTGGGAGGTTGTGGAGTCTCCCTCATTGTAGATCTTCAAAATCCATCTGCATATGGTTGTGGGCAACTGGCTTTAGGTAGACCTGCTTGAGTAGCGTACTTGGACCAGATGACCTCCAGAGGTCCCTTCCAATCTCAACCATTCTGTGTTTCCCTGTAAAAAGTATTTAGATTGCATAGTGAAAGTAATACTAATGGAACTAGTACTAATTACTAATGGAGTAGCTGAGGGGAGCTGCTCTGGAGCTGGCTCAACCTGCAGCGGAGCAACAGATCTCAATGCACAGGGTAGGTGAGGAAAAGCCAGGGCAATGAAGGGTAGATTTATATTAGATATTAGGAAGAAATTATTTACTGTCAGGGTAATGACACTCTGGAACAAGTTGCATTGAGGTTCTGGAGTTCCTAGAGGTGTTCAAAGCCAGGTTGCTTGGGGCTTTGAGAAATCTGGTTGAGTAGAAGGTGTCCCTGAAGATGGAAAGGGGGTTGAAACAAGGTGATCTTTAAAGTCCCTTCCTACCCAAACTATATTATGATTCTATGATTTTATGATAACTGTATAATGACAAAATGGAAATGGCTGTGGAACCTAAGCAGTAAAGGGAATCTACATGGAAACTTTTATATAAAAGCACAAATAATCATTATGACAATGCAAGAGTAGGTAAAGAAGTAAGAAACTTATAAAGTGGGCCAGATTTAATGCATGTGTATAATATATATGATGAGAAAACGAAATTAAAAAATAACGAAATAATGAAAAAGCTTAAGGGTCACCATGTCTTTAGAACACTTGAAACAAATTTATGTGGATTTTTAAAAGTTAAAAAGTAAAGGAAATGTGGAGAAGTTTGTAGTAGATAAAAATTTTAATTTCGTAATTTTAGAGGTCTCATCCAATAAATAACAAGGTTGTTTGTGACATAAAATTAGAACATGCTTTCAAAATGCCTTGCAAACAATAAACTTGGCAGCTGGAGAACTTAATAATAATGTGTGAAGAATCAGAACAAGACACAGAAAGCATAGCCAAAGCTAAAATAGTAAGGTTAGACTATCAGGGAGAAATAAAGACAGAAACTGAAAACACACACAGAGAAAGGAAGAGGGAGAAAATAAAAGGAAAAATTATGAAAAAAATAATTTACTCTATTTTAATGATTCCAGGTCATTAGGACAAAGCACACCTTCCAGTGAAGTCTCACCTTAAAAGAATCTAGTACACATACTCCAAGATGGCTCTGAAGAGTAGGCCAGAAAATCAAAAGGTTGCTTCCTGATCCAAACCAAAAGGCTAATAGGCATGCATGGAAAATATGAACTTCTTTCTCATAAGCAATGGACTGCGTTTTTACTATGAAGGTTGCAGATCTTCGTTGTCCAACCTCTAAGATCTGTGCCTGTTTCAGAAGGCCTCACCTTGTGTAATGTGACAGCACTTCAGTTAAGGCATGGAAATCCTTTTTTTTGGGTGACGTAAGAAGACAGAGCACATTTCTCTCATTTACCTTACATATCGACCATGTTCACAGCAAATTACATTTCACATTGGTCAGCAAGGTACTTAAGATGGTACTTTGTGATAGCTCAGTGATCACTAAGTTCATTACTGTAGGAGATGCTGAGCTTAAGTGCTACCTGTATAAAGAAAAAAATATGACACACAAAAAGAATAAAGGCAATGGGAACATAGAAAAAAAAAAACCAACAATAGAGAGTAGGCCAACGATAGATTTTTTTTTCTAAAATAATTAAATAAAAAATTAAGTTCTCAGTTAAAATGCTGGCCCTCAGACTTGGAAGAACCATGGATACTTAATTTTAGAGAGATAGGGAGAAAGACATAGACCAGAGGTAGCAGAGAATAAGAAACTGATATATTACAAATGGTTAAATTTTATAATTGACTTGATAGTAGAGTGAATTCTACAGTATAATTATCGAAAAATCATTCTCATTGTTTTAAAATCCATTAAAAATGATGCTGAGGAAATTTGGCTCCTTTAATTCTTATTGACTTAAAACTTATTGTACCATGGAAAGATTTCTTTTCAATTTGTAAATTCATGAAAATTGTATTTTAATATTAGTAAAATAATGTTTATGGATACCAAGATCCAGAACTTCTTTGGGTTTTGTTTTCCAAGGACTTAATTTAAATTTTCAACTTAAGTAGTACTGCAGTAATGAAATGGATTAAGTCTCTGCTTCAGAAACTCTCATGGTAATGTAAAAAAAAAAAAACAAAACAATTTTATTTGGAAGGCTCAATGATTTTTCCTGCAAGTAAGGATTTAGCAGCAATGAAGAATCAATATGAAAAGCCTCAGGATGACAATTTCAGTTTCAGTGTTTAAAGTCTACATGTGGTAATTGGCAACTTTTAGGCCATTTAGGACAACTAAAATTGCTCCTATAGTTATTTTTCTATTTATTAGGAAAATTGCTTCTATTAAGAAAAGAAACATGGAATTTACCACATACATAATTCGATTACAATCTATGGAATGAAATAAGGGTGCAATCCTTGTAATTTTAAATGTACCATTGAAACACCAGGACCTCAAAGGAATCCCTTTATAAAGTTTTCAGGGTTTAACGCCAGTTAGCAGATAAGCCCCATGCAGCTGCTTGCTCACACCCCCACAATGGAGTTGGGAGGAGAATTGGAAGGGTAAAAGTGAGAAAACTCATAGACCGAGATACAGTTTAATACGTGTAACAAAAGTCAGGCACTCAAGCAAAGCAAAATAAGGAATTCATTCACTAACTCCCATTGACAGGCAGGTGTTCAGCCACCTCCAGTAAAGCAGGGTTTCATCATGCATAACGGTTACTTTGGAAGACAAATGCCGTAATTCTGAGCATCCCCCCTTCCTCTTTCTTCTCCCAGCTTTTATTGCTGAGCATGATGTCATATGGTACAGGACATCCTTTTGATCAGTTGAGGTCAGCTGTCCCAGCTGTGTCCCCTCCCATTTTCTTGTGCATCTCCAGATGACTCTCTGGCGGGGCAGCAAAGAGAGGTATTGATGCTGTGAAAACAATAGCAATAGCTAAAGCATCCCTGTGTTATCAACACTGTTGTGGTCACAAATCCAAAACTTAGTACCATATAAAACACTATGAAGAGAATTAACTCCTTCCCAGCCAAAACGAGTATAGAAGTGGAGGGCTGAATCTGCAGAATTTAAAAGCCAATTGTTATAGCTTCAACTTTGAAGAAAAGACTTAACCAGCAGGTTATAGGCATGTGCCAGTGCTGGTGTTAGGAGCTTCAGATACAGACTGCAATATGCTGAAATCATGCCTAGTTTACCAGGTCCAGGCAAACACACATATACACGCACAAGCAAAAAATGCCTTATCTCAATCAGCTGTATACACAACTACTAACTATTGGCATATGTTGCTATGAACATAATACATAGGGTGCAACAGCTCCCCCAGGAGAAACATAAAAGGGAAGGGAAGTAAAAAGGCTTTAGGCCCCCTGTTAGCACAGTATAGTGGGGTGACAACTCCCTGGGTCAAGTAACACTGTGGTGAACCCACAGAGTAAAGTAGATCTAGAGCTGCATATATAATAAATGTTAGTGAAAATTACATCAGGGTGCTGAGGCATAGCTCCCTAAACTATCACTGTAATTGAGTACTGAACATATTTAAGAAATATATTAAATATATATAGCATAGTATAATATTTTTACAAATACATTTTTTTTAAAAAAACCAACAGTTTTTTTCAAGGTTTTTTTTTTTTTGCTTGTTTATGTTTTAAATCACTTTTTGCTTTCATTTTTATTGTTTTTTCTTAAATCCAAATTTCTGTTTTCAGTAAAACCGTCTACCAGCTTCTGGTAGTTTCTAAAGGCTTCTGAAGCCAGCTGCATAATTCATGATTGGAAAGAGGCCTACACATTCAATTGTTTTTACTCATTACTGATCTGGGAGTATTATGCTTCTGATCATCTTCTGGAGTGCAGGGACAGAAATGAGAATAGGAGGACACGGCAGGACACAACATGAACTGACATGTCACACACCTATTCACCTGGTAAATTAGAGATTATCTGATACTTAAACAGTTAACAGGTTATTTTTGTGCATCATAGATTGTAAAGGAAGACCAGAAATTTTGCTACCAACAGCAGTGTCAGTGAGGCTCCAGAGGAATCAGTCCTGGGTACTTCACACTCTTCATCACAGACAGAGCTCAGGACGATGAATGGTACCATCCAGGCTTTGGGTTGAAGGGACAATATATTGACTCTCTGTGGAAGTGGGGATTGTTATTTGGCTGTGCATCACTACCAAAAGGGTTACCCAGTCTGTGTGTGTGTGTAGAGACCACAACCGTGGGTTTGTAGGATTCTGTAATACACCAAGACATGGAGGCTTTATCTGCTCAATTTTTCTACTTTATTACAGATTACTACAAATATCGCTCCAATCCCAACTAGCAAGTATATCTATGATTAATAAAGTGAGTATATATATCAAACTGTTAAAAATTATTATCAGCAAACAGTAATACAGTATCAATCAGTAGTATGGAAGCAGTCAATAAAAGCAGAAACCAATAATGTTGAAGCAACCAATAACAGCAACAACTAAGTAGGTATATACCATTACAGGTTACTATAAACTTATAATTAGTGAAGCAATTTATCAGCAATATAACAGTGGATATACCTATAACAGATTACTTATATGAATATATAGAATACTATTATCAAGTGAATTACATAGATTTCAGAAGGGGCCAAACCATGCTGAAGTGGAGGACAAAATGATCCCAGAGGGAGGCTCAACCATTCCAGAGGCGGGACAACAAAAGGAGTCAACCTCAGAAATGTGCCCAGAGAGGGACCGGTAAAATAACAGTCATCTCACTTCAAAGATCATCCGCATCACAGAGTCAGCCAGGTGTGCCTGGTGAGAGTGCAAGATCTCATAGAAATGTGGAAAATTCAAAAAATGTAGAGAATTCAGCCTGTTTAGGAAAGGAAAAGTATATTTACCATGGGGAGTTCTCAGAGACAGAGGCTACATTTTGGATAAAAACTGAGTCCTTTTTATATCATAGACACATAAGAGGGCTCAGGACACCAGCACTTTGAAAAGCCAAGAAAAGCTGTTAATTTCCATCTTTGACTTGTAAGAGCCAAGAGATGATGATGTTTTCTGTTCCTTCAGACTAATTTTAGTTTCCCAGAATGTCGCCATCACAGAAACGTGGTGGGATGATGGTCATGACTGGAATGCTGCAATGAGTGGCTACAAGCTCTTCAGAAGGAATAGGCAAGG
>JAOTQQ010000001.1:159629297-159642500 GCA_026546715.1 Gallinago undulata | reverse complement strand
CTGAAAGAGTGGTCAGGCACTAGAACAGCCTGCCCAGGGAGGTGGTGGAGTCACCATCCCTGGAGGTATTTAAGAAATGTGTAGACGTGGGTCTTCAGGACATGCTCTAGTGGACAAGATTATTGGTTTGTGGTGGGGTGTTGTGCATGTGGTTGTGGGTGTGGGGTTTAGTTGGTGGGTGGCTTTTTTGTTTGTTTGTTTTTGTGTTTGTTTTTTTTTTTTTTTAATGTGGTTGAACTCGATCTCAAAGGTCCCTTTCAACCTGTGATTCTGTAATTCCACTTTTTTTGATGAAAAGTTGCAATTACAGTTTCTTGGGTTTATGCATATCAATGGTATCTCAAGGATGTCTCTGGTTTCTAGGTACCCAGCTGTATTTCAAAGATGCCAGCTGTACTTTTCAAACATCATTCTGGTTCCCAGCCCTAGTTCACAAGCTCGCAGCTCTGAAACTGGCAGACAATCTCTCCTGTTCCAATATTTTCAGCAGACATTTTTTTTTGTTCAGTAATTTTCCCCATCTAACCAGGCCACTTTTATGGCTGTTCATATCACTGGGGGAAGCTAAACTTGGTAGGCTTTACATCTCATTCTATGTTTCCTCTAGGTTTCTTTGCTCCTGCTCCTGCTTGTGGACCTGAGTATACCCACACATAAAACAGGAGAGGGTGGTGATTCAGCACAGGGATCAGTCCAGACAGACCAGTGGCTTGCTTATACAAAACCAGCCCCTTTTATTCCCCTTCACACTGTGTTGGTTTCTCCCACATCAACCCTGATTCCTCCCTTTCTTTTTGTTTCCATTCAGTAAACATACTCAGGATTGGTGTATTCCAACACCATAACCTGGATCATCTCTTTCTTACATGATATCTCTCATGGTTGCTGAGGCACTGCTGGCCTGTCAGGGTCTCCAATGCTTCCCTTCAGCTGCCTGTAATATTTGGGCATTTTGCACAATTTACCTACCTCTGAGATCCACCCATCCCTCCATGGAGTTATCTGCAGCTTTTGTCATCTTCTTGCTCCGTTATGTATCATGGTCAGCAGATTTTTTTTATGTCAAGTCCAGCAGTTTCTCATTCGATGTTTAGTTAGCTAAACTTCAGGCCAAGGTCTAGTCATTTGCCTTCACACCTCAACACTGGTGTTCAAAATAAGGTACTACAAAACCCAAAATACATAAATAAAATACAGGAATCCACAATAATCCAGTAATAATAATCCCCAAAATTCACTGGTTTATATTGAGTACTGTGTTGAGAACATTCTACTTCACTTTCTTCATTACCTTATTTTCCAAATTTTAGTTTTCTGTGGTAGAAAAATTGGCAGGTTTTATGGATAATTTCATGGAAGATTTATTAACAAGTTAAGTGTACTTAGTTGTCCAGAGGTTAGCGTTACATAAAATCAGCTAACATTTTTAGTTTTTGAGAAATACAGGAATGGCTGTTTGCCTTCACATCAAGGCTCCATCTAGCACAATGTCCTGTATCTCACAATGATCATGTGCAGATGCTTACAGAAGACTATTAATAAGGGAGGCATCTCCTGTTTCCAAATCTCCAACAGTTTTCAGCTCTGGGAATTTCCTGCACCATTACTTGTTTAACTATCTATATGGGAAAAAGTTTGCAGCAAAGAAGGGGATGATTCCCAACCACCTTCAGTCATCACATACATGAAATGCAGATACTTGTAGACATCTCTGCCCAAGTGACAATCTCTTGTGCATCCCTGCAAGTGCACCTTCCAACCAGGTATGCATTGGTTGGACCATGCACCAGGTGCCTGGCAGGTGTCACGTGGGATTGTGCATTGTGATTCCTCCTGGGTCCTCCTTGCATTGGAGCAACAGCTGTTGTCTGATTAAAGACATCAGAGCTGTTGAGAACAACCATCTGCAGGGCCTGGTACCTCTCAAGGCTGACCTCTCCCATTGTCAATCATCCCCCTCACAGTGCATTGGTACCATACCCTGAATATGAATGGATGTCCCCTTTGGGATTACTTACCCACATGATTAGTCCAAATGTTAGTTCTTGTCCCAGCTGTACTCTGTTCACAGACTGTCATACTATCATCCTGTTGCTATGGCAAAACAATCATATTTTTGCTTCAGTAGTTCCCATTCTGTCATTACCTTATTGACAGGGAAGTCTCAAGTAACGAACTTTATAACTAACACCATATACATGGTAACTTAGGTGCCTTAAAATCAAAAAATTTTCATGGGGTCATCCACATTAACTTTTTGTATCACAAATACTTTTTGACAAGGACTTCCATACATTCACTACCCTTTTCATGAAGAAGAATTTCATTCTTTCCTGTTTTGAACCTAGTTCCTTTTGATGGCTCCTAATTCTTGCCTACCTCTTTGTAAACTCTTCACACCATGCAAGATTTTATAGAAATCTAGCACACCTCCTTCTCCAAAGCAATCTCATTTTTAGCCTGAAGAGTCCTAGTACCCTGAGTTATTTCTATAAGGTAGCCATAAGCATTTTTGCTGGTCTTCCTTAAAACTTCTTCCCCAGGATATTATTTTAAAAAGAATCTAGTACATTCTTCAGAATGTGTGTAAACTATAGATACTACTTTTTAAACTCTGATAAATCTTATTCATTGTTGGATAAATCTTATTTCTATAATGGGCCTGTTAGAAAGGACTTGATCAGATAAACATAGAAGTTTTACAGGCACTGAACTAGAACTACCTAATTTACCATCTGTTGTAGAGGGCATTAATTCCTGTTTTTAATTAATTCTCATTTATATGGTTAATGGATACAAGAAAAGCTTCAACCATCTGCAATTTTCCCCAGACAAATATGTTCATCAGACAACAAATAGTTCCAGACATCTTTTCACCTTGATCATTTTTTTTATAAAAACTGACAGAGATGCAAAACACAGTACACTTGCAATAAGTTAGGATTAAAAGGTAATTATTCCATGTATAGATTGCATTACTGTCTTAGGCATAACTTCATAACATTTCAATAAAATCTGTTAGTGATCATTATCAGAAAGAGGAGACTGGCTTTTCTCTAACTTACTGATGACTATGTTTTTTAATTGATTACATGAAACAGGCTGCTAAGGAGAATGCATTTGTACTGCATTTGGCTGGGTTGAAATTAACTTCCTTAATAGCAACCCATACGGAGCTGTGTTTTGTGTTTCTGGCTAAGACTTTGTTTGTATTGCTGAACAGTGTTTGCCCAGTGTCAAGGCTTTGTCTCCACCGCCTTACTCTCCAAGTGAGTAGGCTAAGGGTGGGCAAGAGGTTGGAGGGGACACAGCTGGGGCAGGTGACACCAACTGACCAAAGGAATATTCCATACTATGTGACATCATACTTCAGCACTAAAAGCTGAAGAAAAGAAAGGAGAAAAATGGGGATGTTTGTGGTTTTGGCATTTGTCTTTCCAAGCAACAGTTACTTGTGTTGAGGCCCAGCTTTCCAGGAAGTCACCCGGAAATAGTTGTAAATGTATATTAGGAAAATAAAGGGTCTATAAAGATGATATAAGAATTCATATTTATTATGCAACTTGAGTGCAGTTAATTACAACACTTGCCTGAGCGTAATGAGCATGATTTCACTTTTATCAAGCAGAAAAGAAGTACTGAAATTTGTGTATTAAGGCAGCGTGATGTGTTGATCCCAGGAAGAAGCCAAATACCCTAACTCTTGCTCCCCATTGTCAATGGAATGGGAAGAAAATAGAATGAAGGTGAAAAGACTAGTGGATCAAGGCTTTCAACAAGGCTTTTATATTTGAGGCCAAATTGAAGACATAAAGACTGGAATGGTGGACTTTTAGCTGGGTGGAAAACTGACTGGACTAGGTTGAAAGTCTAGTGATTAGTAGTTTGAAGTTCTACTGGTGGCATTCCTAGGGAACTGGTAATGAAGCTAATACTCTTTCATGTCTCCATTAGCAACTTGGATGATGGGAGGGAATAGAATCTCCTATGGCAAATTAAGGAATTCCTGATTCTCTGGAGGACAGGGCTACCATTCAGAGCAATCTTGACCAGGTAACCTCTAAAGGTCCTTTGTAACTTAAATTGATCTTTCATTCTACATTTTAGGTGGACTGAACTAAATATGAAGTTTTAGAAGCAGACACTTTGCATATTGAGATGTGCTTTTCTTCAATACCAGATTAGATGCTGGACTGCATTTGCCTCCTAAATCTGTTAATTATGGAGTTCCTCAAAGGACAAGTGTTTCAATGATTCCATTCAATGTTTATATATAGCCTTGGGCTCAGGATGATTTCAACCATTTTTCACTGCCAAGAGAAGTGTCTAACGTAAATCATTTAGGCAATCCAGGCAGTGGAGAGAGCCAATACATACAGCAGGATTCAGTTTTTCAAACATGGGAGTTTAAAGCTATTTTAGTTGATGTAAGGTTTTATATCTATCTTAAGCTATTACTCCTAGAAGGTACATGTCCTGTCTGCCAGCCCTCTGTATGTCTTGAATATGCTACAAGCCTCATATGGCAGTACTCACGTTAGGTTTACAGAGGTAAATTATGTCCAACCACCAGTTGGTTTTTCTGACATAAGAACTTTCTCTTCTCTCTTCAGTAATAAATTACAAACAGAAGTGTTTAATATGTCTAAAGTGGGATGACCTTGTTCAGGTGACTTCCTTGGATTATTGGGAATCTATTATCAGCAATAAGGAATTGGTTTTACTTTTTTCTGTCTGAAACCACCTAAAGATACCAAGAGGCCATAATGAAATTAGTAGTAGGTAACAGCCACTTAATCCAGTTGTGCAATTGATGAAGAAACCACACAGTCATGAAGCTTTAATAATATTAAGTAACTGTGGAAGCATTTGCCAAATAAGCATGCTAATTTAGTATCATTATCTAATCTCTTCCAAGAATTTTTCATCTGCTTCTCATAAGGTATTAATGATAGTATAACAGTTCTGAGGTTGTTTTTTGGTCCTATTCTACAAAACAGTCAATTTTCAGTTTCATCTTTATTTGTCAGTTGCTGAAAAATAGCAAGAGTTGTCATCGTCATCATTGTCATCATGCTCTTCATCATAATCATCATTGTCGTCATCTTCCTATATGTCCTGGGATCAGAATATGTAAAAGACTAAAAGTGACAACTGTGCTAGTCTGCCATAATGGAACATTTGATTCATCATTCATCTACAGGTGAAAGAGAACTTTTTCAATGTATAGGTTCATGTCAATTACCATAAGGCTTGAAATTGAACTCAACTTCTTGATGATGGCCACAGAATAGCTGTCAGTTTCTGATCTGTGTTTCATCTGTAGTCAGTAAAGAATAATAAGACAAGATTTATGTGAGGTATTTTAGTTACTAACACGTGGCAGAAATTTTGAGGAATCTATTTCTTTATATTTTCCACCAAAAAAAAAAGGTGGTTTGATTCTGCTATGTAACAAATGTTGTTATTTCAGAAATACTAGATTGTGTGAGACATCCATATGGAAGACCCATGACTTTTTGGAGCAGCAGCTGTAGGCCTCAAAGATGCTCTACGTAACTTAAACTGACGCAAGATGTGTACTGAACCCCCTGCCACATGATAAATTTAAGGATTTTTCCTCTGAATTTTAAAAGATAAGTTTACATTAAATTCATTTAACCCAGAATGTATAATTAACTCCCCATGAAGTAAAGGACTATCACAGCTTCATTTAGTCTTCTGAGTGGGGCATGATTTGCTTTTTGTTTTGTTTTGTTTTTTTTGTTTTGTTTTGTTTTTTGTTTTGTTGTTTTTTTTTTTTTAAGCAGATATGTGTGAAGAAGATTATAGAATCTAGTCAATTTAAATTCTGTCAATTTTTACTCTGGTTTCATTTGAAGCACCTTGCACTGCCCTGTTTTGCTTGTATATGTTACCTATTAATTTTTGAATCCATATTGATAACAAATTTCATTGGGCAGTAGACATTTTACATTCCTTAGAATGTGAAGAAGCAATTTGGATGACACTTAGAAGCAGAAAAAGTCACTTACATTTCTGTTTCTTAAAAAAAACAGAAACCCCTAAGAGTTTGACCCATAAATGTCTTAGGGAATGAAAGACTATAATTTGAAGCTGTATGTTATTGGATTTCAAGGAGTATACAAAAAAAGTAAAAATTTATAAATTCCACAGGCCTGGTAAGAATTTCACCTAATACATTAAAATCAATCAACAGAAAAAAATCACTTTAAAATTGGCTTCATTAGATTTCATTTGTTCCATAGATCATGAACTACTTATTTTCCCTTTGATTTTTATAGATTTCTTTTTATGACTGATGTTTTATAAGGGTAAAAAAACCCATAAGAAATGTTTATATATTTATTATTATTATCACTTTCAGATTTTAAAAATCCCATTTGAGAAGGGAGCTTAACATACTATGTGTCACAGTTTGAAGTAGATCTGTCCCCTATTAATACTATGGAATGGATTTTCCAAAGATAAAAAAGAAGTTCTGAGTTAATTTAATAGCAAACGAGTTTTATTAGGATGAAAACAACAATTGTATCGGCTTGCTGTACAGCAGCATAGAACTTCCACATTCCCAGCTTGTTTCAAGATTCAATAAACTCTACTTTTTTACATACAGAAAATATTTCCCAACTTTGCCAAGAGACAGATGTTATTTGCAATAACTTGAAAATTGTCTGGTTTTGTCATTTGTTGTGCAATTTTTCAACATTGATGTTTTGTTGTCTCCAACGGTCGGTGTCTCAACTGGCTGTAGACAATTGGCTGCAGTGACAATATCAGTAGTAGTGCACTCTTTCATATTCACATTCATTACTTCAAAACTTGATTACTGTAGTTTTCTGGACAGAATGATCAAGGCTTCTCAAAAACCCCTCTTAGTAAAACATACAGCAGCCTTCCTCTTCAATAAAATTAACTGATGTTAATATGTTATACCAGCTCTCTTTATCTTTCACGGGTTTATTTTTTCAGTTTTTTTTTCCCAGGAAAAGATAAAGCCTTCAGATGCAGAAAAATGGTAGGTATACTTTACTTCAAAGATATACGTTAAAGATTAAGAAGTTCAGTTTATACATTCTTAGAAGTAGGGGCTTACATCCAGAGGCAATCAAGGTACTCCAGATTACATCTATTAAATCAGGATCCTTCCTTCTGTAAATTGAAGTAATTTATCTAATTTTATTTTTATTTCAAAATAACATAATTTTCATTTTAAAATAGTGGAAAATATATTGGTATTTATTTTTTAGGGTTTTTAGGGAAAAAAAAAGTGGTCAAAATTATTTTTTACATTTTTCTGCAAAAGATAACTTCTAACAATTTTTTTTTTACTTTTCTTTTTTTTTTTTTCCCAATATATTTTTCCTGTAAACTTAGTATCACATTTCAACCTCATTTTGCTACAGCCATATGTCAGAGGACTTGCTAACTTGTCAGCAAAGGCAACAAGTTTCTTCCCTCAAGGAAAATTTGCTTTGCCAAATATAACAGCAAAAAAGATACTATTATTGGTCAAAAAAAGACTCTCAAAGCTATTGTCTTAGCTCAAGAAGACCAATCAAATAGGGACAGAGATAGATTCTCCATGATCCTAACGTTCTACTTCAGGTACTTGTTCTACTTCTCCCAGTGAAAAATCAGAAGACTTTTCTTTACCATAGAACATTAATTACAGCCCTAGCAGTAGTAGTAAAAAAAACAAACAACCCAAACCAACAAAGTTTTTTTTTACTTCTTCAGCTTGAGTAACACCTTATTTAGTTCTCAAATAATTTGCAGACTCCCTGCTGGCAGAACAAAGGAGCTGTTAAATGCTGGAGAAGAAAAATACAGGTTAATAAAAGATACATGTGCTTAATTTTCACTCCATCTTTCTATTCCTAGTTATTCTACTCTTATCAAATCCTTTCTCTTTTAGTCTTTTAAATTTTTTTTTTTTTTGCAATGCTGGATTACTTGCATTATCTTACACTTTTTACATAAAAGTCTGAGTTTGCTTTACAATAGCTCTCATGACTCAGCCTCTAGTGTATGAAATTAGAAGCTTTAAAAGGCTTTTCTAATTCCTTGGATTCTTTTTTTGTGTGTGTGTTTTTTTTTTTTCTTTTGCCAGAGTTTACTTGAGGACAATTGTATTATTCACAGCAAACTGATCACCAGGAGTAATTTTGCTGAATACTCATAATAATCATGCCATGCCAGATTTCATGTTTTCCAAACTTTTCTGTTTTCAGAACTTATATGTTTCTCAAGAATATGCTTTGAAGATATTTTAAAATGTCTGATAGCTGAAGGCAAGGCCAAAGCATATAGCAGGCCTTTATTCTTTCTCTAAGAGTATTTGTCAACTACACACTATAAAGCAAAGCAGACAATTTTACCTGACATTTAGACTGGCAGTGAACTTTGCAGAGTTTTTTTAAAAGCTAGCAGAGAATCTTTCTAACACCGTATGTATAATGAAAGAGGTTTTCTAGGGAAGACCGGGTAGAAGGGTTTTTTTTTGCAATTGCAGTACAACAGAGATGTGATGTACAGTGAAAGATGTCACTGCAAAATAATTGTACTTTTCACTTTTTTTAGGCAACAGCTGAATAGTGGTCTGACTTTACATTTCTTTATCAATACAGAATAAGAAAGCCTCACAATAAATCAGATTTTCTTTAAAAGTGTATGCTTTGAGATCCAGCATTCTTATCACTGACTAACAAGTTCTGTGGGATGTGGCATTACTGACTTTACTGTCAAAAACTCTTGTTTGTTCATCTCTACAAGACACTTACATATAATCACATTATTGATTTTTTCCTTGATACAAAGAGAAGCTGGAATCAGATTCAAATTCAGACACTTAAATCAGGATGTTCATAAGGTAGATTATAAATGAAAATTAGCTGTTGAATTAAACTTATATTGCAGTTAATAGATATTGATTATAATCTAGTCAATACAGTAGAGTTTAGTGAGCTCTTCAGACAAAAAAAAAGAAGGGGTTTGCTGGTTTATATAGTAGGTTGATGAGCAGTTATTTACATTATGGATGTGGTTCAGTTTTCCTTCCAGTCATCATCTGACACTATAGTAACACATACGTCCCCCAATGGTTCAGAGGTCTTTCCTACTAGACTCATATGCATGTTTTGGATATATCATAAAATAGTATATTCCTATGCTGATCCCAAGGTCTCCACTTCACCCTAAATCGTCAAACCAAACCATCAAGATTATATAGGTTCAGTTGCATCTAGAGCTGAATTCAGTCTCTATGCGTTCTTCTGCACAGTCATCTTTCCAGTTCATTGGAAGAAATTTAATTGAACTGAGGCTTAGAGTCACAGTACTATAACCATTAAAGTTGAGGTGAATACCACTGAGCTTTAGATATATTGAAAAGAGAAATCTGCATTTGCTACTAGTAGTTTGAAGTCCCTTTATACCCAATAAAGAATAGTAGGTACTTTTAGGAGTAAATCTCATAGCCTCAAATAAATGTGTAAAAAAGATGTGTTTTCTTTCTCAGTACTGATTAAAAACAGTTTAGCCAATTTGGTTTCAATGTCATTTTGTAAATATATTAGGTGAGATTAATACCACCTGCAAAATCTGTGGTGGACCACCCTGGAAAGCAAAGGTTTCCGGGTGAACCTGGAGGTATTTTAACCAACAGAACAGGGCTGAAGGGTTCCCTCTTCGAGGATGTGCACGTAAATTAAGAAGAGCTGAGATGACAGCATTATGGGGGAAATTATCCCACTTACTCTGTGAAATCAGCACGACTGGTGCCTTTCCAAACCTCACTAAAGCATGAAGCATGGGGAAAAAGTAAATGGAATGTGGTCAGTGTCAGAGCTAAAATCTCTTTGGGATCATAGAAGTCAGCCAGCAATGGGTTCTTGCAATAAAAGAGGTCAGTGGTATACAAAGCTGCATTAGGGAAAATGTGACTAGCAGACTGAAGGATGCAATTATTCTCCTCTACTCAGCTCTAGTGAGACTACATCTGGAGTGCTGTGTCTGGTTCTTGGCTCACCACTACAAAAGATACAAAATACGGTGTCACAGGTGTAGGAGTGTGGCAGTGCGCTCTCCCTCTTTTCCCCCTCTTCCCCCTCCTAGCTCTTGCATAAGCTATAACCATCAGTGGGAGTTGTCATGAGTTGTACCTGGACTTTGGGGATGGCTGGCAACATATGGATATAATGGCATGAGTCTAGTAAAGGAAAAGGAAGATAATAAAGGAACTGGGTCCTGTGACATACAAGAAGAGGCTGAGAGTGATGTAGTTGTTCAGCCTGGAGATGTAAAAGCTTGTGGGGAACTAATAAATTTGTAAAAATGCCTGATTTGGGAAGGGGCAGTAAGAACGTTGGAGCCTGACTCTTCTCAGTGTTGTCTGCTGAGAGGACAAGGGGCACAAACTGAAATGCTGGAAAAAAGACCTAAATTAAGAACTCTTACAATGAGGATGGTCAAACATGGGAACAGATTTCTCAGAGAAGTCATGGAATCTCCATCCTTGGAGACATTCAAAACCTGATTGGATATGGTTCTCAGAAACTTGCCCTAGCTAGCCCTACTCTGAATAGGCAGATTGGATTAAATAGTCCAGAGATCCTTGTCACCCTTATTCATTATGTGATTTTATGTATTTTATTCCTCTGTTGAAAATGGACAAGATCATAGATCTTACAAACTAGTAAACTAGGTATGATGAAGTCTAACTAAATAGACTATTGTGTTGTATAGCAAGCAGGGTATTCAGGTCTGGATTTCTAGAATATTCTTAGCCACTTATTGTCTTGTCAATAGTTTTCTGTGTTCTTATATTACTTAGTCAATCATATCTCTTTTCCCTCCATTTATATACCAATTTGGTTATAACACAAAAGGTGAGCATAGACAATTATTTTTTTTTCTTTCCACTTTTATGATTGAAAGACCTTATACTTTATCTGATTTTTTTCCATATTTTGCATTAAATATAGTTAACATCCCTGACAAGTTTGTATCCAGAGTCTTGATATAGTTTGGTAACGGGGAAACTTTCATAACCGGTAATTTGTCTCCCACAGCTGCTGGCACAGCCAGTGGAGAGCAGAGGTTGTGCTTCCTTTGTTTTCTTGGACTTTGCCGATTTCTGGCTAAGCCTTTTTTGTTTGGTAATAAACATAAAACGAGACCTAAAGGTAACATATATAAACAAGTAGCACAAGTAAAAAAAAAACAACAAAAAAAAACATAAAAAAACCCCAAAATCCCCCTCATCTATTAACCTTCTGTGCTATGACATTTCTCACTTCATCTTGTAATTATGTTGAAGTGCACTTTTAGTTATCATTGCTTAATTACAGAATAAGTGTTAATTTTCCAGTTAGAAGCAAATACTTAATTGCATCATTCAAATATTTTTTGCTAAAGAACTTTCTGAAGTTTCTGTACTATAAAACTTCTGGCTAAAATACAATACAGGAATACAACAGCTCTCTCTTTTTGTGCTTAATTCTTCTTTTTATAAGAAATCAAAAGTCATATATGCATATATCTCCCCATGCTCTGTAATCACATGGAGACTACTGAGAGTTTGTTAAAGCTCTCATATACCTAGTTATTAAATTTCTAAGCATAATATGAACACACATTAATGAACACAAGAGGTTTTCTATGGATGAAAAATGGCTCAGTTGTGGAAAATCCTTCAACAGGAGCCTATAAACTCTCACCGCCACCTGCAAGTACTACCATTAGTTACTCAGAAGAAGTATAGCTATGGGATACCAGGCTTTATTATGCCTCTGTGTACATAATACCATTACCAAATTTACCAAAACCAAAATTATAGACACAATATTGGCAACTTCCCTGTAAAACACTTGGATTTTTTACCTTCCGGGAAAACTGATGTCAAATTCTGAATACTTACATTCATTTTGAAATATTCCTTTATTTTACTGGCCATTTTCAATGTACCCCTTAACACCTTGTCTAAATGATTCTTTTAAATTTGTGATTTTCCTGACCTGATAATACCACTTCTCCTTACAGGTAAACCTCTACAGGTGATCTATAGTGAACACTGCACTTTTAACAGACTAAGCCGTCTTCCCAAATTACTATATTTTCACTTTTACAACATAGCTCTCAAAAACGAGACTTCAGAAAAAGACTAGCCATAATAATTGCCATTTATCACTGGGTAATCACAAGTAGTTTGATTACAAAAGCAGCAAAAGTACCCTAGGAAAAAAAATATTCTTGCTACTGAAAGTTTTAGACAACAATGGCTTTTGCAATTCTGTTACCAAAGTTGTTAGTGTAATGTCCACTCTAAAATTTGAAACTGTCTAATTAGGTTTTCATAGATTGGAGTTTAAGTCTTCCAGATATGAAAAGGGTGGCAGGCACCTGCTAAATAATAATATTAATAAACTTTATTATAAACAAGTTATGATTGTCACATTCCAGGTAACCCCTGAATTGCTTATTGCCTGATGTGTTGTCCTTCCAACTGATATCAGGGTGGTTTAAGTCCCCCATGAAGACCAGGGCTTGTGAACCTGAGGCTACTATCATCTCCCTATAGAGGGCCTCATCCACTCGGTCTTACTGGTAGAGTGGCCTGTAGCAGTTCCCCACTTTAATGTCACCTGTCCCTGGCCTCCCTTTAATCTTGATCTGTAAACTCTTGGTCGGCTCCTCATCCATCCCCAGGCAGAGCTCCATGCACTCAAAGGTGGTCATATACTGCTCTTCTAGATGAACACAGGTCCTTTGTCGTATCTGCCAGCCTGTGTAGCTGTCTGTCATACCTTAGAATATCTTGAATGAAGCAGATGCCAGTGTTTGGGAAACGCAGCTATACCTCAAGGTATAGCACTGTTTAACAGATACGCCATCTATATTACTTTGTATACACCACTCAGTCTTATCATCTCTGTTAGTAAAAGACTAGAAGAATACATAGATAATACACCATTTACATTGAGAGAATGGATATTAACAGAAAAAAAAAAATCCTTCCCACTCGAAGGATTTTAATTTCCAGTAGGTTACATGCCTTAAACCAGATCTGTGGCATGTTCTGTTTTAACTCTTAAGGCATTAACTTTTAATGCCTATAAGTATCTCAAGGGTGGGTTGAAGGAGGAGGGAACCAAACTCTTTTCAGTGGTTGCCAGTGAGAGG
>JAOTQQ010000001.1:159613456-159627384 GCA_026546715.1 Gallinago undulata | reverse complement strand
GGAGTTGGACTAGATGATCTCTATGGTCCCTTCCAACTCCAAAAATTCAGTGAAATTCAGTGAAATTCAGTGAAACTCTAACTCTAAAGGAAACATTAAAAAATTCCATTGCCTTTACTACGCATACAAACTGCTTACTCATTGAACAGAATAAAAACATACTCTGAAGTTCTCATGGTAAATTTCTGAAGGAATTTGAATTGAGGAATTTGGTTTTCAAGAAAAATTTGGCAAGATGTTCTCTCCCAAGAAGTCTGGGACATATCCAGTTAGTCCTCTTCTACACAGAGAATATCTGAAATTCAAGAAGGAAAAGAGTGTGAAGTCCCTACTGAAGGAAGAAGTCAAGACTGCAAGGCCTAGAGGAATAGTGTGTCTATTTTTGAGTTTTCAAGGTTATTTAACAGTCTCTGAGTATGTGTGAACTGAATTAAGAAACACATAGTTAACTGAGACAAAAGAATTGCTGTGACACACAAAAACACAGTGCTCTGAAATCCTATTCTTAAATAGTTGAAACATATAGTTTTATTAGTAGAATATTATTTGACCTTCAAATATGTTTTAAATTAGCAGGCAGGTATTAGAAACATAAAATAGGTGTTCTATATAGATGAGAGCATCAGTTGACTTAGAATGTATAACATTAATGGTTTGATAACTACTGTTTGGGATAGACTTTTATTTCTTATTTGGAAACTTTCACGTTTACACAGAACACAGACAAATTGTTGTTATTAGAACTGAAGAGTTATGCTTGAAGCAATTTTTAAAATTAGATCACCTTGGAAATCTTTTCTTGTCTATGTAATTTCAATGTGACTATTTATACAGACTCTCACCTAAATCCTAAATTGATGTTATTTGTACCACAAGTCAATGAAGTTTCAAGTACTTTTTAAATTATTTTGTCTTTAGGACATCAAGCTCAGACTTCCACCCTTATCACTGTAAATATTTAAATTATAAAGTTGGGAATTTGTGAAAGGCATCAACAACCACATCAACATAGAGTTTAGTCTTTAGGATTTCAGACACTTCAGTTATTAAAATACACTAATTTCATTGCTACCAGACACCTTAAACACTTTTTTTTTTTTTTTCTACTTTCTGTGTCAGTGGCAACATTAGTTGTTAGTTCAAAATGTCAGTAGTTCATTCAAGGTTTCTCAATAAGGCACGAGATGACAGACCATCATGCTGAATGTGAGTCTGGTGTGATAAAGTCACATTATAGTTTGCAGAAACAACTTACCATGTCTTAACTCTCTGTACCTAACTACTCTTTATGCTGCCTGCTGTATTATTTGCTGTACTACCTGGTAATCAACTTGTTCTACAGGAAAGTAAGGTACATCAATGGAGCAGATCATAAAACATTCAAGAAATTAAAATTACTGACCTCAAAATGCTTGTGAGGAATATTTTTCTCATATTGATGCATTTTTCGACAACTTCAATCAAATGCATTTTGCAAGTTGGTGTGTCAATAACTCTATGGATGCCAGAGTCACAGGATTTTTCAACTGGGAACTTGAAGGCTCCATATTACTGTTTCTGATGGGTTTCCTAGTACAGCTGTATCTATGACAAATCACTACAGGTTTCCCCTGCTTGAAATACTATAATGCTCCTTAGAAGTCTCAAATATTACATAATTTATGAAGGCCTCATAATGAATTTTTGGATGTTTATGAAAGATAAGTTTCTTGTTATGTAAACTCTTCAGTCTAAACAGACTAGAGAGGCAAAAATTAGGAGAAAAAAGAAAGACAGAAATGTAGACATTGTAAATCTCCCTTGAAAACTTCTAAACAATATTTCATACTGGAGTGTGAAAGTATAATTTGTTCTCTTCTGGGACAGATTTTTTATGTCTTTCCTTGTGTTAGAGTGGAACAATAACGACAGGATAGCCATATATTTTCCTTGTCCTTATAAAATGGAAGGTGATAGGCATAGGAAAATAACAGAGATAATTCTGTGCTTTGAACATCACTATCAGCACAATTAATGAACTGAGATTACAGGGTAATATCCTGCTTTGAATCACTGAGAGACTCCATCATTATTTTAAGATTTTTGCCTTTGTGCACTGTCAATGGAGATGATTGCAAAGAAAGTTCAAATTATATATTAATCAAATGTGTTGCAAAAATGCATGAAACAGAATAAATGTAACTGCACAATAGTATTTTAAGGCTTCTCTTATGTTAGTGACTCTGACTTGTTTAATTTTTTTATTCTTTATTTCTTACTGTAAAAATGCCCAATTCCGCTTATGTTTTTTTTTCACCGAAGGAAATGGTTATATTTCACAGTGCAACAAGATAGCTATCTAACAATCATTTGCTATTATTTTCATAAGAATAAACCAAAAAATTATCAAGAAAAAAATGAAGTATTCCAGTGTAATCTTTCATCTACCTTTTCAGCAAAGAATACTAGAAGAACTATCCAAATACATTTTAGCGTATATATGTGGTTATTCTTTCTTATGATTCTTCCAGAAAACACCATAGTGTAACACCGAAATTACTTGCCAAGAGAGACTATGTAATTTCTATTCTTGGGCACATTAAGAGATCAGTTGGATAAAGCCAGAGCTGACATAGTTTTGACCTGCTTTTAGAAACAGGATGGACAAGAGAACTTCGAGAGGTCCCTTACAGCCTCCATGATTCTGATTCTATAAATACTATAAATATTATGATGTTACTATTACTATTTACTGCTACTGCTAATATTTTACTATGAAATGCCAATACTGAAAAAAATATATTATTCAGTGCTACTACTACTAAAATGCTGTTAATCTGTAGCTATGGAAAAGATATCATTGATTAGGCACTGTGAAAACAGAGGATCATCCTCGTCTTAAATAGTTTCTAGTTTAATAAGAATACAAAAGAAAGGGTAATTACAAGGAAGAAATAAAACCATATGATCAACAAATAAATGGTAAAGCTCAAGGTTAAGCTCACCATAGGTCTAACCATTCTTTCCATTTGATATTCATATTATGTTACACTGTACTTTCTTTTTTTATTGTTTACATTGTTTTGTGATTGCAATACAGAATGAATGGTTTTTGAAAGTCTATCATTGAAGCAACAATGTACATAAGTCTCTAACTTGTCTGCTGGGTGAAACATTAGTTTTACAACATTATGTCCATAGACTTAGTCTGGTACTTTTAATATTAAAATAGAATCTATTACCAAATAAATATGTATTAAATTCAGGGAATTTAGTTATCATGCAATAATTTGAAAATCTACCATTTGAATATCTTCAAATGTTTCATTGCCTCCCTTTAGTTTTAGTCAGATGTTATCAAATCTGGTAGTTGCTGACATCACTAAACCTTACATCGTTGTATTTTTATTTCCCTTGGATCTTGGCAAGGAAAGGAGCAATGAGAGGAGAGGAGAGAGGAGAGGAGAGGAGAGAGGAGAGGAGAGGAGAGGAGAGGAGAGAGGAAAGGAGCAAGGAAGGCAAAATTAATTAGATAATTTAGATTTTCATGTTTATATAGCATTTCATCTCACAATCTTCACTTAACTGTACAGTATGCATGAAAAAATCAGTGCGGGGGGGAAATAGTAGAGTGAAATTTTTCTCACATATGTTCCCAGGAAAGAATACTCAATGCACAAAATAATTACATTAATTGCCTTTCTTTTTAAAGGCAGCCAAGTGAAACAGCAGAAATCATAACAGAAGAAAAAATGTGCTTAAAATCTTTTTTACTGGAATGTACCAACATTACACAGTAATGTTTTTTTTTCTTTTTTTTTATTCATCCATGTGCCTGGATCAAAGTCCAGTCAAATTTCATCACTTACAGCGGCAATGGATGTATCATTGTGTACAACTAGTTACAGTAAGATAATAAGCATTATCAAATGATAACTGCAGCATAGCAACTGCTCTAATGAACCATGGTAGTATTTCAAATAATTCAATATTCTACCTTTCTGAATAAACAAGTGCAGATTCTTATATGGTTCTAAGAAAAATTCAGCAGCCTATTACAATATCTCTTGCCTCACAGGAAAAGTGTCCTCCTAAATCCTCTCAGTTAAATGAAGGTTTATAAAATAAATAATGATATGTGTGTAGTGTCTAAATCTCACATGATACAAACACAGATGTTCTCATGCTCACTGAAAATTATAAAACCCCCTTCAATCCCTTTCAGATCTTGATTTTTGGGGCAGTAATTTCCTTATGTATTGCCGACCATAATAACCTTTTTCATGTGAGCCAAATGCATGGGATCTAGATGACTAAATGTCAGAAATTATGTGTGAACATCATACCTGAGCTTCTGTTCCAGTCACAGCGAGCTTAATTTGATTGCTTACACGCTGTGAGAACCCGACAGAAAAACGGGATGTCTCAAACACATGCATACCATCTAACAAACCCTAGGGTATTCTGCACAGCATCTAAATGCTGTTCCAGAAAAACACGTCTCTATCGATATCCCCATGTCAATATCTCAGACACATTACGACATCTGCAATGCAGCAGGTAGCTGTGGTGACTGTATATAGCTTCTAGACAATTCAGTCAGTATTGTCTGGGAGGCTGTTGAGTTGATGACGTTTGTGTGAACTTCTCAGATTGTTTTTTTAGTCCTAAATATTGGTTGGGAAATTCATCCAGGTGCCTAAATGTTGGAGATTGGTGCCATGTGAGACTTATAGGTTAACTAAAGCATCTCCACTCATTTAATAGGAATCCATATGGTTTTGGAGTGGCAACTGGAAGGCAATCAAATTACATTCAATCAACACATACATATTATATGGCTGTACCAAGGTAACTATGTTAAGCTGCAGGATTTCATTAACTGGAAAGAGAGTTTAGACATGCAACTCATGTATAGACAGATATTTACAACAAATTTAGGTATTTGAAAATGTAGAGCTGAAAACTCTCCTGTTTGTAGTCATGATTCTTTTTTCTGTCCTTAGGCATTTACAACCTTACAAAATGCTCAAGAACACCCCAAACATGCATCTGAGTTATTGTTGTTATTTTCTCAGACAATCTAGTCTTTCTTTTGCCATGACTTCTGAAATGCCAAGTGTTCTTTTCAGGCTAATGACACCCTTCTAGAATATAATATTCTCAATATGTTGTCAGGGTCCAAAGTGTGCCAGCACTTGGGGATCAGCACATGGGACAACATCCTTGGGGATGGTGCTGCATCTGGTGATATCTGCTCCATCATTAACCTTTATGGGCTGAAGGATGACAACCTGCTTCAACATGGTCTTTGCCACAAGCTACAGAGGAATGCCTGCTCCTGGAGCACCTCTACTTCTTCACTGACCTTTGTGTCTGCAGAGTTGTTGCCTTCACATATTCTCACTCCTTAATTTGGCTGTTGTTGCACAGCAGTTTTTTCCCCTTCTTAAGTATGTTATCACAGAGGTGCTGCCACTGTCTCCGATTGGCCAACAGCAGGTCTGTCCTGGAGGCAATTGACTCTATTGGACACAGGGGAAGCTTCTAGCAGTTTCTTACAGAAGCCATCTCTGTAGACCCACACTACCAAAAGCTTGCCATGCAAACCCAATTAAGAAAGGAAGAGTATGTGCAGCAGAGCAAGTTCTCAGAGAGAGAGGGTACATTTTGTATAAAAGTCCATTTTAGATCAGAGACATAAGAAGGCTCAGGGAACCAGCACTTTGAAAATTAACTTTGTTAATTTATTTTTTTCACTGGTAAGTCAAGAGATGAAAATGTTTTCTGTTCTTTCAGACCAATTTTTATTTTCCCAGACTGTTTTCCTCTTTTTCCAGATTATTTTTCACCTTTTCAGATGATAAGTTGTCATTATAACTCCTTATTTTAGCACTTCTTCATGCTATCTCAGGGTGTCTGTGGTTTCTAGGTACCCAGCTGTGTTTCAAAGATGCCAGCTGTACTTTTCAAGGATGTTTCTTCTTCTAAGACTTGGTTCTCAGACCTGTTTCCCAGGCTCACAGCTCCCAGGCTGGCAAGCATTTCCTCCTCTTCAGTAAATTTCCCTAAGCAGGTCACCTTTATGGCTGTTCACATCACCATGGTGATAAATGTTTCATGCTAATGAAATTCCTTTCTTTCCATCCATCAAAATCAAAGATACATTCGAACATGGATCTTACAAGAAAGACTATAGATTTTACCCACAGAAGAAGAAAAGTTGTGAGATCTACCTATAGAGATAAAAAAACATACCTTATTCATAGTGGTTGTAATTAATTTATAAGATTGCTGATGCGTTACTGAAATTAGAAGGAATTTTTAGATGAATTCTCAGATTCTTCGTCAACTTTCAGCTGCACTATTTTTCAAAAAAATTTTCATTGCAATCTTTTAACATATTTTTTCTGTTGTGTTTGTCTTTAATGACGAAAGAAATCTTACATTTCATAATTCTCATCTCATCTTTACATATGACCATGTTCTAGTTCTATTTTCTTTCATATTAACCTCATTTTGTATATACCAGTGATGCTCAATGTTCAATATTTAAACTTAGTCACTAAATAAAGTGGCAATTTTCCAGAGATAATCAATAAAGTTGGACTCAGCAAAGAAAACCCAGATTTAATAAAATTTCCAATACTTTGTCATTTGTTGTTACTCTTTTTAAGCCAATGGTAAAAGTGTTGTTTGTTTCAATGACGGTGGAATTGTGCTCCATGTGAAAACATATATACAGAAAGCAAAACCAAAAGGTATATTTTTGGTGATATTATTTTAGCTGATGTCAGCAGTGTAATTTTATTGACAAGAAATTCTTTTAGCAATGATTAGTCAGAATACAATAGGACTTACATTATTTATTAACATAGTACTACAAACTTTTCCTTAAAGTAATTTCCTGAGTAAATGCATCATAAAAGAAATTCAGTTACCATCATCAATAAGGTATATTTAATATGTGAATTCTAGTAGTCACAGGTATGAAAATAAACTGAATTATTAAAATAGTTAAATCTGATGCATACTATAGTGTAAAAAAGGCTTAGAATCATGAACAGAAATTAAATGTGGAAGAGCTGTGTTATGTGATCAACTACTTTAAAACTGCTCACAAGAGCAGTGCTAGTGCATTGAAACATTTCTTTCAAACATATTTTTGAATGCACAGTTTATACACATTATAGCTCATGAATTTCTGATTTTGAAACCTTTTCAAAAAAAAAATTGCACTAAATTTAAATCCACTTTGAAGTGAAGTACTTTTTAATTATTTGAACAAGAGAAATGTTGTATTCATAATATATTGTACAGCTAAAACAGAGGTCTGTTACATCCCTGAAGACAGTAGAACACCAAGCAGATTTCAATATTTTGTTCTTATGGACCCAAACATAAGCATGCTGAGAAGCTATAACTGTATAAACATTTCTGTACCTGCTGGTTCACTGAAAAGAGTGTTGCCTCTTGGACTTGTACTAGATATGCTTTATGCTGACTGTGCAAGGTCTCTGTCCTTTTCCCTTGTTATCAACTTATTATGGTAACTGACTGTGGATGCGCAAACTTAAGAGCTGGGAAAAGACTATGCTTGCTTTAAGGACAGGAGCGGTACCTAAGTATGGAGAAAACAAAGCAAAACAAAACAAAACAAAACACCCAAACTACAGGATAGGGTACCTGCCTGTAACTTCCCCCTCACATTTGTCTCTTTCCTTCTGCGTTGTCTCTGACAGACACTAAGGGGTAGGAATTGTTTAAAATCTCAGCTGCCCTGTAATAGAATAAGGTTCCAAAATTGGAAGAAGAGACTTTGCTTTGAGCTCTCATTGCTGACTAGCTCCCAAGTCTGATCACCTCAACCTTATCAATAATGATTACCACAGACCATAGTCATCAGTGCTAACTGCACACCACTTTGGTATGCTCACAACTAATGCAGGATGGGATTGCTAAGTACTGACCATTCTGAATACATAGCAACAATGAATTACAACCTGTAAGAACTAATTAACACAAATTATGTTGTTAATTAATGTAAGTCTAGCAAAGTTTTATTTAAAATTTTGAAACTGGCCTGATCTCTTAATATTCTAAATAATGCAAATGCACCAATCTTTAATTAACAAATTGACAGATATTATACATATAACACTCACACATATTCAATTCACCTACAGCAAATTGTATGAGGGAAAAGGGAAGGGGTGGAATAAAGTCCTAGATGTTTGAAGTAAAATATTGAAGAATGACATCTTAACATCCTTAGAGAAACAAGCAATTATTTTTCCTGTAGAACTTGAAGTGAATTGTAGATTACAGAGACCATGATGGAATTGTGTGAAAGCAGAAATGAATCAAATCACTAAATGATAAATTACATTATAGAAAAAGGAACCTGGAATTTTTTTATGCAATTAGAAAAGAGGACTGAGGCAGATTACTGGTGGGAAAGATAAAGATAGTGTTCCACCCCATGTAATGCACACTCACAATCACACGATGTGTGGCATAGACAATATTATCCAGTCTTCTCTCTTATCTGCCATCAGGGCAGCAGCTGCACTTGCTTGCACCTTATCTTGGGAGGTATGTAGGAAAGCACTTTTGCTCTTTGATACAGCTAGATCAAGATTTCACCCCTGGGGGCTACCTCTATGGTAAAGATAATCCTGTACCTGAGTAATTGAATTGAAGTTAAGATAATTCATAAATAATAGCTACTGTTCTAGAAATATTTTATATCTGACTCTCTTTCAATAAAGACTGTAAAAGCAGGCCCCTCATATGTTGATTACAGAGTTTGTTTAAATTGATCTAGGATACAAATTGGCTTTTTGCCTGCTTAATGTTGACATTTAAATGGAATGAGTCACCTCAATTTTCCTAGTACTCCACCGCTTAGAAACGAAGTTAGCACTGAGAAATAAAGATTTATATATCATAATTTGATTTTGGTTTCCTAACACACAGTTCCTGTGCTTTCATGCCCAGATTCATGATAGAAACTGAGATGTCCCAAAAGCTTTAAAGTCAGACAGAATGTGACAGGTGGTGCTGAGTCCAAAGTGACTCCAACATTGGTTATCACAGAGCTGTTGAATCTGATACAGATAGCTTTGGCTCAAAATGCACCCGGTGTACAAATAAGATTTTTATGTCAGTGAGGGAATATTCAATACACTTTGAGACATATTTTACTCAGAATTCTGTTACTGGAGTTTCTGAAATGGGAAAGAAAAGACCATGACTTTTCTTTTTTCTAAAGGAAATTATCCTTAAGGGGTCTATTATCTTGTTAGATATCATTTTGTTAGGATTCCTCCAATTAGAACATAATTGAACTGTTTTCCTCCACATTCCAGGACGACACTCTGATCTTCTAGAGAATTTGATACACCCTACTGGAAATCTTTCTAACTTCAAAATGCAAAAATAAATAAAAACCTGAATGATCAAATGGGGCAGAAACTACTATAAAACTACAATTCTATAAACCTTCCCTCCTAGAACCACTTTGTACGAGAATGAAAGCAGATTTGTCATTACTGCTCCCTCCAAGACCAAGTACTTTGATGAGACGGAGAGTCAGGCTATGGAATGCGGCTTCCCCAGCATCTCATAGAATCACAGAATGATATGGGGTTCAAAGCAATGATATCTTTGAAGACCATTCCCAGAAGCATTTCATAAATAATTACCCATTGATTGTCTATTAATGCAGCACCTCTCAGTCTCATCTGGGGGTCTCTATATTAGGCCATACAGTATTTTGTTCAGACACAGTGTTTTATGTTTAACATTTCCCCTCCCCCCAAACCTTAAATTTTATTTAGGTACAATTTCTTTGAATATAGCACATCATGCTGGCAAAATTCATGCAGATGACAGACCTTTGGAGATCGTCTAAACTAACTCTCCTGCCAAAGCAGGTCCACCAAGAACAGGTTACACAGGAACATGTCCAGGTGGCTTTTGAATGTCTCCAGAGAAGGAGACTCTACCACCTCTCTAAGCAGCCTGTTCCAGTGCTCTTCCACCCTCAAAGTAAAGAAGTTCCTCCTCATTTTTAGATGGAACTTCTTATGTTCAAGTTTGTGCCCATTACCTCTTATCCTGTCACTGGGCACCACTGAAAAAAGACTTCCACCATCCTCTTGTATCCACCCTTTAAGTATTTGTAGGCATTGATTAGATCCCCCCTAAGACTTCTCTTCTCCAGACTGAAAAGACCCAAGTCCCTCAGCCGTTCCTCATAAGAGAGATGCTCCAGTCCCCTAATCATCAGCCCTTTGCTGTACCCTCTCCAGCAGTTTCCCATTCTTTGTTAATCTGGGGAGCCCAGAACTGGACACAGTACTCCAGATGGGGCCTCACCAGGGCAGAGAAGAGGGGGAGGATAACCTCCCTCAACCTGCTGTCCACACTCTTCTTGATGCACTCCAGAATTCCATTGGCCTTCTTGGCCACAAGGGCACATTACTGGCTCATGGGCATCCTGTTGTTCACCAGGACTCCCAGGCCTTTTTCCTCAGAGCTGCTCTCCAGCAGGTCAGCCCTCAACCTGTACTGGTGCTTGGAGTTATTCCCTCCCAAGTGCAGCACCCTACACTTGTCCTTGTTGAGTTTCATCAAGTTACTCTCTGCCCAACTTTTCAGCCTGTCCAGGTCTTGTTGTATAGCAGCATAGCCTTCGGGTGTGTCAGCCACCCCTCCTAGTTTTGTATCATCAGCAACCTTGCCAAGAGTATATTTAATCCCATCCCTTCATCCATATCATTGATGAAAATATTGAAGAGGACTGGACCCAGTACTGACCCCTAGGAATCACCACTTGTTACAGACCTCCAACTAGATTCTGTGCCACTAATCACGACCCTCTGAGTTCTCTTTCAGCCAGTTTTCAATCCACCTCACTGTCCCTTCATCTAATCCACATTTCCTAAGCTTCCTATGAGGATGCTGTGGGAAACTGTGTCAAAAGCCTTGCTGAAGTCAAGGCAGACAACATCCACAACCCTTCCCTCATCTATCTATCCAGTCATGCCATTGTAGAAGGCTATCAGATTAGTCAGACATGATTTCCCCTTGGTGAACCCGTGTTGACTATTGATAGCTTTATTTTCCTCCATATGCTTTGAGATGACGGAATGAGCCATTCCATCATCTTTCCAGGGATGGAGGTGAGGCTGACTGGCCTGTAGCTTTCCGGGTCCTCTTTCTTACCCTTTTTGAAGACTGGGGTGACATTAGCTTTCCTCTAGTCCTCAGGAACTTCACCTGTTCTCCAGGACCTTTCAAAGATGATGGAGAGTGTCCCAGCAATGACTTCTGCCAGTTCCCTCAGCACTCTTGGGTGCATCCCATCAGGACCTATGTGGATGCCCAGTTTACTTAACTGGTCTCTAACTTGATCTTCCTCAACCAAGGGGAAGTGTTCCTTCATCCAGACTTTCTCTGTTACCTCCAAAGTCTGGTACTCCTGAGGGCTGGCTTGAGCACTAAAGACTGAAGTAAAGAAAGTATTCAGGAACTTCACCTTCTCTGAATCATGAGATGAGCCCCTCTCATTAGGCTTGTGTCTGCAGGTCAGTTTCATTACTGGCCATAGGCACCCTCACCCTCCCACTGGAAGATCATGCCCTCCTTTGCTCTTTACTTGACTTTACACCTTTTTATTTCACCATTTTTTTTCTGCTTTTGGACCCTTCTTCTCTACCTCTTGTTTCCTCTTCCTTATTGCTCTCAGTTCTTCTGTACGTGTACTTAAATCTGGAGTTTCCAATGTAGTTGGTATGATAAACTTAGCCTAATATGGTATTGCTGACACTGTTGTCTAGGTGCACACCAATGCTGCCCACCAATTATCAATTTCATATTTGCAATACATTCTCTAACTTAGACATTCTTTAAGACACAATGTTCTACTTCAGCCTTAATTCCTCTACCTAGTTCCAATTAATGACAGGCATTTTCTTATCTTATGTGCAGTCTGCATACCAGAGCAAGAGTGTGGCATATTTTCTATGCTCTGCTTTTGCTCTCATACAAAATTCTTACTCTTGAATTGTTTTAAGTATTTTCCTGGCTCCCTGCAGATATCTTAGCTAGTTACGAGTTCTCTAGTGGGACGTCTTGTTCACAAATATAGAATGAGTGAGCAGTTTCTGCAGGAATAGCTTGATTTAAATAATTAAATTAAATTTTGTCTACAGAGAAAAAATCTTCATCAGTGTGTTTGTTGTGTTCAAGGACCCCCTTTTCACTGTCTTTTTCCTCTAAGAACATGCAACTTGCATAAATAATTTCTAAGTCTATCAACACAAATCTTGCTGCATAGAAGTCCAGATTTAGCAGGAACAGAAGACAACTATTTCTCTTTCCCTCCTACCCATTTCCCACATTATATCTAGTGGTTTAATAATCAAGACTTTCTTTTGGGTGCAAACCTCTGCAGGCTGTGGAAGCAGAGCTCTAGCTCTTACTTCTTTGACCAAAGGAATTAATTAATTAGCTATTGTGTCTTTGAAAAAAATGGTACTATCTTATCATTACCTGTCATTAATAAGTTTATGTGAGAAATTCTAAAAGATTTCTAAGCTCATTTGACGACTGAAGTAGAATTTTGTCCTCTTCACCATAAAAATACATTGGTGGCCAATAGTACCAGCTTTGGTAAGGATAGTTAATTTTCTTCATGGTAGCTTGCATGGGGCTATTTTCTGGATATGTGACCAAAATGATGTTGACAATACAGGGATGTTTTCATAATTGCTGAGTAGTGCTTACAGACAATCAAGGCATTTTCTGCTTCTCACTCAGCCCCTGCCAGCAGTTAGACCAGGAGTGCATAATAAGTTGGGAAGGAACACAGCTGGGACAGCTGACCCCAACTGACCAACTGGATATTCCCTACCATACGATATCATTCACCAATAAAAACTGGGGGAAGAAGGAGGAAGAGGGAACACATATGTTATGACATTTGTCTTCCCAAATAACCACTATGCATGATGAAACCCATTTCTTCTGCCCATGCCTAGTAGGACTCATTTTTCTAATAAATGATGATATAACATTAGGTTTTATGTTCTGAAGAGCTGTATATACTGTGCTCCCAAAAAGGACCGTAAATATTTGAAATGAAGACTGCTACTAATCAGATTCAATTGTTATTGAAGCTAGACCTTTCAAATTACCCCCCACTTCCTGAATGAAATCCTGTAGCTGGATCGTACTGGGACATTTGCAAAATTATAAAATCTGAGGCATTTGTCCCTGAAAATTTATAATGCTTTTCTTCCACATAAGGACTTAACTCAAAGCCTAGCTGATATGTAATTGTATTAAAACTACAAAAGATTAAGGTATTTGTAAAATGTTATACAATTGAAATAATGTGTACTGCCTTCCTGGCACACTTATTTTTGTATGTGTTTTTAGGTACCTGATGAAAGCCAAAAAATGAGTTTTGTAATAATAACTGTATAACTGTTAGTGGGATAATTCTTTTCACATGTTAAAAGAAATATACTAACCAATAAAATTTCACATTTCCAGAAATCTGAGAATTTAGGAATTATGGAAACAAGTATAGATACCAACAAATCATACATGGCTGGTTGCATAGAAGAAAAGTATTCAGGATGATTTGGTCTTTAATAAACTCTTTCATTCAAATATTTACTCCAAATATTTGATGAACATGGGTCTATATGAATTTCACTGAATTTCACTGAATTATTAGAGTTGGAAGGGAACGTAGAGATCATCTAGTCCAACTCCCCTGCTGAAACAGGATTGCCTAGATCCTGTTAGAGCATGTTATTCAGGACTGCATCCAGGTGGGTCTTGAAAATCACCAAAAAAGGGGACTCCACAACCTCCCTGGGCAGCCTGTTCCAGGGCTCTGTCACCCTCACTGTAAAGAAGTTTTTTCTCAT
>JAOTQQ010000001.1:159570830-159605142 GCA_026546715.1 Gallinago undulata | reverse complement strand
TTTTGTGGTTGGACTCGATGATCTCTGAGGTCCCTTCCAACCACCACAATTCTGTGATTCTGTGATTCTGTATATTATTTTGGTCAGCTGGGGTCAGCTGTCCTGGCTGTGCTCCCTCCCAGCTTCTTGTGCTGGGAGTAGACCCCAGTCTACTCGCTGATGGGCTGGTGCAAGAGGCAGAAAAAGCCTTGACTCTCTGTAAGCACTTCTCAGCAATAACAAAAACATCCCTGCATTGTCAACACTGTTTTGTTCACAAATCAAAGGTAGCCCCATACAAGCTACTATGAAGAAAAGTAACACTATCCCTCTATTCCACCAGTATAGAAGCATAAAGGAAGATGCCTCCTAGCTTGCTGTCCATAGGGAAATCTCAATGCACCTAAGCCCCACAAGCCAATTTACGGAAACTCCACTAATACAACAAATCAGGACTTACACACCTAACCACGTATGTCTAGGTTCCAACCATCTAGATGTCTGGTTCTTTTTTAGACTCATATATTATGCTGTTTTTCTGGTGGCAGTGCTACAGTAATTTGTAAATATTCCTCTATATTTTGTTCCCAAGAAATTTGAACTGGGATACTCCCACTGTCAGATTGAGACCAATTTTAATTCATTTGAGAAGGCAAAGAATAATGAAGTATTTAGTGCTATATTGATTATAGTTTAACTCATCATTTAAAGGAGTTTAACACTCATTTATAATTAGTTGGAAAACTTTATTATACATTGAGTATTTTAGATTTATTCTACTTACTAATATTATAAACAATTGTGAGACATAGATCCTTGTACAATTTTTCAGCTTTTGGACTGAAAAAAAAAAAGAAAACCCAAATAGGAAAACATGACATATTTTTAAAGTATTGTAAGTAAAAGCCAAATTGCCTAAAGAATGTGTGAGTATTTAAAAAAAAATAAAATTAGATGGCCTCTGAATTGGCATTCTCCTTTGAAGTAAAAGCATCTCAAAGTCATTTTGTATAGCTTAACAAATGAGTTCTACCATTGTGCAGATGCAGTAATGAAGTAATTTGAGTGTCTAAGTGAATACAAGTAATATGAAATACACTGTAAAGACCTTGAACCAGGTCCTGATATAAATGGACTCCATTAGCTTCAATTAAACATTCCCACTACAGCGAGAGAGTTAGTGTGTTCCACTTGCATTCTTACACTTAACCAGAAGCAAACGCTGAGAGTAACAGGATACAAGGATAATAAAGATGAGTAAAAACAGGGAAAAAAAAAAAAAACAAACAAAACCAACAAACTAAAACAGAAAACCACTAAAGCAAAGAAATATTTCCTCCTTAAAGTGTAGGGAACATGTAACGGTGAGGTTATTAGGAGTACAAAACAAGTTGGTTCAATCTTCTGACATTTATAGTAGAGAAACAAGAGAAAAAATAAAATACTTTCTCTAACAGCATGTAGCCACTGCATGGAAAATATTACTTAAACAAATTGTAGACATGTTTTTTTTACGCTAACATATTTTAAGAGAAAACTGATTAGACGTATACAGCCAGTGAGATCAAGCTTCATGTTTCAGGTTTTCTACTGATCATTTTTTTTATACCACTATGCATTCTTCTCAATCTACTTCCCTGTAAAACATTTGTCAGCATCTATTTCTTTTCCTAATTTTTTTCAGGAGCCTAAGCTTCTGTAATAGACATTTCAACAAAGGCTTTTGAACTACCAGTAATTAAAGTCAGGACAGAAAACTCCTATTTTGAACACCTTTTCCAATTACATAATCTACTTAAACATGTACTTGTAGTTCAGGTAGTATATATTATTCTTTCTTTTCCCTCCTCCCGCACCAATATTTCCTGCAAAAAGTACTCTCATAGCTCTACAACCCTTCTTCCCCTCCATTAGTTATGTTCTATAGTCAGAATCAAGAACATTTTATATTATAGTTATAAAGGTTTGTTGGCATGTGAACACTTAATAAGAAAGAGATTAAAATAAATTAATAATTTTGGTGATACTAAAAGTTTTTGTCAGCTCTTTAATTTCTCCCTGCATTGAGAAATCTGGTAAGACAGCAATAATATGTACGCTCATGAAAATCCACGTACACAAAGTCATTTGAAATCCTCAGTCAGTAAATCTAGGCCTAAACACTTTCTTGTACCCAAATCATTGATAATAGCATGTGGATAAATTAAAAAAAAAAAAAAAAAACAAAACAGAAACAAACTTTCAAAGCATCTTCTTCAGCACACTCTTAAAAAGTCTGTCAGTATTGGCGTGTTTCCTAAACTGTTTCATGCCTCAGAAAAGATCCTTCTACCATAACTGACAAACAATACAGTAAAATGTAATTAAAATATGGAAGTTAATGACTCTTGGAAGATTTTCTGTTTATCTGTATTAAAACACTGCTAATCCAAAAGACAAATGTTCTCAGTATGTGTTTGTCAGATAAGAATTTTGTATAATTAGTACTCTTAGGATTAACACAGGAGGCCTAGAGGTATGCTATGCACATACACATATATGCGCACAACCCTCCTCAGCAAGCAAACAGAAGAAAATCAGCCTGAATCTATAAAGAAAGAAAGAAAAAAAAGACAGTAAAATGAAAGGAGGAAAATTTAACTTAGTGTAATTAAGGAAATTTAAATCAGCTTTTTATTTTTCTATTTCTGACAATTCAATATGTCTTTACAGGTTAAAAAAAAAAAAAAGGGTTCTGTACTTTCTTTGTTATTGGATATTCACATTGCTTCTCTCCTATAAAAAGTTCTTTGCCCAGATAGCTGTGTTCATTTTCTTCCAAGTAGTTAGATCCTATGTCAATTTTTCATATTCATTCTCAGTTTTTCTTGACAGTTGCAGAAATAGGAAGAGTTCAAGATAAGTCACTAATAATTGGATCCAACTACATTAACACCATTATACTGGACATATTTTTCTGGCTATATACTGACTCTATTTTTCTTCATTAACTATGATAAAATATTTATTTCTTTTCAAAACAACACATTGTTTTGTAGGTTTTCTGATACATGTTCAACATGATACATTAAAAAGTAGTCTTAGTGTTATAATTTTGCCAGTTACTTTTATGCATTTGATAAATAAGAGAATGGATTAAAAATAAGGACTTGTGTGATTTTTTTTGTATTCTCTTCATTTTGATAGCTGACATTTAGCTTTCTCAGCGTACAAGAGCATTTGGTTGGGAAATTCCAAATTTCCCTGCAGTCATGAGATTAATAAAACCACTTTTTTTTTTCCAGTTTTTTCTATTTTGAACATGAAAACTGAAGTCCTAATTTATTTATTTTTTTTTAATTCAAGGATTATTTTAGAAGATATGATCTTTTGTTAACATACACTTGTATATTTGTCTTCCAGGGAATAAATACAGCAATTTTAAAAATTATGTAATGTTCTGTACTTTGGCAATTGGTCTTCTATAACCACTTTTATTCTAGTACCAATAGCTTTGAATGTGAATTTCGTACTTTATATTATATATTTGTTAATTAGGAAATGTGCATTCCTAAAATATTTATTTTAAGTAAGGTGACAAAACACTGCCTATAAATTAACTATTTATTCCCCAACATTAGTTTGGAACCATCTGCTTAAAGCAAGTAAAGCTATTTCTTATATTCTAATATATTCTGCTTTATTTTTTCATGAAGAACGTAATTTTGCCTCTCATTTTCTGTAAGGCCTTGGACTTCTGATAACAAATGCATTTAATTATTCATATTTCACATTTCTGTCATTCAAGAAGATTCACTTTTGGAATTTTGTTACAGATTGATACAGCTTTTGACATGAAAAATAGTGCACAGGTTGCACACAGCTTTTTAATGGTGTTACATTAGCAGCAGTGGTGTAAAGCCTGTCTCCGACTGCCATAGGCGCAGCTGTGACACTGAAGTGGCAGGGTTGGTTCATGGCTTTCATCAGGTTTAATGTGCCCCCACACTTTGCACCAAATGCCTCAGGGTTACGAAATCTGGGTGCAGGTATCAGGCCAGTCATGCTCCTACACACCAATCCTTGCTGGCAGCTGCCAAGGCAAAGGCACCCATGTTGGCTCAAAGCTCTGGTAAGGATGGGTCATTGTAGACTGTGGCCCTAATCAGGGTGCAAAAAAGAGCTGATTTTGTTCCAAGTTCAACAACAAGGACATGGTCCCTGAGCTTTCTCCTCCATGACTCCAGTGTCTCTGCTGCAGTCAGAGTTGCTGGCAAATATTCCTCCAGGTCCTTTGTTGAGGTGTATCTCAGGCTTGGTTTGCTATAGCAGGTTACGGCACCACTCTCCTTGTTCAAAAGCTACATGGACTGTGACATTAAACATTTTTTGATGTTTTTGTCTGGTCTCTCCATCCTTTCTTTCACCTTTCTTCCTTCCCTTGTTCCTCTCTCTTTTTTCTCCCTTCTCTCATGTAATCAGCTCTAACCTTGAACATTGTAATGTTAAAATTGTTAGAAATATTCAACTGGAAAATATAAAAACTGTATAAGATATCATTAATTACCCCTTTAAAAATTACAGTTGATGGAATACCCTGTTTTAATAGAATGGCCTCATTCAATTTCTGTACTTTTATGCAGTCCCCTTAGAAATCACTAAAATTCCAACTTCGTTCCTTTTTTTTTTTGTTGTTGTAATATTTACTTCAATGGAATTACTTTACAGTCTTTGAAGAACAGTGTAAGAGTCTGTTTGTACATCAATGATGTTAGCTTCAAAGGGACCTGAGGAAATTAAATCTGCTTTGTGTCTGCCACAGTTATATCTGCCACTGACTCTACTATATCCATTCTTAAATTAAACAGACAGGAGTTAAGTATTTACGGTGACTTAAAGTAAAATTTCCTTAATACTGCAACCTCTCTTGATTAAAACGTGTATTAACTGGCTTGTAGATATGCTTTAAATTCAGACTAAATATGGTTTCCTTTGAAAAGAGAAAAGATATTATGGAAGATATTACCTATCATGTTTTATTCATAATTTATTTATAGTTCACAGAATCACAGAATCACAGAATCTTAGTGGTTGGAAGGGACCTTTGACATCATCGAGTCCAACCACATTAAAAAAGAAAAAAAGTCACACATAAAAAAAAAAAAAAACACCAAAAACCCCCACCCAAACAAACACAAAAACATACCCACAACCCAAAACAAAACAAACAAAAAAAATGCCAAAAAAAACCCAGAAAAACCACACAAAAAAAGCACCCACCAACTAAACCCCACACCCATAAGCCCACACACAACACCCCACCACAAACCAATAGTCGTTCAGAAGGTCCAACAGAAAGTAATGTTCACCACTATTCTATTGACATATGGATTGCTTATATAACATCTGGAGATCCACCTAAGTCTTCTTCTAATTATTTATCTCTTGCATAATAGAACACAAAGGAGAAGAACATCTCTTTCTTACTATTTCAATGGATTTATGACCAAAAAAATCCATGACAAGCTGAAGAATCTGTCGACACAATTTATGAATCATGGCTGAAGTTACAAACTCTCTATGTTTCTCTATCAAGTTGCCATTTCTATTTTCTAACTGATATGCCATGCTGTCAGTATCATTTGATACTATCATTTCTCTGTTGTCCTTTTATCTCAATATTTAGCTGAAATCCTAAAAAAGGTACCTCACAATAGATGACTGCTAAATGAATACTACCTTTACTCAAATACAAATATACTGAAAAATAAAGTCCCTACTGAGAAGAACCAAGTACTGCACTGCAAAAATGCCTTAACAGTGAAGTTATTTGAGAAGTGTTCATGATTTTGGAATGAAATTATGAAAGGATTGGAGAGCTGTAAAAGGGAAAAAGATAAAACCTTTATTCTCTTTGAATAGTTTTAATGGTTCAGGGAAGTGTAATGAGACAAAAGAAAATATCCTAAAGCTCAAAGAAAGACAAAAGTGGGCACAGACAAGATTCAGCAAGCTTGCCAGCTTGGTGAAGAGATTCTTAAACTAGGAAGAAAAGGAGAGAGCAATTGCAATCCACAGCCAAGTGAGGAATGGTGGACACAGGTGGAAAACCCAAGATCCATGGCACCAGGAACAAAAGAGACCTCAGAAGCAGGGTCGAACAAGACCTTTCTCAAGGGTACACAGAAGTATGTACAACCTAGGAAACAAGCAGGAGGAACCAGGACGCCAAATGGTGCTGCATAACTGCAGTGCTGTTGAATGAGATAAAACATGGTGGAACTGGAGTTGTGCAATGGGAAAATACAGACTCTTCAGGAAAGACAAGCAGGGAAGGTGGTAAGGAGGGTTTTGTCTTCAATGTGAAGGAGTCATAGAAAGCTCCCCCATGGAATGGGCTACATGCTGGGGTCAGGATCAAAGAGGAGGCCACTTTGTGGCAGGAGTCTTACAGGACACAGGATCAAGATGAAGACAATGGCATGAAACATGAAGTACAGGTAAACATTTTGCTTTGTATTATACCAAGCTCACACATCATTAACACTCAAATCTTTGTTCACATACATAAAATTAATTAAGGAAACAACAAATAATTAATAAAAGCAAACCTTCCCATCTCCTTATTAAAGATATTAGCTGTGTTAAACAAGATCGTCACTCTAGATGATTTGGAATCCATGCCTGTCTCTTTTTTTATAGAGGCAACTGATCTATATCTCTCTGGAGGTGTCCTCACTATATTGATTAGTTCCATCTCCCATGAAATAATTTAGTACTTGTGATAAGCATGCTAATTAAGATTTTCCTTAAAGTCTATGCTGCCAGAATCAATTAGATACTGGAATATTTTTTTCCAAAACTTCAGGGAATAACTAAAAAGAATAGCCGAGAGTGCATTAAAGATTAAAACTAATATTTTTTTTTCAAGTAACATTTAGAAAAATGCTTCTAGCAAAATTGTCTCTAGTAAAAGCAATTTTTTTTAATTTAAGTTTATTCCTGAATACATATTGTTACATGAGAAAATATAAAGAATATATATAAATACGAAAACTTTTCACAATGCAGCTTTTGTGCAAAAAAAAGACAGTGACAGATTGTGTAATATTTTTTTTGCAGTTACAAATATAGTGAAGTTACTAGGCAGAAGATCACAATCTCATTAAGACCATATGCAGTGCAATAGTTTATCCACGCTTCAGAAGGGTATGAAAAAAATAGAATGAGATAAAAACAGTTAAATGAATGATTTCCATGCTGTACTTGCTAAATGCTAACAGTACAAGATGAAATTCAACATAATTAGAAGATTAATAAGGTCAAGAAAACAGCTTGACCACAAACCATGAATTTCTAAATGAAGAGAAAGATAGCTGATAACTCTTCAGCACAACATAGAATACAGTCATAGAATTACAGTATCTTAATTCACACAGAAAGGGACCGTCTCAGGTCATCCAGTTCTATGCCTGCTCAAAACAGATTTAATCAGATCAGATCGCCTGTGATTGTGTCCAGCTGAATCATGAACACCTCTGAGGATGGAGATTTCACAGCCTCTCTGGGAAACCCCTTCCACTGGTTGGCCACCCTCACAAAAAACAAGGGTTTCTGGTATCTAATTGGAATTTTTCATGGTCTCAATTGTGTCTCTCATCATATCACGATACACTTCCAGAAAAAGTCTAGATCCCTCTTCTCTGTATTCTCCAATCAGGCAGTTGTAAACAGAACTATGATTTCCCCTGAACTTTATCTTGGCTGAATTAATCCAGCACCCTCGGGAGCCTTTCCTTGTATGTCTTGTTCTCTAACTCCTGACTATCCTGTTGTCTACATTCTTCTTGTACTAGGGAGCCTGGAATCGCACACAGCACTCCAGATGTGGCCTCACCAGTGCTGGTTAGAGAGAAAATATCACCTCCCTCAACCTGTAGGCAACACTCTTCCTAAGGCAGCCCAAGAAGCTGTTGGTCTGCCTTGCTGCAAGAAGCATTGCTGGCTCATGTTCAACTTGTTGTCTGCCAGGATCCCAGGTCCTTCTCTTCAGTGATGCTGTCTACCTGGCCAGCTGTCATCCTGTATTAGCACATGAAGTTATTTCTTACCAGAGGCAGAACTTTGCATTGCCTGTGTTGAACTTCATGAGATTTATGCTTGTCCGTTTCTTCAGCCTGCCTGGCTCCCTCTGAATAACAGCTCTACTTTCTACAATATTGAGCTCTCCCCCTGCCAGTTTGTAGTCATATGCAAACTTGCTAAGAGTCTGCTCTGTCCCATTATCTGTTTGTTGGTGAAGACATTAGAAAATGCTAGTTACACTACTGATCCCTGAGGAACTCCACTAGTTACTAGTCTTACTAGTCACTAGTCTTTTTAGGTACTAGTGCAAAGCTGGACTTTGCACGACTCATCACAGGATCCCAGCAAACTTTCCACTCTATTTTTCACTTATCTTCCACCAAACTGCTGATAAGAAGACTGTGCCAAAGGCCCCTTGTCAAGGGCACTCTCCTTCCCTGATTTGCAACATCAGTAACTTTGCCATAGAAAACAATGAGTTTGATCAGGAATTTTCACTTAGTAACCCCATGTTGGCAGATCCCAAACACCCTCCTGTCCTTCATGTATTTAGAAACAGCTTCTAAAAGGATTTTGTCCATGGCTTTTCCAGGATCTCTGTGAACCAGCAGGCCTGTAGTTCTCTGGATCCTCCTTGAAGATAAGTATGACATCTGACATGGGAAACTTCCTATTGACTGCCACGACCTGCCAAAGTTCATGAAGATCCACTTTGCAATGACATCAGCCAGCTTCTTTAGTACCCTCGGGTACAAGCCCATCTGAATTTATGGACTTATGCACGTTCAGGTGGATTAAGTGAACCCTACCTCTTTCTTCCCCTACTGTGGATTCTGCTTTACTCCCACAGGCTCTGCTTAGAGGTATGGGGAACTGGGAGGCCTGAGGACAAGTCCTACCATTGAAAACTGAGGCAAAAAATCTTGCCTGCTGCTTGTCACTAGGTTGTCTGCCCTGTCAAACTATTTGGTCTAAAACAAAACCAGTGTATTATTCTTAAAATCTGAAAGTAGATAAATACAAACTTGATATGAATTGTTCATTTTCTGCATCTGTAGATACATTGAACAGCTTCACTAACACATTCAGAAACCTAGACCCTAAATGACTGCTTAGGTCAATCTAAGATAGAAGTTTGATACAGGAATAAACTAGTATAATTACAGAGTTTGTGTTAGCCTGATAAAACTAAATGTCATTCCTACTAGTTCTTTTTGGATATACAACCTCTAAATCTATCTCAATATATACATACATTAACAACCAAGCACCACAGGGGGAGGGAAGGGAGGTAAGAATTGTGAGATACGTTATCAGAAAACTGTGCTTATTTCAGACACCCAGGATTCATCCTAAGCAAATTCAACTTGGTGGATCTATTAAACACCCAGGATTTGTAAGAGAAGTCAGTATTTCTGTATCACAGGTTGAGGTCAGAGTTCCATGTAGCATCTTCAGTGTGCTGGCAACTGAATCAAGTCCTCAGTGCAGTGAAGTAGATGCATTTGAAGATTGAATGAGAAAATTAAATCTTAAATTGCAAAGTTGTCCACCTTCAAAGTTACCTGTATGTCCAATGTCTATATGAGGAACTTTATCACTTCCTTTAAAGGGATTAATGCATTAAAATTTAAGTACAGATTAATTGCTTGTTTTAGATAACTTGATTCAAACTTATTCTACTTATCATAGTATCTTGGTTAGCTAGGATGAATTCAGGTCACTTGAGTGCAGTTGGGAATTATTCTCATCTTCGTTTAACTATCTAAAGGTAGCTGACTTGTCTGAAATAATTGTGGAGATAAGCTTTTTGATCAGTGGTGACAACTTTAAAAGGCAATACAATTTGGAAAGTAGAAACGAATTTTAGGATTAAATGAATCACGCTCTGTATAAGCCTCCTTCTTTCCACATTATATAGAGGAGGAACCAAGACTACCAGTTTGAAATAGTCAACTAATTTTTAGTTGGCAAGTACATCCTTATCATGTGAAAAGATGACCTTTTTATTGTTTATTTATTAGGCAAGAGACATCTCATTACAGAGATTGGACTCTCAAAGATTTTAACACTAAACTCAAGCGAAATCACTGTTCAATATAAGGAAACCTAAGGTATTTAGAGACATTTTAATTTTTTTTTTTTTAAAGAAACATAGTAAATACATGAAAAATACTACCTGATATTTTAAAACAATCATATATTTTTTCAATAAATTAGAAAAATATTAAGATTTATGGACAGATTTTCTAAATTTATGCTCTATCTCTTGTAATCATGGATATTAATTTTGTGTGTAGGAGAGGTACCCAAGGAATTTTGTAACTAAATCAAAACTATACAACACAACAACAAAAAACCCCAACAAACCAACCATATTTTAAACACTTGATATTTTTGTACTCTGAATCATTAAGTCTTTGCTTCTACAACAGTTTGTTGTTTTTTTTTCTGATGTCTTTGAGGTGCAATTCTTCAAAACGTTTACACTTTTCATTTTTTTCTGGATTAACTGGGAATCCAGGTATTGTTGTTGTAAACCTTGAAATAAATTATTTACTGATACAGTTCTTCCTGAATCATGTTACCATCTTACTTTCAAGAAATGTAAGTATAAGCATTGTATCTCATAAAAGTGTTTACATGTTGAGATATCTATGACACCTCAGGAGCTTGTTTTCACAATTTTCCTGTTTACACAAAGTCTGTAAAGAGTAAAGATGTGCTAAGAGCTTCTCTTCAGTAGGTTTTAAAGTAATGTTTTCTTATCACTACTATTTTGAAATCAAAATCTCAAGATTAAAGTTCATAGTGTAGTAACATCTCATATCCTTTAACATGGAAATCTCAGACATCCAAGAGTAGATTACTTATTCTTCAAATGCTTCATGTATAACACTCTTCTTCAGGAGAGGATTTATGATTGCAAAATTTTGTGCTTTCTTGAAAGACCTTTCATTTCTGCTAGACCTTTTGTTGGACAGCAAATCATAAATTCTTTTTATCATCTTTCCTTAGTTCAACAGAAGCACATACTGGCATTGTTGACTGTCATTTTGAAACCTATCAACTTCTGAAGATCTTTGTTTATCTCTGTCTATCACCAGGTAATAGCTTCTCCCTCTTTTTCTGTATACTAACTTTTCAAAATAAAACCAGGCTCAAGTGTTCTGCCTTTCTGTTATAATGGCATGCCATTCATGTTTGCATACTGTATATGGTTTTGTTGGGTTTTTTTGTTTACAGTTTTGGTTTTGTTGCTGTTGTGTCCCGTTCCGTCCGTGTCCGTCCGTCCCGTCCGTCCCCCCCCCCGCCCCCATATTTTAGCATAAACTCTTGCTTTTTTCTTCCTATTTACCACTATAGTTTTTTTGACTGTTACACATCCCTTATTAGCTTCCTTTGCCAGGAATAATGAACACTTCTAGTTTATATATGATAATTCGGCTCTGAGGAATTCTTGAGATTCAATGAAGCCTAGAGTTCTTCTCTGACTTGATCAAAGAACTGTATTAAGTAAACATATTCTTCTAGTAACATAAAAAGAGATACAGGCATGAGAGAGTAAAAGTCTTTTTTTTACTGAACTAACTTCCTGTTCCCACTGGCATCATGTGATTTGGAAAGAAAGGAAGATTAATGAAAGAAAGATTAGGAAAGGTTTATACAACAATAAACCCATACCTGAAATTCTAGATAGGCATGAAGGTAAGTAAGATCAATTTCATCTTACACTAGGGGTAATGTTCGTGTTCAGACTGCACATACTTTAATTTAGGTTTCTAAATACAATAATCTGCATCTTAATTTGGAAATGAAGCTCCTCATCCACATCTCAATTAGGGATTGAAGGTCCCAATAGGGAGCTGCCTAAACAGAAACATTTGCAACCATTTGAGATGTCTTTGTGACTCCAAAGCAGACATGATGGTGGCAGATGCAATATATGATCAATGGCAAACCTGTGTCTTATTAACAAATGGAAGGTTGAGAGAAGCCTAAGACACCTCATATGGCAGCAGATATGTGGACAACAAAACTGAGTGCTGGAATTCCATTTGCTATAGTGGGAAATCAGAGAAGATTTGCTTGCCTAAATGTAAACATAAAGGGACTTCTTCAGAGCAGTCTAACGGACACTAGGTTTAGTGCTGTGCTAAGGTTCTGACACTGAGTGCACAGGGGTAAACTCAGAAAGAAAAGAGTACAATTCAAGTTCTAACAAAAGAAATGCTGAACCAGCAGCAGTGAAAGTGATGATAGATCAAGGATAATGAGAGTTGGATAATGATTCCATAATTTGATAAAATATGGTCATAACAGTCTTCAGAAAGATAATTTCAGTGAATGATAATTTCATTCATTATTTCAATTTTACTTTCACAGAAGTGAAATTGGTATCCAGTGTAGGACAGATGGGAGAAGAGCTCTAAACTGTTCTTTTGAGCCTCCTTTTCAGTTTGCTTAGAGGTAACTCACTTGCTACTGAAAAACAGATCAAGGATATATTTTTCTCCTTTCATTTTCTCCTTCTCTTTCATTGGTATAGATATTTCATAAACTTTGACTAAGGTAGAATTTAAGTTATTTTGGAGCAAAACATCACATTGTGATTCCGTAGAATTGGTTAAAGTCTCTTACTTCTATAATTTATGCAAACTAATCAAAATAGGTGGAACATTGAAGAGTTTCTGCACCTTGAAGATGTAGATTTTTCAAAGTTAACTCTTCTATATTTACCTGATCCAAGAAGTAAATTTATTTTTTTTTGTTTCTGAACTTAAAACTTTTTTAGAATTTAAAATACAGTAGGTTTTCTTCCTTTACCAAAACATAATGTCTTTTGCATCTCTCAAAGACTTTACTACTACTGAATTACTGTTTACAGAAATTTAGACATATTTAGGATAGGTTATATATATCTAAAGTACAGTTGAATTTTAGAAGTGTCTATTAAAAAAAAAAAAAGAAAAAAAAAAAAGAAAAAAAGGAGCAAAAATCCATGTGCTGGTGAAGGTTTCTGTGAAAGCATGTTTCAGATCTTTTCCCCCAAATGGTGAACTTGCTGAGTTTGACACTTTCTGACAGATATGAACATTTTGAGCTTTGAGTCTTATTGAACACTATGGAAACATTTCACCTTTGTCACCTTTCCATATAAACACCAGTAAAAAATGTCAGTATGAGAGAGATGACAGAGAATAACACACAGAAAAGAAGGCAAAGAAAATATGGACCTATTATTTCTTTTGTCATGTCCTTATAGCACCTTTTTCCCCCTGTATATAAGGTTTTTCCATTTCTCTACTATGTTTCCACAAAGCTTTTTTCTCCCCATTATCTTTCCATTTTTTTTCTTCCTATATTTCCTAGCACTTATGTTCACTAACGGTTGATTTTAAGAGTGAACTAGAAATAAAAAAGCTAGATATTCAAATTAGCAGCAGCTATTTTAGTAAATGCAGAGAAATATGCACCTGTAAAAATATTACAGTTTGTCTTAATGACCTATTTTAGAATCTTATTCTTCTCTTTGACTATAAAAATAGCCTGAAGTATTAATAGTATATATAGTATTAATATCTTACTTCTTAAAATGTAAATTTGAATTTCTATCTTAACTTTCTAACAAAAAAAAAAGGAAAAACAACTGCAGAGAATAAAAAACATTTGGTCATTGTCATATTGTCATATTTTTCAGTACCTATCAATATTTATATGCCTTATTATATTTATATTTTATTCAGTTCTAGAAACAAAATGTATTCTGACTTCTCAGGCCTGTTTAATCTGTGAAATACGTCTTGAGATCCTAAAATACATTCTGAGCTTTGTGCATTGTCATGTTGTTCTAGAATATATTCTGCTTTCTGGAGCACATGGAAATACATGCATTGGAGCACGTCTGACTTCTTGCATGTGCTTCTGTCCATTAAATACTAAAATCTCTCATTTTCCACATCTTTTAAAAAAGCAACAAGCTTGGATAAAATGTACACAGAAAACCTTAAAATATGAATCAGATGCAAACATGATCTGAACCAAAATATTTCCAAGTCAAAACGTTTTGTGGGAAAAGATCATATTTGTACATAAACTGATTAATTAGAGACTTAATGTCGAGTATCTCTTGCAAGGTGACTAATATTGTGTAGATGTCAAGGAAAGAAAATACAGAATGGTTATGTAAACCTGACACTTTATGTAGTGAAACAGGAAAAGAAAAAAAAAAAAACAAACTTATGCCCAGAAGAAATAAACATTAGATATGGATACATATGCACGTATATGTATTTAGACTAAACGACCCTTTATATGAAAAAAAAATCTATATAAATAGATGGCCAAGTGGCCAAGAAGGCCAACAGCATCCTGGCCTGTATCAGGATTCACATGGCAAGCAGGATTAGGGAAGAGTGATTTTCATCCCTGGAGATATTTAAAGATGGGTAGGCATAGTGCTTAGGTTCATGATTTAGTGGTGGTATTGGCAGTGTTATTGTGGTTTGGCAGGTTAATAGTTGGACTCAATGATCTTAAAGGTCTGTTCCAACCTAGAAAATCTAGGACTCTACGTGTATGGTTTGCATACTTTTGGGCCACTTGGGCACTCCGTGCAGTTTGGAAGACATCTGAAGTCAGGTTCTGTGTAGTGTGAACATACTCTCTTGGCTTTGCAACAACTAGCTCTATCACTGCAAAAAATAAGTCATTCCACACCATTTTTTGGTGCTTTAGGAAGCATTTACTGAAATTGCTACATTTAGCAGTGGAAGTGTTTTAGCACTAATGTTGGGTTTTGTTGATATTCTGCTACTTGGTCTTCTGTCCTCTTTGGTATGCTTTGGGACTTATGGGTTGACATCTTGTCCATAAAAAAACTAAAATGTATTACTTGTGCATTAGTAAAGATGAAGAAAACATGCCAAATCAGTATGTGCAGCCATGTGACTGGTAAATATGGACAATGATTATCTTTAAAGTGTTGGGAAGAAAATTACCATATGTCAGACATTTTTCTCAGGAAGATATCTGAGGGAATGAAGTAGAATTACACATATTAAAGTGCTTTTATGTTTGTGTTCCTGAAAGTATGCAAATATTCCCCTAAGGAGGATTTAATGGGATTTTCATGTCCCTTTTGGTGGGAATTATAAAGAGCTTCTTTGTTCCATTTTAAAAAATTATTCACTTATTTTGCAGGACATGTTTATTGACAGTAGAGGATTCAGACACACACTGAGAGATGAGTGTTTTAGTGTTTAGGTGAAACAAATGGAAATGAGGGCCAGACTATTATAAGAGTGATATACATTTTTGTGGGCAAAACCCCCACTCCTAACACTAAAAGAAAAAAAAAATATACAAATGGTAAAGCTTGGTGTTAACTTGTCTAAAAAGCTGGACTTCTCCCTGTCTGTACAGAGCTATTCCTGCAACCAAGGATAGAAAGCAGTATATTAATTTAATGCTCTCCATGGGTGTGAGCAACAATGACAGTTTCAAAGCTTCTCCTTGTAGCATGGTACAGGAGTAGTATTTGTGTCACCTACCTTTAGGTATCTATAATGTAGACGTTATTACACTAAGAACCATTTATTAACAGTGGACAAAACAAACTATTGGAGCGTAATTGAGGTTTATAAACATCTGGGAATATGTGGACAACTTCTCCATGTGTCACATGATCTTATGACCAAAAGTAAACTTTGGGACCTGGTTAAACCACACATGCATATATCTGTCTCCTGTTTTGTGAGGTATCCAGTGGCATGCCACCTGATCTGCAGCTGACACTTCAAAAGAGCTTGTATGTTTCTGTCCTCCTGCACCATCACTGCTGGTCTGAAAAGGATATCTCAGATCACCTGATTTGTCTCAAATAGCAAGAGATGTCTATGTAGTACGTACAGGCAACTGAATCAACATCAGCAAAAGATGAATCACAGCTGACAAGTATCTTCTTTCCTAAGCTAAATAGTGCATTCAGAATCACTAGTCTAGATATAGAGAAAAGTTCTGATCCTCACCACTCCCTTGTTTTTTTAAGTTCTCAGATGTTCTAACTTGTTATGTCTTCTTGGTCTTTTACTAGCACATACCCTACCCCTTCTTCATCTGCTCAGGATGCCATCAAACCTCTCTGTTCTTCACATTTTTCGATTGTTGCAAATGATCTTTGCTTTCATTTTATTAATCTCAGTTCTGCATTCTACAGTTAACTTCTCAGAATTGGGAAGCCCTCACACCTGCTCATTCCAAAGTGCTGTAACCAGGAACACCTTTTGCTCTTTACCATTTTTTTTCATATCAGTCCTCCAAAACTTTGCCATGCCTTCCTGATCTTCCAGTATATAAGATGAGTTTCTCCTCATCTGCAGGGTCCTAACCACCCCTGTTCCAGTCTTGCCCGTGCGTCCCCCACCTACCTTATCTCTTCTTTTCTCACAAATACTTAAACCATTCCCCTTTTCACTCCTGTGCTGCTCTCTCCCTCTGTCCAATTGCCTTCATATGTCAGGTCCTCTAAAGCAGGCTTTGAGAGCTTGCTGCAAAAAAACTGTAAGGTGCAGGACAAGGTATTATTTCGTTTGGGCTATTATTTAACATCTAATTGTAAGGTATTTCATAATCTTGTTGACACACAGACTCTCAGTCAACAACAAATGAGGGTTTTTATTGCTTAGCTGCAAAAAGAGGAATTTATAACCTCAGCATAACATCTAGGAAGAGTCTATTGGTCTAAAATACTCAATGCCCCACAAACTATCTTTTACGAGAAGGATAAATTTAGACTGCTTTATCCCTTCATTGGTGATTTTAAAGACAGACCAGTTAAAGCAATATGTGGTATGCTTAAAAAAAAAAAAAAAAGGGGGGGGGGGGAGGAAAAGATAAAACACAAAAAGCAAAAAAGTTATTCAAATGCTTTTAATCAGCTTTTTAATGCACTGTGGAAAGCAATGGTTAGAGTGGGTCATACATCAATTTATTAAAATGCTGTTTTTAAATCCTAACAGCTGACTAAAATATTTCAAGTGTAATTCATCTGAAACCAAGCCTTGAATCCTGATGTATTAAGCTTTTGATATGAACTGTTTTCCACCTAGTAGATCGCAATATATTTTTAAAACATGATGATATAGCTCAGTAACTGTATGTGGATTAAATTTAAAGTTTTCTTAAGAAAAGCGAGGAAGTTAATATTTTTGTAGTTTAGCTGTCATTTTTTTATCATGTTTTATCCTCATTTTTTACTTAGGAGAAGCTGCTTTTAAAGCGAATCTGAATCATATATTACACACTCTATTTTCTAATAGAGTCTATTGCCATAGTTAGACTGCAGCTGTGCAACTAGATCCTGTTGATAAAAACTAAGAGTGGCTCCTAGTAGTAAGGAATATTCCATTTATTTCAATTTCCAATTTACAGAAAGAGGCATCTGTATTGCATATGGAATGTTTTTACTGTGAATTAGAAGAACAATTAATCAATTGAAAAATCCAGCAGCTATTTTTTGTTCCCTCCAGGAGCACTCCCATCCTCCAAAACAAGCTAAAACAAATTAATAAGCAAAATTTCCCATTTTTTCATTCAAAACTAATGTCAATTAATGTCGTCTGCTGCATACTCTGAGATTAGACTATTTTTCTTTTTTTTTTTTTTCTCTTCCTGATTTACTCAGTCTCTCAGGCTAGCAATGTAACTTGCAATAAAGGTTTAGTGTCACGAATCCTTAAACACAATAACCAGTTTATGTAAGTAAAACCAATAGAAGTATTTAATGGAAAACTTTAAGTACATATTCAAGGAACCAATATTCTTCCAAGAAACATCAACCTCTGGCACTTTTCAGTCTCTTACCTTCTCTCCTGCTCTGTCCTGTATTGATGAACTCTGAGTTCTGAATTGCCCTGCAGAATTAAAATTTAAAGTTACAAAGGGTAGGAGTCACAATACGAAATCTGTATCCAAAAGGCATTTTGTATAAGCCAACAATAATGGAAACAGGGCTTATGTTTGTGATCCAGGAGAAGCAGTGGGGACAATACTAACTCTTCTTTGACCTCATGTTTGCAAATGATGTTCAGGCAAGACAGACACAGTTTTTCCTCTTTGTTTCCCATGTTTTCACCATTGCCAACGAAAAACACCAATACAAAACCCAAGAAACTTACCAGCCTCCTCCACCGCAGTCAGGCGTGGTTTTATCTACGTTTCTTTTTTAGATGGTTACTACTCATTCACAGAGTAATTTCATTCCAGTGAAATATATTTTCAGTAATATATCTATTTATCTACCATATGCATGCAGAAGAAGATACAGCTATGTTCTGAAGGAATTGCACTATAAGAGGAATAATCTGTTCATACTCTGTAAACAGAACTATCATTTTAAATTTGGAAAGCCAGAGAATTCCCCCTTTAGTTAAGGGGAATTTAGTTAAGAAAGTTAACTTCTACAGATTGAAGTACAAAAGGGAACTGACTGAGCACAGTTTGTAGGTTTACAAGACAATCAGGTGAGGACTGTCTTCCATAGGCCTGAAATTCCTATTAAGTGAATTTATATTTATTTTTGGATTAAGTAATAAATATTCCTGGACCTAATTTTAATTTGAGATAAAAATAAAATACTTCTGATATATAACAACTAATTTAGAAATATCAGTACCATATCAAATTAACCAAGTTATGTTTTGTTGTAGCAGAATTTTTTTATAGTTCTGTTGTCTGTTGACTTGTGAAAGAAGTTCTTTCTTACTGGTTTCTTCTTATAATTGAAAGAAAGTATTTAATTCCTGTAGAGAATATTCTCATTTTATTTCCCATGTTGCTTAATGTGTCTTAAGAACCTTAAGTTTTGTAATACTGAGGGGGGTGCACCTGAATACTTGGAAGACCTCACTTTCAATAATGCAATCTGCCTTTCACTTACATAACCTTTCAAGTAAGATATATCAGGTTTGGTTTTGGTTTTGGTTTTGGTTTTTTTTGTTAATAGTCTCATGCGATTTTTATTTTGCTGTTATTTTTATGGGCTTACTCTCACAAAAGCTGGTATTGTTATTATGCTGGGTTCTCATGGGAAGTGATTGTCACTGGAGGGAGGTTACCTCTCCATGTCCCTCACTTTTCTATCCTCTCTTTTTATATATTTTAGTTTGTACTAGAGGAAAATCTAGACTTAATGGGTGACAAAGTGGATAATTGTCATATAGATATTGATAATACATATGCATGGAGCTTAGCATCAGATTAGAGTGCCATTTCCGTACCTGATCAAAGCATTCTCCAGTCAGCACTAATAGCATCATGATGGGGGAAAATCCACAGGGACCTTGAGTATGTTCCTGTAAAACGTACAGGATTACTATTAGAAAAGTGTTATGAGGCAATCAGCTGCTGCAGCAGAGAGGTCCTCCAGAGGACTACAGTCGTATAGGAGACCCCTGCCACTTCAATTCCTTGGTGACTACCGGGGACAGCTTCTTCCTTTCCCTTTTCCTTTCCTTGTCTCTCCTGTTTTGTTTTGTTTTTCCCCCAAAGTAACTTTTACCATTAAAAAGGGAAGGGGAAGAACCTCACAGCCCCACAAACACTGCCTCGATAGTATTCAGATACACGTGTCTAGAGCAACATGAGATGCAAGTACCCTGACTGACTGCCAGAAAGGGAAGGAAGCTGTTGTAAGCCTTGCCAAATCAGTTCACCCTATGTGATGTTTTAGAAAACTAATGGCCTCCAGCATAATGTTGGATGTGTATATTCAGTCACATGAAGTTTTCCTCATGTGATGCAAGCACATGACCCATACCAGCCAGGACTACTGGAGGCAATAAAATTCCACAAATTAACAATATATCTAAGTCCCAATTTGGACCTGGCCTCACAGATAATAGTACTGAACATGAATTTCCCTGTCATTATCAAGACTTGTAACATTTGAAAAAAATATTAAGAGGTAACTTTTTCCAGAATTTTAGAACTGTACTATTCAACTGAATTTCTTGCAGCCCTTATGAGTCTTTCTAACTTCTTAACAGCCATTAGTAAAGCTCAAGGTAATTTCCCTGTATGGTCCTTCCAAGATCAAGTCAAAACATAGTTTACTTTCAAGATGAAGCTGATGTCAGGAAAAGATTTAATAAATAAGTTACAAGTGGAAGAGCTTTCAGGATATATTGTTGCTGTTCACTGAATAATAATGATTATAAATATAATTAAGACAGGTGTGTTCCCACTTATTTCCTGCACTTTCATCTTTCATTTTAAATGACATTTATGTGTAATTAATAATGCAAGTACAGGAAACTTCAAATTCATATAGACAAATCAGTTAATTAATTTCATAATGATTAGAACTATATTATCCTGCTGAAATCTAGGAGTTAAGTTTAGTAATGAAAATGTAGACAATTGATTGGGGATGAAAATTGTATTATCAAAAAAACCCAGGGAATGGCATCAGTCGGTAGTGGCATCTATTGGGAGTGCCATCACTAGTTTGCACAGCAGTTTGTACAGAAGGCACATGCCAATGTTCCTGCTTCTTCTATTCCTTCTGGTCTCTGCTTCTTCCACAATCCTATTCACCCACAGTGGGGAGAAGGAATCAAAAGAGGTAGAGAAAAGTCTATAATGAAGGAACAGTTTAGCTTCTCAGGATCAAAAGACATCTCACTCAGAGACTGCGGACAACATATTCAACTTCCCATAGAAATCAACACAAAGTGTTAAACAGTTAGAGGTATAAAACCTTTGTTAAATTTGGACCTGAATGTATACATCCTAACAGGTAACTGGAAGTGGGAGCTTTAGGATATATTTCCCAAAGCTAATGTCCTTTACTGAATCTAGTAAAGATGTAATGTAACCTTTTAAATGTTTTCCAACGCATAAATTAGATCAATTCTGCAGATTTTTTTTCATGATGAATACATTAAAAAAACCACAGTCAATAGGTGAAACGTGGATCCTTTGATGGTCCAATGGTCCTTATAGTGATAAGTGGAAGCCTAATGAGCAAACATGACCTGTTTTACTAACCTTTTACTGGTAAATACACATAAATGTCAGTGGCTAATTTTCACATCATGGATACTAAAGGAAAACTTTTGGAAAAATTTGTTTGAAAGTTTTAAGAATATGGTATTAGTTTAAATCTGTGTTTGATTTACTGAGGAACTTTTTATGAATATAAATATTAATTTATTCTTTTAGCAAAGTATGTAGAACGTTATTAAAATGTTTCAAATTTTCCCTGGTGCATTTCCTGCATATTTTTAAAATTCAGAGAATGGGGAGGAAAAAATGAGCATTAAATCACTAGTGAGTTCACAGAACAATTGCTGCCTTGCAGTACTTCAGACAGGCAGATGGATGAAAATGTTGCATAGGTCTGACAATGAAATATACATTCAACTCAAGCTGAAAATCATTAAGACCCATATAGTAGTTCCTTTTGTGTTTATTACAGTTGAGTTTTTCGCACTTTTGTTCCAATTCAAATTCCTAGTTTTGTGCCATGGCGTAAATAATCCTAACCATTAGGAAATACAGAAAATAAACTCATGATAAATTAATAATATAAAATAACTATTTTTAAACCATCAGCATCTTTGTAATTGATGTTTTATATTCAAACAAAACTTCTTTTAAAAGTTCCAGAATAAGTCCCGAATTGAAGATCTGTATGCATGCAGTGATTTGTAGATGTATATACAGTTAACACAGACACTGGGTAAGTGTTAAGGTAGCTAGCTAGAGCAGCAGATAGGCAGAGTAGAGCAATCTTGCATCATGAACCAATTTTTAATGAATACCTAATACTGAGTACCAGTTTATTCAGTGCTTAATTCAGTGCAATTAATTACTTAACCAGTGTTTCAGTTAGTTAGTTGAGTAGGAAGAATCCCCCCCAAAAAACCCAACAATATGCTGCAATATAAGGTTTAACATATCATTGCAAGGCATAACAAGTCTGTCCTCTTAAAGATGTTCCCTTTGCTCCAGAATATTAATAATAAAAATAAGCTCGCATGCTACCTAACTGTTACAATTTTTTTTAAAAGTGTATTCATCTCAGTTGCTTAACAATAAGTGTTTAGTGAAATTTAAGGTACTTACGATGTTTGAGACCTCTATGTAAGACTGGAAGATATGACACAGGAACCACAACTACACAGGATCAGCTTCAGTTTCAGCCAGCGGTCATGAATGTTAGTTAAGATTCCTCTGAAAACCTCAACTGGCACAAAAGGAATATCTGCAATTGTTATGAACCCTTGGATTCACACACCTCACTTCCAAATTGCAATATATTTAGGTAGCAAGTATTCTTATATACTTGATAACTAGCCATTTATTCTCCCACTACAGTCAGTGGAAATCTAGTTAATAATTTCTGTAGTACCCAGGAGCAATGACTTTCCTCCTTAAATATTCAGATGGCATCAGTAGCTCTCTCAGTCCGTGGGAAGGAGACATTAAGTGGCAAGCTGGGCAATTGTTCCATTGTGGTCTGAAACAACTGTAGAGACAAATTACTGTTAATTATAATCTATTGCTTTGATTTTGCCTCTTTTAAACTGTTTTCAGATCCCATTAACAGGAAACTAAATGTTTTCTTTTCAGAATAAATATTGTTTTCACTTTGATATTCTCCAGTGTTTAAAGTAAACACATTTTATCTAATAACTAGGTCATGTTCTTACTTCTCTGCACAAATTGCAAGGATTTTCTGGATGAAGTTTGACAATTTGAATAATTTGCTACTAAACTGCATGTTAGAACAGAGGTTACCATCATCAAGTGTCAGGACTGAAAGGAGTCTGCTGTTTTCTTATTCCCATGTCCAGCTATTGAGTAGAGTTTTGTGTTCCCATTTGTTCTGTGGAAGATGGCTGATTGATAGACAGCCGACAGCTTTGTACTTTGTATGGTGCTTCACAGTAGTTTTTTTAATATTCCAAGTAACTGAAACTAATCATTATACCAAGTTAAATTTAGCACAGAACATGGAACAAACATGGATTTAATTTCTTGGTTATAACATGATATATAACATGATAACCTGACCAATGACCTGGTTAATTTTCTACTATGTAATAATTATCATTCCCTAAACTTGAACTAGGGTTTCTAACTTCCAGCTGACTAAATATTTTTATTTACAATTTCTTGCATCCTTAGCTGGCAACCCTATTTTCCTGTGAGAACTAGGATTTACATGCTTAAATGTTTTGGCTATGTTATACAGAAAGCCTGGAACAGAAAAGGAAGAGATACCCATACCATGATGATCAGTTATACCTGTAAAACCATTTTTTATGGATGAGACATGGCAGTTTAGCAGATAAAATCAGAGAGTCTCCTCCAAGTATACATTTTCTGCTTAAAAAAAAAAAAAGCACAAAGTGTGGAAACATTAATCATTCACTATCTTTTTCATATTCTTGTCACTTTCACATAAGATGAATGTGATGCTTCGACTGTATGAATCTGTAAGCTCTGCTTTTCTGCTGATTTAAGCTTGTCAAATAAATGTTTGCTTTCACAGTAACTTTGAGAGGGGAGAGAGTAAAGAAGTTTTAAAAGCATTTCATGTGTCTGTAATGTTTCTGTTTACATGTAGAACATAGAAAGTACATGTGATTTTGCTTGACTTTTGTTTATTTTGATTGCTAGAATGTCAGCCAGAAGGAAAAATCTTGAATTCTTGTGACCAAGATTATAGGAATCACCCTCCTGGTAAATAGGTTGACATGATATTACCTGTCAAGGCTCTGCTTCCCATGATCCATCTGGTTTTCTTTTCAGCTATCATTGCTCCCACCATGTACAGGGCCAATTCTTTCATGTTCTCTCCTTACATGCCTTTCTATGTGCCACAAATCAAAAAGAAGAAGGGTACTTCACCTAGAGAGTGCTAATGCTCTTGCAGTCTTTCCTAGTATCTTCAGTCCAGTGATAAGTCCAGAGCTGTGCTGATACTGGAGTTGTCCATACGATACACTATATCCATGTTAATGCTACCATATAGAGTAATATAGAGTTATATAGAAATAGGGGCTATATTCATTTGGCTGTGAATTTGATCATATGCCAGTTGCAAAACAACAACAGGAAAAATAAATGTTTAGCTTTACCTCTTTTATCATGCCTGACTGATATATCTCCATACAGCCTACAGCATGATGAAAAGTTAATGTGTCATTCACCTCACAGCACTGAATTTTTGCTAGGCCAACACATCACAGTGAAGCCACACGGCTGTCGTTCTTGACATACTGGTGATGTATGTGCTCAAAGGTATGAAATTTCTGAGTTGCTACAAGCTATTAGTGAACCAGTGCCACTTCAACTTGATTTCTGATTGCTAACTTGCCAAATAGTTCCATGATATTCAACAAAAACATTTTCTTTTTAAGGCAAAAAAGTGATATAATGTTACAGAACAAATCCTTCCACAATGTAATGTGCTCTTGGCTTAAATAAGATAATGTTTCATGAAAGGGAAATATTAATGAAATAAGAATGTTACTTTGCAACTTTCTTACTATATCTTTGAAGATATGATGAGATAGGTCTCATGTCATACCATATAAGATGACAGTAATTGTGGGTCAACAGGATTGTGGAAGAAGCAGAGACCAGAAGAAGGAATACAAGAAGCAGGAACACTGGCAAAGGAAGGCCCATGATCAAGTCCTAACGACCCATAAACAATGCCTTACAGCCCGACTGATGGAGGGGAATTCCACCCTCCTGGCAGTTGGGGGTTGCAGGGGTGTGTCGGTTGGGAAAGGAGATACATTGGTACTGTATAAGCTGCCTGTTTTGTTATAATAAACGATTCTGGTTGCATCACTGACTGGGGTCTGTACCTTCATATGCTACAAATGGCGCCCTACGTGGGGCATTACACAGGAGACTGAAAGATGTCCTGACAGGTTGCTTAAACGAAGCAACTAATGAAAAATAGGATGTCTCCTGGTGTAAAAACATTCCTTTTTCCTCATCACCCAACCCCACTCCCTGCCTTTATCTCTTTCTCAACTCTAGTTCTTAAATTATAAGACCATATATTAACTTCACGGTCCTTCAAATTCGTTTCTGTTTCTTTGGGGTTGTTGTGGTCAAAAAAAAACATGCAAGTTGTCATTTTTCCTCAGTTAAGTCCATCACACTAAGGTGTCTTGTGCCATTTGAGATGCTGTTAAAGTATACAATATGTCCATGGGTTCATCAAGTATATAAAACTGGAGGGGGACTGGAGTGTAGTATTTGTCAATTTTATATGAATATATCAAATATTCTTTATTATCTTAAATTACAATAGATGCTTTTGTCTAGGCAACTGAATCCTACCGCATTGTGCAAAATCAAGAACTGAATCTCATTCTTGATGTCAGGTCAAGATGAATATCATCTCTGACATCTGGTAGCTTCTTAAATCATAATAATCCAAACATCCCAGACATCAGGGGGCACAGGAAGTATGAGTGCAGAAAGGTCAATTATCATACACTAGAGGAATGGGGCATAAAGTACTGGATACAACCCAGTTTAAGACACTAGCATTACAAAATCAAAAAGGCACACATACATAATACGTTTGCTCAGTCCTGTCAAAATCATGAACATGCTATTACTTAAATGTCATAACATACCCCTCCCTTCCAGTAGATGAGGAGGCCTACGTATTTATACTACTACACTACTACATTTCTCTGCCGCAGAAGCAGCAATCATACACAAAACATTATGAATGACAACATAATTAGGTTAAGTAAATTAGAATTCTAAAATTCAGCGTGTTGTGTTTCTGCTTCAGCCTTCTCCCATGACAAGATAATTGATACCACAATACAGAATCAGAGTAAACTTGGCTAAAAAACTAACAGCAGTGTGGCAAGCATTAAGTTTCCCAGTGTAAAGCATTTTATCTATCTACATATTATACTTTGTCCTTTTACCTTTTCCAGTTGTTCAGATTCCATTTTAAGAGTCTAGATATCTGCCTTCAGAAGTCCAACGGTACCCTTGCCAATAAGTTACACAGATTGACATCCTTTTCCTGCTCACTCTGCCTCTCTATATATGTGCAGGGATTACAATGGGCCTCTGACTACAGCACTGCACTGGCAGCACTGATTCACTGTGCTCTTTAAAAATCTTCCCTAAAGTCAATATGGCCTGTACCCTCAAATGGAAATGTACTCATTTATATATAATTACATTAACACGTTTTGCCTGAATAAGCTAAAAATATCAGGCGGTCATGTGGAGTCCTTCTCTTTCAATAGTATTTTCTCTCCCTTATTTTTTCTATTACTAACCATTATTTTTTCAGTAGATACTGCTCGTATATTTGCAGACAATTAAAAAAGGCCTAAAGCATGGAGCTTAGTGCCAGTCTCTGTGATACCCCACTGGAAACTCATGTCTGAAGAAAAAATACTTGGTAACAACTCTTCTAAGTTTTCTGTTCTCTCATTAAGAAAATAAAAAGTCAATTTTTTATCATCTGTTTTTTCCTTGTTTCCTTTCCCACCTTTGTCTTGTCTACATAGACTATATCACAAAAGATTTTTTTGGTAGTATTTGTCCAAAAATTAGAACAATCTTGGATCAAGAGCCCCAGTCTAGCTGCAAAACAAACACTCTGAAGAATCCTCCTTGGAATAAGTGTAAAAACAATGGTACTTAATGACTATCAGCTCTCACAAAGTCTTCAGTTTCAAGAGCTTCATTGACTGATCACAGTAGAGTTACATCGTTGGTAAGGAAATTGTAACACATCACTAAAGTAACACTTATAAATAGGTCCTATCAAGGAAAAAACAATACAGATGGATTTGAGGTCCCTTGTTTTCCACTTTTAGCAAACTAGTGTATTTGTATTCCTCACCTGGAGTGTCTAGCTCGTATAAGTAGCAATAAATTAAACAAACAAATAAAAATTAATATTGTAAAGTAATATTGTGTGTAAATTGTTCCTTCTTGTTCTTTTTCCATGTATTTTACCCCTTTATAATCTTTCTTGAAGTGACTTACATTTCACTGGAGAAAGCATTTTAAATATCTTTGATTATGCATATTCTGAATCAAAGAATGCACTGACATAGTGCAAAGAATTAAATTAATGTGCCCCTACATATATAACTATGCTACAGTTTAAAGAGATATTAGATTTTTATTAAATGGATAATTAAAATTTATATACCTACTTTGGGAATTGTGTTAATCACAGTTAAATATTATAAAATATAACAATTCTTTTCTTTCTACTGTCCTGATAATTTTAGAAAACTAGGTTATTAGAATTAATACAGATTCTTTACTTATATTGTGACTTAATTAAAAGATATTTATTCTTTAAGAGTTTCAGTCAAAATGTTTAGAAATCAGGACATAAAGGATCACTAGAGTAAAAAAAAATAAAATGTAAGACGAGTCATATAGAAGTTATTGTCATTGACATTATGAACTAATGAAGTTTTGAAGTTAGACTGCAATGTTTAAATTTGCATATCCATACTGTTTATCAAATAGCTGCTGTTATCCAGAATAATCTGTCTTTACTTTTTTCCTCTTCTCTCTCATTCTGAAATATTTTAAACAAACTGCTATTATTATTAAAAACACATACTTGTTTTGCCTATGGCACTACTGAAGTCTGTTTCTTTCAATATAGTTGCAGACAAAAAAGATGTCTTGACAAACCGTAAAGACGAACATATGGTCAATATGTACAGAAAAGTCCAGTTGACATGCTCATTATTTAGAAGTTCAGAAATGATTATGCAAACTTTCGATCTACTACCACCACACACTATCTTATTTATTCCAGTAAAATAGAAAAATAAAACTGCTGAGATTTCCAAAACAGACAACTGACTTGGTGCCATGTCAGCAGCACACTGCCTGGAAATGCCGGAGAAAATATCTGAAAGTATCTGACCTCCTGAAAGTGGGATTTTATAGGGTGGTTTGAATTTAGTGCAGCTTTTCCTGTAGAAGTATATAGTTTTAAATTATTTTGGTTTCATCTTATGAAACTCTTTTTTTACCTCAAGTTTTTTTTTTTGTTCTTAATTGTTCTTTATTTACATGATGAGGTAAAAAAATGAATAGTTTTTAAAATCTACAGGGAAAAAATTACTCTGACTGGTAGTTAACCAGAAATTTATTCCAGTGTATTTTTAAAGTATACTTAAAAAAAGGCAAAAGTAACTTTTTATTTAAACTTCTTTTGATAAAAAAAAGAAACAAAACCCTCAACGATTCCTTTATCCCATGAATTCTGTAGGAGTCCAGGGAAACAATGAATCTCCCCAATCAGTAAGTGGATTAAAGCATAAGATTTTTAAGGATTTAAAATTTTAGCCAAAGACCACTGATGTATACTTTTTATATGAATCAGAGTATTGTAAAGAAGAAATGAATTGATTGAGAACACAAATGAGATAATAAATGTAATAGTCATCTGTGCATGTAAATGGCATTGAAATGACTAGGAAAAAAATACGTATGAACAGAAGCATCACTATATAGAACAAGCAAAGTAAAGAAAGAATGGAAAGTAGAATGACTGTAAACCACCTAAACCCCTAGCTCCAAAAAAAAGGAAAATGCCATCCTCATATTTACCAGAAGACATCTATTAGTTGAATTAGAAATGTTTCAGTCGCAATATAAAAGACTCCAAGAAGAAATCATATGCAATTTCTATTGCATTTACAATGTATTTTATTATAAATTATTTTATTCATAGTACACGTAATTTATAATTTTGTGCATTTCTGTGGTAATTTGGAGTGAAAAAAGTACAGACAAGAGTGGACTGGGGAGCCCTTTTTTACTACAGGAAAATATAGGACCTTATCTTATTTAGTATAGTAAAACAAAATATGAATAGAAAACTAAATATGAATGGAATATTACAGTTTTCTATAAATATCTCAGGGACACAAACATCAGGAAAGGGAAAGACATGTTAAAAATAAAGAAAATATTTGTATGATAAAGAACAAATACAAACTGGTCCTGAATAAGTGTACAAAAAATTATGCTTGGATATGGGAACACAATCCATCTGATGCTAGGGAACTGGGCTCCCTAATTGTAGATTATCCTAATGATAAATCAAAGATCCCAAATCGTAGTGAACTCATAAATATGAAGACAGGAGAGGATTTAAGAAGTTAAGTCCTATAGAATAATAATAAAAAGAAAAACCACAAAACAAAAAAAAAAACCCAAACCAAAACCAGAAAAAACATCTAGAAACTAACCTTCTGGAAAAATGAGTTATAAAAGCCATAGCTTCTGGGAAAATTTCTTTATATTCCAAATCACTATCCATCCACCCCAATCTGTTAGAATCAGCAAAGCAGACTTCGAGACAGCTTCAGCTTGTCCAAGGCAATTTGAAGGTAAAAAAAATAAAGCAATTTGTGGCTAAGGACTTTGTGTGGTCTTAGTTATGCTCAAAACCACAGATAAACTGTGGTGTTCAGCAGAGTGAGACAGGTTGTGACTGTCAGAGCATATGCCTAGGAAGGTGGATACCTGCATTCAAGGCCTTCTGCGGTTGTTGAAATTCATATTTCTTACATGCCTGGAGAAGCATCCTATTTGCTGCTGTAGGGCATAGTACTGAAGAACACTTGTTATCTTTCCTGAAGCCAGACCATGACACACGAGCTCTGAAACTGAAAAGAGCAAGATAAAGTAGCAATCCTCTTGATTGTGCTTGGAAAAGTCAGAAAGGAAGTACTGAAGTGTAAGCACACTGCTTCTGTGTTCTGTTCTGTATCTAATGGCTCCCTAATGTGAAATATATGAACAGTCAGCAGTCCCTGGCTGACAAATGGCTGGAAATTATAATCAGTATAAACATAAGAGCCTTGAGTACTTAAGTTATCTTTCTATCCTTAATAACTTTTTTTTGAAGTGTACTTCAAAGCAATCTGAAAATCTGAGCTTGCATCTCTCTTTAGAATTTTGTAAGATGACTGCCAAAACTGAATAGGGTACACTATTTCAAACTGTTCTTTGCTTCTTTATGGAAGCTTTTATTTCTTTGAACATCACTAAATCATTAGCAGTTTAATTTTACATTGATTTATTATAAACTCTAGTAAGAAAATATACACATTAAATTCCCAGGTAAAAAAAAAACAAAACAAAAACAACAACATACTTTTTGGTAGTCACCAAGTCTATACCATCTGTATCTTTGTGTTTGAAAAAGTAACAAAGAAATTATCATGATACCCATGTCATAAATATTCCCTGATGACCCTCTGTGCTGCCTGCATTTAAAAACCAGTATTAAAGGTTTTCATTAGTGATACATTTGCTTAAGACTGTTTAACTTGTTTATTTTTTTTAAAAAATTTCAAGTTGCACTTGTTGCTTGGCATTTTCTTCTCAATTTTACATTGTCCACTAAAATCTATTCAGCCTGGTAGAGGCTGATATCTACTGTTCCAAGAAATTTCTTTTATTAGTTCTACTATCTTTAGAAGCTTAAATCTCTCAATTGCATTGTTTACAGTAAGAAAAAAGTTCATATGTCATTTTGAATGAAAGAACTAACCTGTTAATTTCATGCCAATCCTACTGCTAAGTCCAACTCAAGACCAAAATTTACAAAAAAAAACCAAAGCCAAAAAACCCAAAACAAAATTTTCATTTTTTATATTATAACTAGAGGGAGAAAAGAAAATCAGAGGAGTACCTCTGAATAACTGTTTAAATAAATAATTCGCCATCAACTTCCATCGTATTCTTCCTATAACATAACTATTTATGTACTCAATGACTTTTTTTGCCTCAGCCTTCAAAGGCAAGTGTTTCAGCCATACCACTGGAAGGTAGAAGGCAATGGCAGGGTCTGGGAGAATGAGGTACTATCCAACACAGGCGAAGAACAGGTTCGAGACCATCTGAGGAACCTGAAGGTGCACAAATCCACAGCACCTGAAAAGATACATCTGTGGGCCCAGAGGAAACTGGTGGATGAAGTTGCTAAGCCATTATCCATCATATTTGAGAAGCCGTAGCAGTCTGGTGAAGTTCCCGCTGACTGGAAAAGGGGAAATATAACCCCCATTTTTGAAAAAGGAAAAAGAGGAAGACCCAAAAAACTACAAGCCAGTCGGTTTCACTTCTGTGCCCTGCAGGATCATGCAGCAGATCCTCGTGGAAAATCTGCTAAGGTACATGAAAGTGTCTTATGGAGGTGATCAGTGACAGCCAACATGGTTTCACTGAGGGCAAATAGCATCTGACAAATTTGGTGGCCTTCTATGACAGGGTTACAACATTGCTGGATAAGCGAAGAGCAACTGACATCATCTACCTGGACTTGTGCAAAGCATTAGACACTGTCCTGCATGACATCCTTATCTCTAAATTCCAGAGACATGGATTGGACAAACGGACCATTCAGTGGATAGGAGCTGACTCGATGGTCATACTCAAAGACTTGTGGTCAATGGCTCAATGTCCAAGTGGAAGCCTGTGATAAGTGGTGTTCCTCAGTGGTTGGTGTTGGGGCCAGTGCTATTTAACAAGTTTGTCGGCAACATGGACAGTGGGATAGAGTGTACCCTCAGTAAGTTTGCCAATAACACCAACCTGTATGGTACGGTCAATATGTTGGAGGGAAGAGGTGCCATCCAGAAGGACCTGGACAGGCTTGGAATGTGGGCCTGTGTGAACCTTAACAAGTCCAACATGGTCACGTGCAAGGTCTTGCATGTGAGTCAGGGCAATCCCAAGCACAAATACAGACTGGGTGGAGAATGGATCATGAGCAGCCCTGAGAAGAAGGACCTGAGGGTGTTAGTTGATGAGAAGCTCAACGGGACCTAGCAATGTACACTTGCAGCCCAGAAGGCCAACTGCATTCTGGGTTGCACCAAAAGAAGTTTGGCCAGCAGGTTGAGGGAGGAGATTCTCCCCCTCTGCTCCACTCATATGAAATTGCACCTAGAGGACTGGACTTGGCTCTGGGGCCCCCAATATAAGAAGGAGATGGACCTGTTGAGTGAGTCCAGAAGAGGGCCACGAAGATGGTCAGGGGTCTGGAGCACCTGTCCTATGAAGACAGACTGAGAGAGTCAGGGTTGTTCAGTTGGGAGAAGAGAAGGATCCAGGGAGACTTGAAGGGGCCCTACAGGAGAGATGGGGAGGGACTCTTTATCAGGGTTTGTAGTGAAAGGAGAAGGGGTGACGTTTTTAGACTGAAAGAGAGTAGATTTAGATATTATGAAGAAATTCTTTACTATGACGGTGGTGAGATGCTGGGGCAGGTTGCCCAGAGAAGCTGTGGAGGCCTCGTCCCTGGATAAGTTCAAGGCCATGTTGGATCAGGCTTAGAGTAACCTGGTCTAGTGGAAGACGTTCCTGCCTATGGCAGAGGGATTGGAACTAGATGAGCTTTAAGGTCCCTTCCAACCCAAAACATTTTACGATTCTATTTGAGTTAAAAATTTTTTGACTTCCCCATATGGTCATTTTTTGGTTAAGTAAACAGCCATATCTTTTAAAAAATCCCTTTTTTTGTTCTCGGCTTAATGAGAAAATTCTGTCACAACATTATTTTTTTTTCTCCACTTTTGATGTACTACTGTCCTGGCTTCAGGTGGGAAAGAATTAGTTTTCTTGCTAGTGATTGCTATGAAAGGAATGTCAGTAATACCTATTGGGTTTAGTTGTTGCTAAGTGATATTTACACTATGAAAGGACTCCTTCCAGCTTCCCATAGAAGCATAGACAGAACAACGGAATGGCCAATGAAATATTGCATACCATAGACGTCATGTTTATTACATAGATGAGGTTTAGTGGGAGAGTGGGAATCTCTCTGGGATGGAGCAGATTCTCCTGGAATCTCTGCTAAGACACGCAGAAAATAAGGAGGTGTTTGGAGACAGCCAAGATGGCTTCACCAAGGGCAAATCGTGCCTAACAAATTTAGTGGCCTTTTATGATACTGCCACACTCTTGGTGGACAAGGGCAGAGCAACAGATGTCATCTACCTGGACTTATGCAAACCATTCGAAACTGTCCCGCATGACATCCTGGTCTCAAAATTGGAAAGTATGGATTCGATGGATGCACCACTCAGTGGATAAGGAACTAGCTGGATGGCTGCACTGAAAGGATTATGGCCTATGGTTCCATGTCCAATTGGCGGCCAGTGATGAGTGGTCCATACTGGCACCAGTACTATTTAACATCTTTGTTGGAGACACGGACAGTGAGGTAGAGTGCACCCTCAGCAGTTTGTTGATGACACCAAACTCTGTGGTGTGGTCGACATGCTGGAGGGAAGGGATGCCATCCAGAAGGACCTGGACAGGCTGGAGAGGTGGGCTCGTGCAAATCACATGAAGTTTAACCAAGCCAAGCGCAGGGTCCTGCACCTGGGATGTGGCAATCCCAGGCACAAATACAAGTTGGGCAGACAATGGCTGGAAAGCAGCTCTGAGGAGAAGGACTTGGGAGTGCTTGTGGATGAAAAGCTCAATATGAACCGGCAATGTGCACTTGCAGCCCAGAGAGCCAACCGTGTCCTGGGCTGCGTCAAGAGAAGTGTGGCCAGCAGGTCATTGGAGGTGATTCTACCCCTCTACTCTGCACTTGTGAGACCCCACCTGGAGTACTGTGTTCAACTCTGGAGTCCTCAACATGGGAAGGACATGGACCTGTTGGAATGGGTCCAGCGGAGGGCCACAAAGATGATCAGAGGGATGGAGCACCTCTCCTATGACGACAGGCTGAGAGAGCCGGGGTTGTTCAGCCTGGAGAAGAGAAGGCTCTGGGGAGACCTCATAGCAGCCTATCAATACCTGAAGGGAGCCTATAGGACAGCCAGAGAGGGACTCTTTACGAGGAAGTGTAGTTACAGGACAAGAGGCAACAGGTTTAAATTGGAAGAAGGGAGATTTAGATTAGATACTAGAAAGAAATTCTTTACAGTGGTGGTGGTGAGGCACTGGAACAGGTTGCCCAGGTAAGTCATGGAAGCCCCATTCCTCGAAGTGTTTATGGCCAGGCTGGATGAGGCCTTCAGCAACCTGCTCTAGTGGAAGGTGTCCCTGGCCATGGCAGGGGGGGTTGAAACTTGATGATCTTTAAAGTCCCTTCCAATCCAAACCATTCTATGATTCTATGATTCTATGATTCTATGAATCTGTGATCACTGCTCAGGACAGTTCCAGTTCAGCAGGTGGTGAGAGTGAT
>JAOTQQ010000001.1:159556685-159570730 GCA_026546715.1 Gallinago undulata | reverse complement strand
ATTCTATGATTCTATGATTCTATGAATCTGTGATCACTGCTCAGGACAGTTCCAGTTCAGCAGGTGGTGAGAGTGATCTGTGTCACTATGATTATTGTTATTTTTATTGTTATTTTTCTTTTTCTGCTACTGTTCCTATTAAACATTCTTTATCTCAACCCAGGAGGTATTTTTTTCCCCTCCCTTTTCCTTTTTCTTTATTCCCTCTTCCCTCCACCATTGCTGTGAGTGAGGCTGTCAACTGGTGTTGTCAGCTGGGGTTAAACCTCGACAGCTCCCTAGGTTAGTAATTACGTAAGAAAATTTTTCATTAATAATTGGACTATTGTTGCTTAGAACATTTTCATTTTCTTTAAACACCACAAGATAAACGAAGTATATGATTATTCATGTCTTCTCGGAATGTATTTTTACTTAAGAAGGTATATCTGGAAAATATCTGACATTTGATCAGCTAGCAGAAGAGTTGCTAAGAAACCAAGAAAAGAAGGCTAAACAAAAGGGAAATCTTGCTGAACAGAAGTAAATTGACTGATAAACCAAGGAAAATTAAAAACATACAGTGAAATGGAAACACCACAGTAATTTGTTTTTAATTGTATTCGATGAGAAATGAACAACTGATCTTAAAAGTTCTAATAAATCATCTACTTATATTAATGAATTTGAGTCTAGTAGGAAAATACAAACTTCTCAAAACATCAACATAATCATTTGTAGCTGAAAGTTATGAGAATTCCCTGGTGTTTTGACCTTATTTATGTCCTCACTGCCTGAATACATGTAATTGCTGCATGCCCATAGAATAACAGTTATAGGCTTTCAGTTAGAAACAGGTTAAGCTAAGACCCCTAAGACAAATAATTATGGTAAAATCTTAAAGTTAATTTTTCTGTTTTTGTCATCACAAAGAAGCTCATAGTCCTGAGAAGAGAGTTCTTATTAAAGAGAAACAAGGATATTGAGATCCTATATGGAAAAGAGATGAGATAAAACAGAAGTGTAGGAGAGGATGAGCTAAATCTCAATTTCTAAACCCCAACATTTCTAAATTGCAGTTTGTCTGTAGTTTCTAGAGGATAGTGAAATAGTTCCCTACATTTCACTTTATTGAAACTAAAATCTCATAACTGACTGATGACAGGGAAACCAGTAGCTGCACAGAGAGATCTACACAAGTTTTTACATTTCTATGCAACTCATTTCAAGTACAGAAAGGTACCATCCTGGACATAAGAAATTCAGTGATTCACTTAAAGAGATCACTGAGTCTCAACATCTACAAACTTCACTGATATAAGTAAGTATGAGAGAAGAAATGATATCACCAAATGATAATTACAAAACACATTATGTTTGGAGGCCCAGTTTTGCTTTCAGCTACACTACCAGAGGTTAGTAGTAACTCTGTTAGCTTAATAGCCCTACAGATGTGACAGATATCAGGTGTTATAACTGGGAACAGTGTATTCCACAAATTTATGGCTTTATTTTATTTGAAACATATTTTAAAGAAATAGATTCAGATAATTCTTCAAATTCAGTTCATTTCACTGAAGATCAAAATTGCTTTTCAGTAGCAATTGCTTTTTACAGCTATCTTTGGATACTTACAGTTTTAAAGAAAAAAACCCACCTCAAATATTTATTCAGTACAGAAATTTAAAACTGAATAGAAAGGCAACTTTTATGTCAAACCATAAAAATATTGACAAAAAAATGTTGTGTATTCTCAAGATTTTGCACTCATGCCATGTCATGAACACAAAAAAAAGCTACAAAGAGAAATAGTTATGGAATATAAGGATTTAAGTAATTTTTGTTCAGTTTAAAAGAATAGGTATGCAAAATTTGATGTCCAATAGACTAGAAATTCTAAGGAACAAAAAAGTGCAAAATAGTATTATTAGAATAACTGTATTTTGATATAAAAGTGTATAGTATGTCTTTTAGAATTTTAAAAATGAAATCCATTTCACTGTGGTGTTTCTGGGTGTTGCAGATTTTAAAAGAAATAAAAGATTATTTTTTACGTGCTAATGTACCATATATTGGACAATTGTTTGTCTTGACTTTTGGGAACATTTAGTAATTTGTGGTGGATATTGTTATGTCTTTGCTTTAGTTACTTTTAATGTTGTTAGTAGGAAAAACCAAAAAGGTGGATTATAAGGTCTATTGTAATTTGACTAAGAAGAGAGGTTTATTATCTTGATTTAGTATACCGTGTTGAACTAAATTCTCCATGTATTGTCCTCTCAAAACTATTTTGCCAGGAACTTAAGGAGAAGGAACAAAACATTTAGTTTTAAATCCTTTGCAAGATGCAACACTTTGTCTTGTGAGCTCCTGCTTCTTCTGAAACATATCCCTTGAGGGATTTCAGTTATTATGCTTATGGAATTATAAATATAGAATTATACTTATATTTATTATTATCTTATGGGAAAGGACAGTCACACGGCAGACCAACTGATAAAAATTTAAGGTAGAAGAGGCTAGCAATCATCCTTTTCTTGCTCCTATAATCTTACTGTTAAACTCTACAGAGTCCTACTGCGTTCATATTAGACCGGACTATATACTAATTTCTTATATCTTTCAAAGAAAAATAGGTTTATTTAGTACATAAGAGTTCCTGTTGTCTATGTGCTATCCTGTTTTCTCCCCAGCAACTAGATCAGAGACTATAAGAGAAGTTGGAGGATGTTGGAGGATGTATAGCTACAGATTTAGTGGTCAAATACACCATTTGTTTTTAAACAGTACCTAAAGGTTGAAAAATATTTGTATAAAAGTACATATATTTTTTTCCAGATCTCCTCCAGTCAAAAAGAGTTGGAAAAGAGGCTTTTAGCAAGAGGACCTACCTTTTCTTAAATCACAGATAAAATGAGAAATATTGCATAAGCATAAAGGAAAGGCCAAATAAATACTGTATAAGAAAAATGGAACAAAACCATGGTCTATGTTTATTGTAAGGGCAGATGGGAATAGGAAGATAAATCTTGAATTTTACATATGGAGACCCACAGGATGACTGCAAGTTTCCTTACTATGTTCACAATGATCAGATTTAGATCTCTAATAACCACAGAAGCTTATTTTGTTTTTGAAAACCTTCCATGACTACTGACCACAAATACAGTAGAATTTTTTAATTGAAAGTGTGGGAAGCATATTATATGTAATAAATCAAAACCTGTTCACTCTACATGAAAAATAACTGAGAACACAACTGATACATACCCCTGTGTAAGTGAGTCCTGTTCAGTGATTCCTTAGAGCTTTAAACAACAATATAGGAAGCATATGACCTTCCTGTTGAGAAAAACACAGGCATCATAATTTAATTTGTATTTCTGAGAGAGGATTGATTCCCATGTAGCAGCACCCTTTGAGAAATATAGAAATTTACAGCATTTTCATGGGCTAGCTGCTGCTGAAGTGATCATAGATTGGCTCAGACCCAAAATCTCCTTAGCTGTGGTGTTCTTCCTGCTCTGTTCAGGACAATGGAAGCACATTATATAATATTAATTAATTTTTAAATTATTTGCATAACATTGTTAATTAAAAACCTCATTAAATTCATGTGACTTGCATTTGTCCTTTCAAGGTTATTCATAACATTACTTTTTAATATAATCTACTTTCTAAAAAGGTTATAGAAAGTTTAAGAGAATTGTTGTCATAGAAGTTTATTAAAATAGCTTCTCAAAACTTTTATGAACTTATGATAGAATATAGACCTTTATTTTTTTTAAAATTCCATTAAAAGATTTTTCACATTATCTTTCAGAGCTAATTTTTTATTATTTTTTTTTCACTTTTTGCTGTTATTTAAAAACACAGTAATTCCATAACTTTGAACTGAAGTTACAAGACATGTTTTTAATTGCTCCGTACCGAGGTTTGTTTTTTTTTTTTTTCAAAAGTCATGTATGAGTACTTTTCAAATAGAAAAAAAGCAAAACTTTCTAAAGCTAAACTGAAGAGGATGTCACTAACAAAATCCCATGGATCTGTCCAGAATTTAGATGTTTTTCCAGAAATTTTATTTATTATCAGAAATTTTCAAATGTTCATTCATCCTTTTATCATTTCTTCTCTTTTTCTGTTTACAGCTTCTTAAGAATGACACACTGGAAGCCTTTGCTCGTACAAAAATCATGTTACTAACATTATTATTTCACACTATTCAAAGTTGAAATGCCTCAAAATAAAATTTGAGGAAAGAGTGATTGTGGAGAAAATTCAGTTTCATTATTTTTGTCATTAGAAAAATAATACTTTCCTGGTGAGACCAGGTGATCAATTTAGCAGCAAAGGTGGAAGGGGCAAAAATTGCTTATCACCTTTTTGTTAGCTAGCAAGTTTTCATGTGAGTCTTAATTTTGATAAATCAGTCACAGGGTGAATTACTGACCAGACAACATCAGAGGTTTTGGAGACCTTTCAGTGTTTCAAAAACATAGAAAGAAGTGTTGTTTTAATGCTTGAAGTAAACACAGAAAAAATAGCAAAATGCAAGCTTAGTGCTACATGTGGGATATTGTCAGCAGCTCAGATCTGAGCAATCAAAACAGTGAACTGAGGTGTGAGGTTGAAGGAAAGAATGATATATTTGTAGGAGGAATGTACAGGTGAATCAGAGACATGAGGAGTTGACTGGAATATTAAGTTCTTTTTAGTGGCCTGATATTCAGAAGCAGAAATCAGAAAATAATATATGTGACCTGCAAGGTTTAATTATGTAAGCAAGATTTTGTGTGCTGTTGTCATTTCAGCACTCAATAAATTAATTTTAAAATATAATAAACCAGTTACTGTGTAATTTACTTTCTTGTACATACTCAAGGATATTGAACCCTTATAGGAATTCAGTTATACTAAGATTCGATCCTTAATTCCATAGGGAAAAATGATGTCACATGCAAAAATATTATAAAAGCATATTGTGCCAATATTTTAACAAAGAATTCCAGTAAAATGTTTCCTAATAAAAACTCAAAACTCCAACAATGGGCTAGAGAATATATTCTCCACTTCTAAGTGCATTAAACATGGATTTTGACAAGAAGCAAAATAGTAAAGCATTAAAGCATGAACTGAGAATATTTGTTCTTAACTTTAAAAGAAAGAAAATATATCAGGTTCCAAACTGATAAAATGCAGTGATTTTTTTTTTCTTTTTTTTTTTTTTCATATTAAAGAGAAATTCAGTTCACATTTCCAAATAAGTGTTTTCAGCTGTAAACTCCTAGAACACGTCTATCAGTGCATTTTGCCTATGTTGTTATACAATGCAGGACTCATCTGAATGCATTTAGATGTCTGTATCTCGCCTAGACTCCCTAAACTCCCTTTACAAACAATTGAGATAAATAGGCATTTCTAGGGCATGGCTCATCTATTTTTAAAGTAGGCTCCTAAAATAGGTCAGAATGATTGTACCTTAAAATAATACTCACTCACAAAGCCTCACATATTATTCCTATTGAAACACATGGATCTTTACTGATGGTGCACATACCTTCAGTCTTCCATGCAATTTCTTTTCAATTTTAATGATAAATTGAAGTATAAAATATATCCAATATAACCTTTTACCACTAGTCTAAAGGCTGTTATGGTTTAACCTCAGCCAGCAGCTAGGACCATGCAGCCACTTGCACAGTTGTCCCCGTTCCCCACCAGAAGGGTAGGGAGAAGACAGAGAAAAGGAAGGAAAACTTGTGGGGTTGAGTTAAAGACAGTTTAGTAGAACAATAACAGAAAAATGAAAGTAACAATGACAATAATAATCATAAAAGAATATACAAGATAAAATAGTACAACAAAAGTCACTCTCACCACCTTATGAATTTGTTGCCCACCTCATCTGGAGCAGTGATCATGGTTTCCCCCCAATTTCTCTCCTCGCCTTCTCCCCCAGCAGACCCCTATTTATATACAAAGAATAATTTATAGACAGTGTGATTCAGAGTGTAATCAAAAATTCTCTGACAAATTTGTGGGGAGTCATGATCTCCCTCATGCTTTCCCACTTCTTCATGGAGTTAATGGTGAGCAGCAGATCTAAACTTAAAGTAGTGCATTTTCTTTGGCATTGCAATATGATTCTACCAATCAAGAAATAAATAAAGATTTGCTTTCACAAGCTTGAATATTAAAGATAATTTTATGTAACAGGACAAGAACTTTTTACATATGTTAATTTCTTCTTAGCTGGCCTAATATGTTTGCAGATATAAATAATTCATAAATTATTCATAAAACCAAAAGTAACGATCAAAACTAAAGTGCCTTAGTTAGGCAGACAACAAAAATAAAATTTTTATGCAAAGTTAAGTTTCTTTTTCCACACCCTACCTCAGCCTGTGTGCAGTAGTCTTATATGTTTTATGTGCAATTTTCCTAGAAAAGATAAATACACAATTTATGTTTTGGGACAGATAGTTCCCCCTAAGCTGCAAACTGTTTTTTCATCCCTGCTTTACTTGGTACATGGTTCCATGCCTCCCTTCTTTCTTCCCTTCTTCTTTTCCTTCCTTGTATCCTTCTTTATTTCTATTTATCTAGCAATTTACCTACATTTTAAATATATATATATATGTGCATAGATACATATATTTCTGGGGGCACAAGAATAAGAAATATACTTCTAGTACTAGTTCTTTTTCAGTAGAGATTTTTATTACAGGACACAAGTAGTTCCTAGGTAGTAACACATTTATTGTCTTAATTCTGTCTTGAAACTAACAAATATCACCATCTACAAGGAAATAACGCAGGCAAATATAAGAGAAAAAATTTTCTACAGAATATATTAAATCATTGCGTGCAAAGTGCTGCCTATTTTTCAACTCTGTCACAACTGAAACAGCACCCTGTAGAAAAAATTCCTCTCCACTGAATAATAACCAATCTATCACATGTACTACATGGAAAAAAAGCAATAATATAATAAGAATGAGAATATTATAGAGTTTGTGATGTGAGAAACATATCTCTTTTTCTTTTGCCTCAATTCAGCATATGAGTAAAAAGCAGTGTTCATAACAACAAACATTTCTTTAATAACCACATTGAACACCACATGAAATTGTCTGGAAATGTGGATTAGTAAAATGCAAACATACAAAACAATTGGGAGTCCTATAGAGCAATTATAAACCTTTGGTGAAGGTAAATATATAATTAATTTCCAAGAAATAGTACGTAGTCCTTAATGAATTAATTTGGTCAGTCAGATTTTGGAAGCAAGATTACATTGTATCTATTGTTAATAGTATATTAATAGTAGGGGCCTAGTAGTCTGTTTTTGTTCTTCTTGTTTGAATAATTAATTCACTGTTCCCCCATTGTACTCCTTTTTCCAAATGTCCTCTTTTTTTGTTGTTTTGTTGAGAAAGAATATTTATTATTGCACACTTAGCAATTAATGTCATAGAAAATATTCCATATGTTCATCTATGTACTTCATCTACTTCATGTACTTTGAACTCACAGAATTCCTGATTTTTTCCTGATATCTCACACCATGACATAACACACATTCAGATCATAGTAGTAATAGTTGCTGTAGGTCATGAAAAAGAAATAACAAAACTGTAAAGCACTGTGTATTGTTCCATGCTTTCTATATTTCTTGTTGGAGACCCATTGTTTAGTATAATAAGATCCTCTTTTGGAGAATCTGAAAACTGCTTTTAGGAAATTACGTGAAATTATATTAAGTGAATCTCTGTTTTGATGAAGGAAGAATTTTGTATTTGTAAGGTTGCTTTTTTTCCTTATTAATTAGCTAGTCTTCAAGCTGTGAATAGGAATTCATTTAAATCATGGATTCTTCTTATATCTAAATCTTGCTGAATTCAATAGGAGAACTAATTTCTACATACTTTTAGACTTACAAAACAAGCTGACAAAAATTTTGTTTGGGTGAGGATTTTTTTGTTGTTTTACAAGGGTTTGATTTTTTTTTGTTGTTGTTGTCTCCACCACCCAATAAAAAACCAGACACTTAACATAAATTGGATAAATATACCTTAGAAATGTCCAAAATATACCTTAGAAATGTCCATGTCTCTGGCTGGCTCTGGAAGAACCCAAAAGAAGTAAGTCTCACTGTTAATACACTAGAAAATTTAGTTCTGTGGTTTGACTTCAACAAGTAAGAGCTTTGAATCTCTCTGTCATTCTGGGTAAGTTTCTTGTTATTTATTTTGACTAAGTAGTGATTTCAGCTCCAAATTTCCTATCTTGAAGGGTTTTTCTTTAACAGACAGATTATTGGCACTTCAATCCAGAAGTTTTAGATTCAACATTTTTTTTTATTTTTCAAAGAAAAAAGAAATCCCTGGAAAATCCCATCTATTCTTTAGTATCATTTCTGTGTGTATACATGTACACATACATAGCAGTTTATCTGTTCATTTCCATAAATACATGTTATTGCAAATTTTGGCTCTAAAAATGTAAAAATAAAGAAATGTCCTGGCACTTATAACTCAGGTAATGGGGTTTAAAATGGACTTAGGACCTCACAGTTTTTTGTTCCAACCTCATCCTCCAGTTTCATTTTTCCTCTCTTGACATAAAGGAGTTGTTACCGTTTAAAGTGATCATTTACCATGACTTAGCACTCAGTATAAAGCACAAAGTTTTCAGTTTATTTGATTTCTATTTAAAAGACAAATAAGGTAACAACTTTATTATATCTGGAAAATGGTTTCTTATTTGGTGATAATCATTAACTTCTGTCATAAGGTTCATTCACTGTGACACTTTGAAAGACAACTTTACAATTACTAGTGAATTTAGACTATGTACTGTTAGATAATGTCAGCCAGTCCTCAGTAAATAATCCTGTAGATTTTCTTTGAAATAAATAATGTAAAGCACTATTTTTCCTTTATTTCCTACTAATTTGTAAAGATATAGAAACAATAAATTCTTTATACAGCGGAGTTCCCTCTGTATTTTACATGGAAACATTTTGTTCTCATCAGTTAAAACAACCTTTGCCATTTTATTTATAACTTGGCTTTTAAAACATTGACAGGACGGCAGACAACATTTATAAAGCATGTCTGGAAGCAATATATTTGTTCTCCTTAACTGAAATCCATTCACATGGAAAGTATGAGCTCATGAAGGATAAATGACCTAGAAGATAAGATCATTCCTGTTCAGAAAGAAAGCAACTGGACTCACAAAGATATAAATTATAGTGAAAGCATGTTTGTTGTCCTAACTCATCCAAGCAAATGTAAAAATTTCATTATTTGTCTTCTCTTTATATGCGTATGTGTTTATATGTAATCAACTTACATTTTATGTCTGTTCATTTTTAAATGTTTAACTCTTATTTGTTCCTTATGCACAAACATAGGATTCTACTTTTTCCTATATACAGATAGTTTTTTATTGAAACTGAAAAGGAACTACATGCACAAATTTAAGCAAGACAATTGAACCTACGAAGAATATTTGTGAATTTTTCCTAGTTTCTTGCTAGGTCACTACAGCAAAAGACAGCTTTCTTTCTAGAGAGTTTCCACTTTCCAGGGAAGATGTGGGCAAATAGATTCTCCAATCAGCTATGTACATATAATTAATTCCTCTTAGCATTTCCCTTGATTCTTTGTTTTGTCCCTTTAACTGTTGTCTCTAAATTCACATCTGATTATGCATAACAGTATGAGGGTCTGCAGGTGGAACCAAACAATAATGAGAACTATGGTTCATCTAGTTTGGAGGTGTCACCGAGGCAGTCTGCCTATGCCCAGCATCAAAACTGCTTCCGTAAAGAAAAAAAGACAGGCCATTGTCATAGGACACTCTCTCCTGAGAAGAACAGAAAGCCCAAAATGCAGATTGGACCCATTTCTTAGAGGTCTGCTGCCTCCCTGGGGCCTAGGTTAAAGATGTGAAGAAAAAACTCCCTACCCTGGTATAGTCTTCAGATTACTATCCATTATTTACTTTGTGGGTGGGCAGCAGTGAAGTTGTAACAAGAAGTCTGAAAGCAATCAAAAGAGACTTCAGAGACTTGGAACAACTGGCTAAGGGATCAGAAGCACAAATAGTGTTCTGCTTTATCATTCCAGGTAAAGGGAATGAGAAAACGAGGAAATGAATAGGAAGAGCCAGCAGAACAATACCTGGCTCTGGGCCTGCTGTCACTGGCAGAATTTCAGGTTTGCTGCTCATGGGTCAACAACAGGCCTGCTGGCAACAAACGAGGTATGCCTGTCTTGAAGGAAGAATAGGATCTTTGCACAGGACTTAGTAAGTCTCATTGAAAGAGCTTTAATCTAGGTTTGAAGGGGGAAAGAGATGAAACCAGGCCTGATAGAGATAAGCCCAGGGGCAGCATGTTAATGTTTGAAGGACAATGTGCTAGTGAGATCCTTTGGTCTGCTGTCTCAGTGGAAGTAGGGGATGGAGTGCTATGCAACATCAAAGACACAAGGCTTATTGTTGTATTAGAAACCACAGATGCACCTGAGAATGGTCATGCAGGAATTAGGGCTTCTCCCCCATAAAGGTGGTGGGATCAATGGCCCAACTGAAGTGCATCTATACCAATTCATGCAGCATGGGCAACAAACACAAGGAATTGGGAGCTGTTGTGCAGCTGGAAAACTATGCTGTATTCACCATCACAGAAACATGGTGGGGTGACTCACACAACTGGAGCACAGCATTGGATGGCTATAAACTCTTCAGAAGGGCTAAGCAAGGAAAGAGACGTGATGGGGTAGCTCTGTATATTAGGGAGTGTTCTGACTGTCTGGAACTTGATGACAGTGATGATAGGGTCAGGTGTTTATGGGTAAGAATCAGGGGAAAGGCCAACAAGGCAGATACCATGGTGGGGGTCTGTTACAGACTACATCCAAACAGGATGAGGATAATATGATGAAATATTCTATAAGCAGCTAGGAGTCCATTTCCAGTCCATTTTGAGTCCTTTTTCTCATCCTCTGCATCCTCTGTAAATTCAGGAGAATTATTAACTTGTTGATGAAGTTCATTGAATGGAAGCTTGTAAACAGATGTGCATACTGACCCACTTCAACATAATTAAGCATAAAGTGAATTATTAACCTGAAGACAGATAATTCCTATTGTGTCAAGTATATATTTCTTATTTCTCATTTTCAAAGACCTGAATTTGTCTTCAATTTAGTTATTCAAATGCTAACTGCAGCAGTGGTAGTTTTTGATATTGTTTCTAATACCGACAGCTGCTACTGCCACTCTGCCATATGGGAGGTCTCTATCCTGAACATTTAGACTCTTTGTAACTAGTAACACCATCTGAGGATTGCTCATACCTGTCTGAGACTCCTTTCTTAAAGGGAAAACTGACATTCTCTGAGTGCCTACCTCTCTTTGCTGCACTAAAAGGCAAACTGGATACTAGCTGATTAGATTAACTGATTTTCATGGTTAATGTCGTGTTTCTTATGTCACTTCCCTATACAGGTGTTTATAAAAAGAAAAAACAAATATTAAAAAAGCAGGTATATTGAAGCATAGCTTTTAAAATCTTATGAAAAAGCATTCAAGCACAAAGCTACCATGATACACTACACTGACATCATATAAGATGACAATTACCCTTCTACAAAAGGGAATAAGTACAAAATCATCCTTTATTTCTTTAGCTCCAATCTTGATTTCAGAATCACAGAATCACAGAATCTTCATGGTTGAAAGGGACCTTTGAGATCATTGAGTTCAACCATAGAAACACAAAAAAAACCCCAACCCAACCATCTCAGGCACTAGAGCATGCCCTGAAGTGCCATGTCTACACACTTCTTAAATACCTCCAGGGATGGTCACTCCACCACCTCCCTAGGCAGGCCACTTCAGTGCCTGATCACCCTCCCAGTAAAGTAATTCTTCCTAATATCTAATTTAAATCTCCCCTGAATGACATATGAATATCATTGTGTTGATTCAGTCCTGCCTGCAATTTTTATCCAGCCATTTATCCTTCTTATCTGTCATTTTATTTTGTGATTTGTCTGTTTTATTACATCTCATTGACATTATACATCTCAATACATTATAAGTATTTTTCTCCATTGAAGTCCAAAATTCCTTGGTTTTACAAGTCCTCCCATACAGAATTTAAGTGCTTTATATTCTCCTAGGTGGAAATAAGGTATAATAACATCAGTCTTACCTTATAACCCCATTTCCCACTCTCTTCACTTACTTCAAGATCAGTTCACAGAGTTTAAAAGACCTCCAAACTATCCCTGAGTCTTCTCCAAACCAAATGTTCATGCATTCAACTCATTTCATGTCTGCCTATACTAAATATTTAATTTAATATAATAACAAAGGAGAAGAAATAGCACAGGTGTCTATTTTTTCCATGTATACATACATACTTATATATAGGAATGAAATAGCTAAGTGAGATTTACTAATAAGGGAGTTTAGTACCTGCTTTATTAAAAAAAAAGAAAAATTTAAGTTCAGTAAGGACTTTAGTTAGCTACATAGCTGCATGTGCATGGATATAACAGTGACTAAACTGATAATAACTTTGTCTACCTCAGGAAGTCTATGAACTGCAAATGTTTGGAGGACGGTAGGATGAGTACTTTAGATAAGGATTATCTATAATACAGTCTAGGTATTTGCCTGATCACAGAGAGAACCAAGAAACTACCACATATGACTACTTCTGACCACACATGGCTATTGTTATACAAGCAACCAAAATTGATATCTTCTCTATAAAGCAGATATGTAGGTGGTTTAATCCCAAAGTATGGACTTGATGAAAATGACAGAAAAAAAGGGATGGAATGCAAAAATATTTCCTGGATGAGATGTGATTTCACATCAATATGACCAGAGGATTTATATAAGATTCATGAAAATTTGTGGTAGAATACTGTTATTGTAAGTAATTAAGCTTATCAAGTAATTTTCCTACTTCAGGTCTTTTTCTTTTGTTTGAGGGAGCAAATATCTATTATTTCCTATTATTCTATTTTTATATTGCGAAAGAGCGGGATTTAGTTGCTGCTATTTCTTGAGACACCTGATCTTCCTCTTATTTAGAATCCCATTTGTCTATTTTTAAATGACACACATCTAAAGCAAATTAAAATGGTGGTTTCCCAAATTAAAACAGGGAGGTTTTTTTAGGTTATGTGATAAAACTCACCTGCAGACCACCCCCAGCTCAGAAAGATGGAGGTGGAGGGTGGGGATGAGCCCAGTATCACTCTGTTGGGCTACTCCCAGGCACATCATAGGTGCCATCTCCCCAAGCCCAGAGGAGCATAGGGTGAAAAATGGCAGGCAGAAACTCAGACAAAGGATTCCCAATAAACCAATACATTGCCTGGGCATCTTCCAGATGGTTCAGAGCCATCAGCCCCATGACCCAGCTGTGAAATTCATCATGATAGTCAAGAGGACCGGCTCCCTAGAGCTTGCAGACTTAGGGGCATTACTGACCATGGGCATGGGGCTAGTTATGGGATGCAGGAGAATAACACTTCAGGATCTCACATGACTTCTGGGTGTGAGATCATCTGAGTACCTCTAAGGATGAGAGCAAAGGGGTGTCAGCTATGGGACCAGGAGAGTCCTGGACACCTCTGTGATCCTGTGTGTGCATAATGATCTGTACCAGCAATTGGAGTGGGGCTGCATCCCTGGGGGCTTCTACGTCCAGGTGCCAGCAACCGTGGAGGCTGGAATCCAGAGGCAAGCTACTGAAGGGCTCCATCTTGTACATGTGTATATCACAGAATCATAGAATCATTTGAGTTGGAAAGGACCTTAAAGATTATTGAGTTCCAACCCCCCTGCCTTGGGCAGGGACACCTCCCACTACACCAGGTTGCTCAAAGTCCCGTCCAGCCTGGCCTTGAATACCTCCAGGGATGGGGCATCCATGACCTCCCTGGGCAACCCGTTCCAGTGCCTCACCACCACCACTGTAAAGAATTTCTTTCTAGTATCTAATCTAAATCTCCCTTCTTCCAATTTAA
>JAOTQQ010000001.1:159529316-159543660 GCA_026546715.1 Gallinago undulata | reverse complement strand
AGACTAAAGAGTCCCAGCTCTCTCAGCCTTTCTTCATAAGGGAGATGCTCCAATCCTTGAATCATCTTCGTTGCCCTAAGAAAGTGACATTAATTTTTTAAATCCTAAAGGTTTCCATCTCCTAGCTCTGATGGTGTCAATTTGACACTAAAAAGCAAAATAAACTTTTCCCAGGGAAAATCGAAAGTGTAATTAGCAACAGAATCCATTACATGATCCCCAGGATAGGCAGGTAAAACCATTATCCAATTTATCATATTATAGATCTGTATCCCAAACCTCAACATGATAACACATTTAAGCCACCACATACGAAGAACAAATAAACCATATAACACATTCGCAGGTGAAGCATCATTGAACCAATTAACTTTAAACAAAGCTCTCTAAAAGCATAGTATAACATTTCACTTAAGAACAACATGATGTGAGCAATCTGATGTTTTATGTCTGAGAAAGTTTGAATTCTAACTATTCAGTCAGCCTAGCAGCTCTGGTCCAGCTCTGGCTAAACCCCATATTGGATGCCAATAAATCTGTTGTGGTTTGGGCCAAGCTGGCCACTGAAACGAACGACATTGAAATGCTCTCTGACCTCACTCCCTTCAGAGAGGGAAGAGCATGAGTTTAAAAGAAACTAAAATACTTTAATGAAATGTTAATGAAATAATAAAAAGAAAATAATGAAATATATACAATATGTTCAAAACCAGTATCAAGCTCCCAGGATGACAATCAAGTCATTGACAGGCAATGTGAAAGTCCTGAAAGACAGGAACTGGATTCTGGATCTGGATTCAAGAACACATGGATCAGGAGAGAAGGCAGACGAACAGACAGAATCCTCCTCAGACACTGGCCACTGAAGAAAGAACTGACCCTTTGATCCCTCAGCTTTTATTCTGAGCATGATGCAGATGGGATGGAATACCTCGTTGGTCAGTTCTGGGTCATTTGTCATTGGTCATTTCTGCTTCTCCCCACAGCCGCAACCTCTCTATGCTTTTCTGCTTCTGACCCTCCAATGGGGCAAGTAACAAAGGTTGCTGACTTTGGTTGTTATAGCAATAAGTATGAGTGTCTCTGCATAGCGTTACTTGGTATAAACTACAAACAATCAGGTCTTATCACTCTGGAAGTAAACAGTATCTCTTAATTTCAGAGAGTTCGATAAATTAGAAGAGGATTAATTGAGAGGTAAAATTATGGAACAGAAATTGGTTCTATTTTACCTCAAATCAGGATGGTTGGTATTTATGTACTTGAGGTGACTGGACTTGCCTTTGGGAAAGGTTCTTGCCTTTGGGAAGGGGTGGGGAGCATTCCTCACTGCTCTGGTATGTGTGCTCATTCACCTTGTTGCTTATGAAAATACAGGTGTCACAGCTTTGGACCCTACATCCCAAGTTCTTTAGTTTAAAGCACAATTCACTTAGTCAGCCAATCTACTAGCAAAGATTCTCCTGCGTCTTCTAGATAGGTACATCCCACCTCTCCCCAGAAGGTTTCAGTAGTCAAAGAACTTCCTGTGATTGTAGAAAGTAATGCTCTGGTGACATCACCAGCCACAAAGCCAGGTATTGATCCGTGTGACATGTAGACTTCTGCCTGCCCATATCTCTGACTAGCAAGAAAAAGATTTTAAAATTTTTAAAAAAATAATAATAAAATCTTCTGGTAATTGTCTTGTAAATTATCTGTTTGGTTTGTTGTTGGTGTTTTTTTTTTTTTTTTTTCATTTCCTCCTTTTGAGTTCACTTCCACTTATCCATTACTCTCTGTGGCTGATATGGTAACATATATATAACCACACGGTATCTAAACATTAGTGATGACAAGATGTTCTATTCCAGAATTCAATATTAAATATTTTTTCTTTCAAAATACATTGCTTATCTTTCATGCTATAAAAACTCTTTCTAAGCATGAAAACTGTAAAACTAAAGGGATTGCTCTTTCATAGGCAATATAAGGATGTTCAGGTTTTGTTCTGAACTTGAATGAAACCATATTTCGAAATCACCATTTTCAGCTTTACTCAATAAAAGATGAATGCAATCCAGTCATAATGCAGTTGTGGAGTCATGGTCACAAGATTTGCTAATGTACTTAGCATCAGAATCTTGTGTGATGGACAACGGTGAATTTTCATCCACACAGGTACAGATATAATTTATACCAAGCAAGATTCTACACCTACAAGTATCTTTGAGGAAAAAGATAACCCTTCAGCCATTTCAGTAATTAGTCTAATTTTTCATACAAAATAGTTCCATTTTACAAAACTTCCATAAAAAACTTAGGCCAAAGCAGCTACTGTAGATTTTCCGTAATGAATAGAGCCTCAAGTGATATCGTTAAGACCTTAGCTAATGAAACATTAATCTCTTCATTTATTGTATGTGTAACTTAATTACAGAATTAGTTTTAGAGTCATTTATCATTTATGGAATAAGAAATAAAAATAAATCTGTTTAATCATACTTTAATCAAACAAGCAATTCATCAATTAATTCAGCATATCACACCTATAACAACTCTTTAATTAAGACTTTAAAATTTGCAGTTCAGAGTAAAATAACAATGCTTTCAGTAATATTTTAGAGTCAAACTTCAATATCTACCTCTATGTTTTGACATTTTATTTCACAGTTCAGATGAAAAAAGCTTTTCAGGTGTTGTTAGGATGCTATTTTCTTCCTTGAGAAATTATCCAGATAGATCTTTTTTTAATACATATTTGTATTTTTTGTCTCAGCGTCTCACTAGCACATTAAATGAAATCATGTTGTTCTGTAGCAAATATTTATACCTGATTTCTTCCCCTTGAAATAAATCAAGGTCCATGAAGTCCATAAAAAAGGCTTAAACATTCCAACTGACAATAATTTTTCATATTCTGGAAAACTACAACCCCGTTTTTTGACTCAAACTTAATGCAGTAATATCTCTCAGATAGAATCTTTAGTCACATTTCACAAGCCCCTGATTTACATTCTGCTGGTTAAAGTGGTGTGTTTCAAATGAACAACAACAACAACAACAACAAAAAAAAACAACAATGTAGAAAGTAGTCAGAGGAAAAACATTGGTTCTGATGCATAAATCAGGTGCTTCTTAGGACACAAGTTTGTGGTGGATTGACCTTGGCTGGACTCCAGGTGCCAGCCAAGACATTCTATCGCTCCCTTCCTCAACAGGATTGGGGTGGTCAGGGGGATGGGGAGGGAAGAAAATAAGATAGAAGAAAACCCTTGTGGGTTAAGATAAAGGCAGTTTAATAAAGCAAAAGCAAAGGCCTTGCATGAAAACAAAGGAAGAAAAGGTAAACATTCTCTACTTACCATCAGCAGGAGATAACCACTCACTTCCTGGGAAGCAGGGCTTCAGTATGCCTAATGGTTGTTCTGGAAGACACATAATAATGAATGTTCCCCCTTTTTCCGTTTTTCCCTTAGTACTTATTGCTGAGCAGGCATCATATGATATGGAATATCCCTTTCGTCATTTGGGGTCAGCTGTCCTGGCTATATCCCCTCCCAAGATAACACATGTCCCCAGCCTACCGGTGAGGGACAGGGAATAATTTTGGAGACAGTCTTGATGTTGTGCGAGCACTGTTCAGCAGTAGTCGAAACGCTGGTGTGTTATCAACACCTTTCTAGGGACCAATAAAAAGCACAGCACTATGGGGGCTTCTGTGGGGAAAAATAACTCCACCTCAGCCAGACCCAATATGAAGATAAACTTAAAACCCCCCAAAACCAGAAATAACCCAGTGTTGTAAAAATTATTACTCTAATTTTATGATATTTTTGGGTCAAACTTTACTTATGCAAATGCAGAGACTGCAACTCTTCTGTACCATATTCAGCACTGTATAAAGTTAAATTTCACTATATATATTGTCTAAAGAGTCTTCTTTCTCTGCTTACATACTTTGAACTCTACCTTGGACTGGGAATGTGCATGTCTGATGTGATGCTGATAACAATAAATCCAAACCTCTACATAAAAATCTGCACATTTTTTAATCAATTAAGTTTCTTAAAGCCTTTCTTGAAATCTGTATATGTACATCAATACACTTCAATTGGTCAGGAAGCAATTTTTGCAATAACTAGATGTTACCAGACATACATGGAGAATTTTATTGTGGTGTATTTGAATTCTAAAGCCATGGTCAACAGCATATGGATTGAGCCCACAAGGTCTTTCATATGTGTCACTGGAAATTAAATTCTATTCTTTGTCATATGGCATATTTTGCTTGAGAGACAAGCTTGGGTGATTTCTCAAAGGCAAGTTGAGAAAGACTATTGAACTTGATATTTTCTTGAAAAATCATGCATTTGCTGTGTTTCTAGAAGGGGCCTGAAGTCAGAGAACATAAAGACTCTATGCTATCAACATCATAACCTCCCCCCATTTTGTCATCCTCCGATTTATTTCCAGTTAAATATTACTTCCAGCTCTCAATTCCACACTTCCAGTAACAGTGCCTTCATGTCCTTTACCTTCAACTGGCAGAAAATACTAAAAAGGAATGTAAGTTCAGTATTTATGAGAAATCCTACACAAACACAGTGGGCCAATATTCTTTCTTTGAAAGAGGGGAGCTGAGTGGAAGAGTCCTAATGAGTCATAATGACTTTGGAGATATATATATATATTGGGGTTGCTTGAGAAAACTTTGAAAATTGTAAAAATTTCCCTTGCAGAATCAGGCTTCTAGAACTGCTGGGTTAAGGATAGACCTGTGCCACTGTAATTTTTTTAATACCTGTGGCATTGTTATCTTTTGCTTCTTTAGGATGAACATGGAAGTTCCAAAATATTCCCTGAACTCTTGTTCACAAGACTGGTGATTTCTGAAATTACAATAAAGATGCAAAAATACAAATTCATTGAATACATTAAGGAAGATTATTATTTTAGAAGTAATTTTAACAATTATTTATATTCCATAAAATATTACGTAGGGCAAAAAATGTTTCTGATAAAGATCCACATACCTAATATTCTCAGTTGAACTAAGAATTAACAATAGAACTCATTACATAAACTGTAAAATATATTATTTAAAAATTAAAATTTTATTACTATTTTGGTTTAAGAATCACAATCAAATTGACATAGATATCCTAAATTCCTAGCGTGTAAGGGTTTTATATGTCCCTGCATTTCCATAACAATTTAGAAATTTGTAATAATTCTGAAGAGTCCTTCCATTCTCCTTGTCTGTCCAGATCAATCATTTTGCTTTTATCAAGTATAAAATACTTGATATGAAAATGGTCAGTCAGGCATTATGCCTGCAGAAAACAGGGAGAAGATATGGTTGGCATGCACATCAGTATGTGCTCTTAAGATTTATAAAGGGGTTTTTACTTTCACGATTAAATTATGAGAACAAAAAATAACTCCATTCTCATATAGTCCCATTATTACCAAAAACTTATTAACATTTTATCAGTAAATAATTTAACTCCTGAAGCAAAATAATACTGTAATACTGTAACAATTCTTGTATTTGCTGCAAAATTATTTGCAGGGTAATGTTGCACTATTTGTGATGTTAATAATGCAGTTTTAGTGATGTGGTTTTATTATGCATTTTTATTGTTTGATTCCATCCCATTATGTATTTTGGAAATATGCTGTATAACACTGTTGTAACAAATGTTGAAGCCATAACAAAACTTGCAGTAATAAAGCTTGACTGATATACTGCTTTGCTGATGGCAGTTGAAAACCAAGTTTTCAAAGTATATTTGCATTAAATCTTTCAGTTTCACTAAGCTGAAAGAGCTTGTTTATCTTTTTCTGGATAGAGGAAATATGATTTTTAGTGTAAATAAAGGAAAGGGGTCAAATTAAGAGTTATTACAAATAAAAGTTTAAATAGAATAGAAATACACTCATCTGACATTTTCTGTTAAAAATTTACCAAGATACGGAAGATTCAACTGGGAAGTAGTTCTGTCGAACTGTTATTTTCAGGATTTGATTGGAAATACTGACTAAATAAGGAAAAAATTAATCTGCATTCAGTATAGACAAGAAACTCTTTTATTTCAAAACTTCTTGGAAGAAACAGAATTAGGATGATATAGATATACATTTACCTTCATGAATTATTCAAACAAGGCCAAATTCAGACCTTGAGTAAACACTGATTTAAGTAGAACTGCACCTGCTTACATTAACCTGAAATTATGCCCCATATGCGTGTTGCAAAGACTACAATTAACATATATTTAATTAAACAAAATTAAAAGAAGGTATAAACGCATATTATTTGCAACTACAAGATGAATAGCTGCTCTACCTTACTTTTCTGTATGATAACACAGTATTTGGGGTTCTACTTCAGCTCTAATGACTTACAGTTTTCCATACACATCATTGAAAAGTCATAAATCTTAGCTCTACAGCCAGGTGGCCTATTCAACAGAAAGGTCAAACTTCTGCAAGCTATTGCTTTTTGTCAGCTAGGTCAAGGGTGCAAAAATAAATTGAAGGATATTTTTGGTAACAAGCCTTCTATCAAGTCCACTGTTGACATTCTGACATGGCCCTTTCCTTTTGTTGCAAGAAGTTGATTGGATACTTTTCCTTCCTAGAATGCTTAGTGATTCCAGCTAAGCACCTAGGTAGGCAATTTTATATGTACTTTACAGAATTTTAAGCAATGGACAAAACATGAAATTTGAAGTTGTTTTTCATCATAACAAGATATGGACAGCAAAACCACAAAAATAAGAATTTAAGAGTTTATATGTTCAAAACTTGAATATCAAAAAGCTTGCTTAGAATTGAGGAATACTGCTATTTTAAAATTTCTACTTGGCTTTCTTTGCTGTATCTACATAAAGTCATCTGCTGCCTAATATTTGTCACTTTAAAAAAAAAACAATCATCATTTAGTTTTCAAATGCATATTGTACTGCTCACTAAGTACTACCTAGGAACTGGCATGCTATAACTTTCTTATTAATGCCTGTACTACTAACAGAGACTGAATCATCATTTCTACACATTAGCCTTTTCTTGTTTCCAGAATTACCTACAAAAACTCTGTCAATGGGCTGGAGGAAAGGCTTGATCTTCTAGACGGTTTTGGGAGAAGCGTTCTCCCTTATTGTGGCCACTTCTTCCATACAGGTTTTAGATAGCTGTGATCTGTTTACCTCAGCACCCGATCAACCACATAAAATCACTAAAATGAAAACCCTGATATTTTCACTGACGCTTCCATTTCCTTCCTTTTTTTCTGTTACAGTGAAATGTTGTATTTGTTCCTTAATTATGTTGTAAGCTGGGGGGGTAGTCCAATTCAGTCTCCAATTGAGCTGGTGGTGGTGGTTATGATCTCCCATTGCCACCTTTAACTTTCCCCCAGTTACTGTAAATTTTTATTGACTTTATGCCTTATTCAGCAGCTGCCTCGTTTACAGCCCTTCCTGTTGTGGGATATTCCTTATTATGAGCCTTCTGTTCTTCAAGGGTATATTCATTAGCAAGACATTTATTCTTTTTACCAATGTCTGGGTTCACAGGGCCTTGTGACAGTTTTACAGCTCTTTATTCTTACCTAATAAGAGATTCTATCTTCTAAAATATATTTTTCCTTTTTAAAAGTGCATTCTACATTCTTAAAGTACATTATTTTCACAACATTTTGTCATGTTTGCTAGACACACATTAAAGATAATACTAAGAGACAATTTTTAAATGAATGGATGAAGAAGCTGTACAGATATTAGTGGAAACTGTAGTTACATACCAACATAAGGAATGAATTCTTAATGCCTTTTCAGATTTGTGCAACTTATCTCACATATCCAACAGTTGCAAAACCATCCATAATTTCTAACAATCTTTATTGGTAAAGACTGATGTATTCACTTTTTCAGCTTCTGATAAAAGCTAAAGTATCATTAGATTCCAGTGCTCTGGAAATTTAGCCCTGTCAACTCAGGAGAACACTTTCTACTTTAAGAGTCACTCATATTTCCTAATTTTATGCATCTACAATGCAAACACCCCATCTGAGTGAGACAGCTGTGATATATCTAAAATGGTTAAATAAAAGTGTACAGAGAGAAAAATCAAGCACTAGATACGTGATCATCTCTCCTGATTAATTTCTTCCACTTATGCCCTTTGGTTTTCAAAGTAGTTGTTTTGTACCCTCTTATAAGCTAACAGCCATCATTAGGTTTCAAAATGCCACTGTACATTTTTTTACCTGGTTTTAAAGATGCCTAGAAAACATTTGTAAGAACTTTAAAATTTTAGTGAAAAATTAAAAATTAACCGTCTTTCTTAAATTGGGAGAACTTTTTTTTAAACACAAGAAAACTAAAACATGTCATATCTTAACTACTTATTTGTGCATTAAATCTTGGTTTTACTAGTCAACAAAAATTTCACGTGCATAGCATTGCTCACTGAGGTACTTGGTACGCCTTTCTGACTCTGTTTTCAGATGTAAAACCTTGCTAGTTTCTGATAACAGATACAAATGCCTGCCCAAATAAATAGATTGCTCATGTATATCAGTGATAGATTTTATATTATCCAGGTAAGACCATAGAGCTATAAAGAACTTTCAACCATGATTAAATGTCTCTCTCCTCAGAAAAAAAAAAAAAAAAAAGTGATGTACAAATAATTTCTGTTACCCGACTTAACTTATGTCGCCCAGTGACATAAGTCCCTTTTCCAAATGAAAAAAAAAAAGAAAGAAGCTAAAAAGTAAATAAAGTAACTCCCAACCACAAAACAAAATCATCCTCCTCAGCTGACTAAAACACAGTACATTTTTTTTTTTTTTTAATTCTCAAGACAAATCTCAAGGACAAGTTAGTGGTCTTTAACGAGATAAAGTGTTTCACAAAAATGAGTGAAAACAATGCAATGCACACCTAGTTGGATCTCCTTCATGGGAGTAATTGTGGTTCGAGAGCTTCCAATATCTGTGTCAGGGAAGGATTCACCTCTTCCTGAGGTATTAGTATAAAACAGATTGAAGAAACTACTTCCTGGAATTTCCTATTTGGAAATTGGTTTATTGGTTATTAATGGAGTCTACTTCACAATTTCAGATATAGGTGTCCACATAATAGATATTCAAAGATTGGTGAAACAAACATGATTTCTAACTCCTTGGCAGAATACCCAAGCCAATGGGCGGTTAGGCAGGTGAGAAGCCTCTGATGCTTACAGAAAGATATTTGTATTCAAGAGAAATAAACCTCTGTGGTCTGGAACCCAAAAGAAGGTAATGAATGGTTTTTCAAGCATATACACTGAACATTTAGACATCCCTTTTTGCCATCAGTCTAGTCATGATGCACAGTTACTCTGATCATAAGTTATCAGGAGGTATCTTGCCTTTCCCTAAAGATTGGGAGCCCCAGTTTGCTGTAATATGGCTGAAGCTGCACTGAATAATAAGTTTCGATGCTCAGCCAAATGTTTTGGATCTCATTCAGATTTTTATTCCAGAAATAAAGGAAATACAACTTGTAATTAATTATGTTTGTTTCTTTTTTGGACATACACCTCAAGTCTTTATAATCCAGGCAATGTTTCTATGTCTAATTGGATAAAAGGGTTCTTAAAAATCTATGTTTTACTTATAAAATTGTATTCCATAGGAGAGATAAAAAAAAATGCCAATGAAACTGGTAGCTTAATGTACATTCAGTATACAAAAATAAATAGCTCATCCATAGACAGTAATTTCTAAGACTTGAATTTATAAAATGGGTGAAATTCCAGAAATAATTGTGAATCCCAAAGAAATTCTAGACATTTATTTTTTATGAATTATAAAAATATGCCCACTTTATAATGCATATTCTGAAAAATCTATCAAATATTTTCCTGCACAATTTAAAAATTAAATATGCCATCAAAGTATTTTTAATAGTTATAAAAATAGAGCTGATGTAAAAGGAATCAACTTTTTCCATGCAAAAAATATAAATTAATGCTTCAAAATAAATTAAGAAGGTTTGTTTTAGAAAAAGCAATGATTTTATCGTATTTAGTGTCAGATGTTTTGCAAGCTACAAAAGATTCTGAATTTCAAATAGGTTCTAACTTCAAATCCCTATGCAGACACTAAGAGAACAATATAGCCCAATCTTTAGAAGAAGGCTGAAACCCTTTCCTCATTGAAACCAAATAGAAATTTTGATATTCATTTTGCTGGGGACAGCTCTTCATTTGTCATAGGTGAGACCTTCATAGATCTAAACAAATATTGATGGACAGACTACAACTTTCCTCTATGATGATAAATTTGGTGGGTCAGAATTTCATAGACTGCCTCCAGTTGTGAGACAATTAATCAACTGAAGTTCACATTTCAATAAAAGAAAAAAGTTATGAATTGCATCTGGCAGTTCAGACCTCAGATAGAAAGAACTAAATAGTTTTGTAGTAGTTGCAAGAAAATAGTGAAGGGTTTTCCTTGTGGGTTTTTCCACTTATATTCCCCTTTAAAAGCACCAACAAAGCTAAAAAAAGAATAACAGAAATTGCAATAATACTGCTTTTATGATTGCTGAGAAGCATAGAGAAAACTCACACACACAAATCATTCTGTTGTTTCTTCTGTACAACATGTAAAAATATCTCTCACCTGTCTTCCCAGTTTAGAAAGACATATGTTGCCTTTCAAAATACAATTTACTCCTGTGTCAGTAGTGGTGGATGCATGTAGAGCCTGAGAACTTCAGACAGGATCACAGTGGTGCCTCTTGGGATTAGGATGCTTTGAGTGGCATTTGCCAGTATCATTAATTTCTTCCTATTTGTTGAAGACCAATATAAAACTTACAGCTTTTTTTTTTTGAAAGAACAAATCATCCCAGCACACAGTTAAATCCCTGATCTCTTATATCACAGAGTGGTTTTTTAAGCCCTTTCAACATGAAACAAACCTTGTTGGTGATTTTTTTTTTTTTTTTTTGGTAACTGGTGATAATCAGACCTTTGATGTACAGGTGTAACTCTGAGATGAAACCTACTTTTTTGTCTCTACCCATTAATTCCATAACCTTTAGTGTGTGCCCACTATCCAGGCACCCTGGGCAAAATAGAACTGCTTCATTTTATTTGGAGTGCAGCTGACTGTCATATTTAGGATCATATATCTAAGAGCAAGCTCTACACAACATTAAAATTGCTTCTCTGTTTCTCTGCTTCTCTCTTTTTAAAATCATAGATATAAAATATTAATAATGTATGGGGTAAACTAAGCCACCATCATGGAAATCTGTGTGTGTTTCATGTCTCAGGTGTGTGTTTCAGTAATTCTGGTTCCCCTTTGGATATCCCATTGGTCATAATTTTTTGGGACCAAAGACTAAATGAAGTACAACACAGCTGCAATTTCCCATTTGTTGAGCTCCTAATTGCTGAGAGGGAAGTTAATCTGATATATTTCTAAGAACTAACTCTGGAGCAGGATGTTCTTGTATTTGAAGAAACAAATGCATTTTGCCCCTGTTCCATTTGCCACTAAGTATTGAAGAAATTATTCCACATTGGTAGCAATATTCTATGCATTAGTGGCAACTGCACAGGATACGCTCTATCAGAGATCTGTTATTTCAGGGACTTATTGCACCTCTTTTACCATTTCTTTATGATTCCTATTTGGATCAGGATTAGGGCCCAGTGGGGTAGATCAGAGTCCTGAAGACATAAGGTACAACTAGATTGTCAGTAGACTGACAATGAGAGCCCTATAAATTAGCCATCAGGAAAGGGCAGGAAAGGGCACTGTCTCCCATTGAATCGATGCCAGTTGGTATAAGTCATGAAATACTAATTGGGACGTGGACAGTAAGAGGGATGCACCATGACTGATAGCTGTAATTCAGGGAGCCAGCTAATGCTTACTTTAAATTAGGAATTCCAGACCACATTTCAGTTCTCTTTTCAGCAGTATATTCCAGCCAGTGGCAAGTCTAGTGTTGTTATAGGTGACAGAAAATTAAACAGAAAATTCTGCGGCAGACCTTTGTGTGTATGTGCACAGGTATAACACAATGGAGGTCTAACACAAATACTGTGCAAAGCAAGAACAGTACAGATTATTTATGTGGAGGTAATGCTAGAGAAGACAAGAGTATTTATTGTTGTAGACTGGAAAACAGAAATACAAGGCCAAATATTTAAATGGTCAATTATTCACAGTGGATTATATTTTAGAGATACATTTTTCTTACCAGCATCTAACAGTGTCTTGCAAGAGGTATCCATCTCTTCTTCAGCCTTGCAAGAAGCACTGAGGATTTGGTTCTGAAGTTTGGGGTGGATTTCACCAGTTCATTCTTTACTAATGGCCCCGGTAAGTTTAGGAAGGATAATTTTAACAAAGATTATAAAACTCTGATGGGAATGGAATCCATTATTCTCAGGGTAAGATTTGTCCCTGAATCTAAGTATATATTAACCACTCTCTACCATATCCTGTTTCCATTTAAAAAACTGAAACAACTTATTTGTGCAGGTCTGAGGAAAGCAGTGACATGCTCTGACAGTTTTGTGACATGGTTGACTGAAGGTTTATACTGCAAAACATTTTAATAACAAAGTTCAGACACAGCTAAACCCTCTAAGGTTTCACTAAACATTTTACTGCTTCATATAGAGCATAGTAAACTTCACAAGAAGTATAGCTGAAAACTATACTGTTGCTTGGGGTGTATAATTGGAATATTCAATCTCAAATCATCATTCTTGCCTAAAGCCCTGATTTTTCCAGACGACACTTTTGTCTTTGAGGTGATGCCACTTTGTCTTCTGTTCTTTTTCCTAGAAAAGCTAATGTGCCACAAAAACTTGTTTCTGAACAACACTCCATAAATCTGAATGGAACAGAGGCACTTCCTTGCAGAATGCAAGTAACCAGTTTCTTAAACTGAGCATAATTTAAATTCTTAATTTCTCAGTACATCTTTTAACGTCATACCTGGACAATACCTTGTCCAACTGAATTGTATGCATCCAGTTATAATACTGATCTTTTCCAAGTGTTGAGCCACTAAAAGAAGGAAAGAATTCTGGGAGAAACCTGCCTAATATCATCAGACTGCACCCTGCCACTGTGGAAATGAGTGTTGCTTTAACTAGCAACCAATTTTTCATAGACAATTAAATGTTTCAAACTTCCCCTGCTATTACCTCCTTATTTTCCTAAAGAACCCAGTAATGTGTTATTTCCTTCATTTATTTTCCATTAAGTCTGCAAAACTACTCTAAAAATTTTGCTGAAATATTGGCTAGGCTGTGAGCAGTGCAGATCACATATCTGTTTTTTCTCAAAAACACTTCCTGTGTTATTCTTACAGTCTTGTTGAAATCAATTGGATGAAGAAGAGTTGATGAAATTTGAACTCAGACTGGCTAAGAGGACAGTAGAAGAACAGGAAAAACTTGTGAAAGTACTTACATATCCTACAGTACTTCAGAGCTTTTCATCTTCATTCAATTCGTCTCTCTTTAAGTTACTAGCTCCTCCTGTCTTTTTGAATTTTTCAGATCTAAAAGATAAGTACCATAGACAAAAAGGAAACAAAACCAAGTAAACAACAACCTCTGCTGGTATATTTGGAAAGAGTTTTTATCTCCACTTACCTTGTGAAATCTTCAAAAGATGGGGCTTTGAGAGAGATGTTAATTTTTTAATCTATTTTATTTAAATCTACTTGATGTCTGGATAAATCTTCATAAAAATACAATCTTCATCACAATATAAATTGCTGAATATATTAAGCTTGTAATATCTGGAGTTGGTAAAAACACATGAGAAAAGTTCTTTCAGTGGTGCTGTTACTTAAATGAAATTATAGTAACTTTCCCAATTAGACAACAAATAATGAGGTCTCATTGTCAAAAACAATTACCAGAGGACTGATAGGTTAGAACCAAGCATGTTAGCACAAAATGTTTAATGACAGAGACTGAAAAAGTTATATATATTCTGGGTATTACACTAACTCAATAGTGATGTAAATTGCCTTTTGCCTTGAATTTAGCTTGGTCTAAAAATAAAGAATACACATCAGCTTACGTATGCATTTCTACACAATTTCAAAACACTTTCAAAAGTAATCTCTGATCATAGAATCATAGAATCATAGAATCATATGGGGTTGCAAGGGACCTCTGGAGATGATCTAGTCCAACCCCCCCCACCCCAAGAAGGTCTACCTAGAGCACGTTGCACAGGACCTTCTCCTCCCTTTAAGTATTTGTAAACATTGATCAGATCCCCCCTAAGTCTTCTCTTCTCCAGACTAAAAAGACCCAAGTC
>JAOTQQ010000001.1:159501136-159528350 GCA_026546715.1 Gallinago undulata | reverse complement strand
ATTATTATTATTATTATTATTGTTGTTGTTGTTGTTGTTGTTGTTGTTGTTGTTGTTGTTGTTGTTGTTGTTGTTATACACGAGATAGGAAATATACACTGTTAATCTGTTGCCTTACAACAATTTCCACTATTAAACACGGTTGAATACCTGTATTAAATTGGTTGATCATGGGGACAGAGTGGCCATGAAATGAACTGTGAGAATTATTTTTCCTTCTCAAACATCACATGGGCTAGTATGTGAAGAAAAAAGCAAACATAAAGGGAATCACTTATATTTTTATTAGAATTTTAGAAAAAGTTGAGTTATCTATCTTTAATTAAATGGGACATGCAGTATCTATATATGGAGAAGACATCAAATTAAATAAGTGATTGAGTTACTTTGGTAGATTTGCATAGGTATAAAAAGATGAAATAAGGTAAGTAGGTAGATAGGCAGATAGGTAGGGATAGAAACAGATAGATACACATACATGGACTTTGCATTTCAGGAGAAAAACATTAGAAATTATATCCAGATACTTTGGTTAACAAAATGCTCATAATGAATGGCCATAATTTAATCCCAGCTGCCATAATTAGTTTATTTAGAACATATAGGTAGCATTTTCCAGAAAAAAAGATTCATAATCACAGAATCACGGAATCACAGAATGGTTAGAGTTGGAAGGGCCCTTAAAGATCATCAAGTTCCAACCACCCTGCCATGGGCAGGGACACCTCACACTACATCAGGTTGCTCAAAGCCCCATCCAGCCTGGCCTTATACACTTCTAGGGATGGGGCATCCACAGTTTCCCTGGGCAACCCGTTCCAGTGTCTCACCACCCTCACAGTAAATAATTTCTTCCTAATATCTAATCTAAATCTCCCCTTTTCCAATTTAAAACCTTTACCCTTTGTACTCTCACTACACTTCCTGAGAAAGAGTCCCTCTTCTGTAGGCTCTCTTCATATATTGGTAAGCTGTTATAAGGTGTCCCAAGAGCCTTCTTTTCTCCAGGCTGAACAACCCCAGCTCTCTCAGTCTGTCTTCATAGGAGAGGTGCTCCATCCCTCTGATCATCTTTGTGGCCCTCCACTGGACCCGTTCCAATAGGTCCATATCCTTCCTGTGCTGAGGACTCCAAAGCTGGACACAGTACTCAAGGTGGGGTCTCACGAGCACAGAGTAGAGGGGCAGAATCACCTCCTGTGACCTGCTGGCCACACTTTTCTTGGTGCAGCCCAGGATGCAGTTGGCTTTCTGGGCTGCCAGTGCACATTGTTGGATCATGTTGAGCTTCTCATCTGCTAACACCTCCAAGTCCCTTTCCTCAGGCTGCCTTCTAATACCCCACCCCCTAGTCTGTACTGATAGCAAGGACTGTTCCGGCTGAGGTACAGAACCCTGCACTTCTTCCTGTTGAACCTCATGAGGTCTACCCGGGCCCACCTCTCCAGCCTGTGCAGGTCCCTCTGGATGACATCCTGTCCCTCTAGTGTATCGACAAGACCACACAGCTTGGTGTTATCTGCAAACTTGCTGATGGTGCACTCAATCCTTCCGTCTATATTGTTGATAAAAATGTTAAACAGTACCAGTCCCAGCACAGACCCTTGAGGGACTCCACTTGTCACTGCTCTCTGGCTGGACTTCAAGCCATCGAGTACCACCCTCTGGATGTGACCATCCAGCCAATTCCTTATCCACTGAACAGTCCACCCATCAAATACACGGATTCACCGATTTGACAGAGTTGGAAAGGACGTCAAGAGATCATCTAGTCCAACTCCCCTGCTAAAGCAGGAACACCTAGAACACATCACTCAGAACTGCATCCAGGTGGGTCTTGAAAATCTCTGGAGAAGGGGACTCCACGACCTCTCTCGGCAGCCTGTTCTGGTGCTCTGTCACCCTGACTGTAAAGAAGTTTTTCCTCGTATTTCAGTGGAACTTCCTATGTTCCCGCTTGTGCCCGTTGCCCCTCATCCTATTGTTGGAAACCGCTGAAGAGTCTGGCTCCATCATCCTTCAAGCCACCCTTTAGGAACTTGCAAACATAGATATGGTCTCCCATCAGTCTTCTCTTCTCGAGGCTAAAGAGCCTGAGCTCTTTGAGCCTTTCCTCATAAGGGAGGTGCTCCGGTCCCTTAATCATCTTGGTTGTCCTACATTGGATTCTTTCCAGTAGTTCCCTGTCCCTCTTGAACTGGGGGGCCCCGAACTGAACACACTATTCCAGTTGTGGCCTCACCAGTGCAGAGGTGAGCAGGTCACCCTCCAATTTGGTGAGCAGGATGTTGTGGGGGACCGTGTCAAAGGCCTTGCAGCAGTCCGGATAGATTACATCCATAGGTCACCCCTTATCTACCGACGTAGTCACTCTATCATAAAAGGCCACCAGGTTAGTCAGGCAGGACATGCCCTTAGTAAAGCCATGCTGGCTGTCCTGAATCCTCTCCCTGTCCATGTGCCCAAGCATGGCATCTAGAAGGATCTGTTCCATGATCTTCCCAGGCACGGAGGTGAGGTTGACAGGTCGGTAGTTCCCAGGGTCCTCCTTTCTACCCTTTTTAAAAATGAGTGTGATGTTTCCTTTCATCCAGTCTGCAGGGAGTTCACCTGACTGCCACGACTTTTCAAATATCATGGAAAGTGGCTTGGCAACTATGTCAGCCAGTTCCTTCAGGACCCTGGGATATATTTGACCAGGTCCAATGGACTTGTATATCTTCAGGTTCCTCAGATGATCATGTACCTTGTCCTCACTTACAGTGGGAGGGACTTTGTCACCTTGGTCTACAACTTGTGGGCCATCAACATGAAAGCTAGGAGGAAAGGGGTTGCCAGTGAAGACTGAGGCAAAAAAGTTGTTGATAACTTCTGCCTTCTCCTCATCTGTTGATACAAGTTCCCCACTGTTGCTCATCATGGAGGCGGGGGGGGATGTTTTCTTTGACTTTTCTTTTCTGGTTAATGTACCTGTAGAAACCTTTCTTGTTTTTCTTTACATCCCTTGCCAAGTCCAATTCTAGCTGTGCCTTGGTCTTTCTGACCTCATCATCATAAGTTGTCACTCCATATAGTATGAAAATCAAATCAATAAAGCATTCCATAATGATTTGAATAATTTATCTATTGCTTATATATTACTAATATATCATATTGTGTTGTGTTTGATTTTATTGATTTTGTCAGTATTTCCAGTGAAGAATTTATCATTATATAGTAATTTGATAAAATGTTAGAAATCTGAATAATCTTTACACATTGATTGATACATAGTTAACTATGGACAGATATCTATGCAGCTGCTATGTTACATAAACTCCTGTGTTAGAATCTTATTGCATCTGAAAAGATAGAACTTACATAAATAGATATTCCTTGTTGCACCTTCCACTAAAATTAAGTTCTTAGATTGGGTTCACGATACCCCATTAAAATAATCTTAATGTTTGATCCTGTTGTATACTAAAATAAGCTTTCTTGGCGTCTGTATTCCATTTGCTTCATTCAGCTTTCTTTCACAATCATACAAAATAATTGATCCTTGACATTCTTTTTCATTTTTGCTCTATGCCTGTGAAAATCTTTAACTTTAAGAAGAATTTTCTTTAATGACATTATTTATTGCATATCTTTTTTAAATTGAAGGGTTTGATAATATGGTGGTTTTAGAATGATACATAGTTGCATGAGGTGCATTTTGTACCTATTCTCTTACTATTTCTTCAACACATTCTAATAAATGAAAAACACAGTGACAGGCTTTAAAACTTTGATGAAAGTATAATTAATATTCTTAAAATCTATGTCTATTTTCAGAAGCAAATATCTGAATCAGCAAATGCTTCAATGTGTGTTGTATAATGTACAAAAATAAATATATACCTTAAAGTTAATTTATAACCATTTTTTAAATATGTATCATACTGTTTGTGAATATCATAGATGACAGTTAAGGATAAGATTGAGAAAAAAAAACACAATTTTTTTCGTCTTGAGCAGATTTCATCTGACAGAAATTTCCTTTTCAATGATTACTCATAATAGTATAGTGCTATTCATAAAAATGAATAGTACATTGGAACATTTTAATAAAATTCTTTGAATTATTTCTGCATTTATTTAAAGAATTTATTTATTCTTACTCATACCAATTTGGCTGATACTTTTTCTGTGAACTGCTTCAGCAGGTAGCACAAATTGACAGCCTTGACATTTGGCTTTGTATTCTTGCTGCTTAGTGTGTTTTGTTTTCCATTTGAATGAGATCTAAAAATTAAGAGATGGTTTAAACTATCTTTTGTTCGATAATCACAGTTAATCAAAATGAAATATCAAAAAATTCACAAAATGTGTTTAGCTTTATTTTCGCTTGAAAAGCCATATATAACAATAGAAACCATTAAAGTCTGAAGTTTAAGATCTAAGTCTACCAAAGATAATAATCTATGTGAGATTTCTAGCAAGCCAGTAAAACAATGATCTTTTTGTGCTTAAGTCAATATGAACAATTTCTGTAAGTGATTGAAAGGATATAACTTTCTCTATAAACTGTTATTCTTTGTCACATTAGCCACATATCATGAAGCTTGTATTATCTCCATCTTGACACTATTTGAAAAAGAAGCTGGTTCTTAAACTTTCTTTTGATTGTAGTCGACAGATCTTAAGCTCCCAGAGTGGACTTTGTCCTCATGGTGATAGCCTGCAGCTGAAGAAGGTTTAAGCACTTGCAATTTCACTGGCATCAGTCACTTTGGATTTATGCTGAAGTCAGAGGAAAGTCAAGCCTGAAATTCAGGCTTATCTACTTCACTCAAAAGAAAGTGATTGAATAGCTGAAAGTGTATGATACTGCAGATCCTACTGTTAACATTGACCTGGAAACACATGGAAGACTGCATTTTTCCTGGTACCTTCTTTGTGAAGATACAGTACTTAAACTGCACCTGTATCTGAAGTGATTGGATGGAGTATTAGGAATATTGGTTGTTTTTTGTCTGAGGATATCAGAAACTGAGAAATCTCTTCACCTTGATGATCTATACTCAAGAAGTTGAATAATTGTTTAACCTTTTGTCCTGGGTTGAGAGACACAGGACAAATTTTCTTCTAATGCTGGGGCAAATTGCACTTATAGAAGACTATAGTGTTTGAATTTGTGAAAATATTTACTTTATAGCCAGCCAGGCTCTGTGGGATTCAAGGTCCTAGTGTTTTCAAGCCTTGCCAGGTGCAGAGACAAGGAGGAGTAAGGCCTGGACATTTGACCCAGGCTGGCCAACAGGACTATTTCATACCATGAAAGTCACAGTCAATATAAATTAGAAAAGTTTACTGCGTAGCTCTCTCTCCCTTGATAGCAGCAGTCCAGACAACTCCTTGCCCTGGTGCCAGACCCCTGAGGCCTTGCCTTCCTCCTGAAGCCATCACGCTCGCAGTGTCCAACATTTGCTGTCCACTGTTGGGAGTGCACTGCTTCCTACTGATAGAATTGGCTGAGTAGAATTCCTGTATTTTATATCAGTGTTGGGATTAATACTGGTTCTTTAGTATTATTGTTAATTATTTAGTCTTAGTCTATTAAATTTATTTATATTTGAACCTTTGTGTTTCTTTCTGTTCCCCGATTCCTTTTTCCAGGTGGGGAGGCATCATTGGGTGATAGAATAATTCTCTAAATGACAATAGATTGTTATGGGTTTTCTCAAACCATAACACCTCTGTAAAATATAAGCAAGTGTCTTCTTTTTCCAAAGCTCATAATGTTCAGAAGAAAAAAGGATGAAAAAAATAGTATTAAATGAGAACTTTACAATGCTTTGGTTTGAAATTCTTAGAATTTCTTCCTCTATTTCTTGGCTTGTTTGGCTGTTGTTGACATTAATAAGGGTTGCTGGGGTGAGTAATTCACAAATTTAACTTTATTAGGGTTTCTTGGGAGAAAAGGGGAGGCAAACTGCTACTCAAATAACTAAACTGTTTTGTTTTGTTTTGTTTTGTTTTTATGTATGTTAAGCTCTGAAAGCTTTGGAAGACACACAGGGAAGTGGCTGAGCACCTCGTTATACAGATTTACCCATTCGTATCCCATAATGCGAATAATGGATACATCTCAAGCATGAAGCAAAATGGCAGAAAGGGACACAGGCTTAAAGACTTAAATAAGAGGAAAACTATGTATCTGATTGTGAAAATGTTCATAATTAAGATTATGACTGGTATGCTAACAGAGTGGGGAAGGAAAGGAAGACAAAACGAAAGTATATTTCTCTGTTTAATACGTTAGACTTTTTCTAGAAATATAGTTTAAATCCTAATATGTGTGGACATGAATAAGTAGCTGTACATTATCTGAAAAAGTTTTTCACCCGACAGAAATATACATCAACTTTATTTATGTCTCTTTAAAGATTTCCATCACTAGCATATATGAAGTCACTGGTGGTTTGGGAAAAATATTCCATATAAATCTAAAAAATAACAGAAGTGGAAAAGCTCATAAGGTATTTGTTAAAGCCACAAAAGGCAGAGAGTAGTATTATCATAGAACAATGCATATAATATTGACTTTCTGTTCTCAGTGTACTAACCAATTCAAAATTCACTGAGATTCTATACCTCAGCATATAATTTTTGCACACTGTTTTCATCACAACAATGTGGAAAAGAAGCATTAATATTATGATTGAGGAAGAGTGTAGATCATTCAATAAGAGAGAAAATTACATATGGTTATATAAGGAAGCCATTGAGAATTCAAGCAGATAGGTCATTTGAATCATCTTTTAACAACATATATGTTTTTTTTGTTGTTGTTTTAAAAGCAAAACTGTTCCCATGAGTGCACTCCAAAAAGTATCACTGTAACAAAAATCAAATGTTTTAATACAGAAAGTTCTAATCAATGTAATGTGATTGGTCCTGGGAAGTCCCATGCATAAATGAATGTATTGAAGACAACATGAACATTTTTCTTTTTTGAAATGTCCAATGGTTAAAACACAACAACAAAGAAAATCAAAGCTAGTAAATAAAACACATATAAAATATATTCCTTGTAATATAAAAAAAATATATATTCTTTCTCCTTAATTAGTGACAGAGCTGGTTAAATGTCTAAAGACTGTATCAAATATAAAATGTAAGTACTATCTAGTTGATCATTTAATTTCCACACAAAGTTTAAGTTCTAAAATAACTCAGCTTTATAAGGATATAGGCAAATTAATAAAGCTACTCATAGACTGATGAAGATCCAGGTTATAATGTTTTTCATCCTACCCTATGGACATTCCTTTATATCTCATTTTTATTGATACATAGTTTTTCAGGCTGCATTCCTGCTCTCATTTCATATCTGCAACACTAAACTGTACACTTTAAGGGAAAGCTGGGCCTACTGAAGGTGCCCACAAAGGTCTCATTGAGTTTAACAGGTAGTGATTATCCTTTCCAAAACTGTAAAAGTCTAGGACTACATTCTCTTTTCATTTAATTAAGTCTACTTCATTCTCAGCTCTGTTCCGTGTTGACTTTGAAGCTCTCCAAAATATGCAAGAGGAACTTGTACAAGAATTTTATTAATTTATCTTACAGCACAGAGAGCTAAATTACAAGAAATAGATAATGCAGTTAATGAAGGTTTTTCTTATTGCAAGAGGTGGTTTAGCTTTGACTGGCTGCCAGGCCTCTACCAAGCCACTCTTTCACTCCTCAATAGAGGAGACAGGGCATAAAAATAAGATTGAAAATCTTGTTGGTCAGGATAAAGACACTGAGATCACTTACCAATTGCCATCATAGGCAAAACAGATGACATGGGTACAATTAATTTAAATTATTACCATTTAAAAAGCACAGTAAGGTAGTGAAAAACAAACCCCAAACCTTTAAAACCTCCCCTCCTCAATCCCTTTTTCCTAGGCTCAAGATCACTCCTTCATTCCCAACTACTCTACCTCTTTCTCCCCTCCCTGAGCAGTGCAGGGAGGATGGAGAATGAGAGATTGTGGTCATTTCATAATAGTTCTTTGCTGCCACACCTTCCTTCTCACACTTTTCCCCTGATCCAGAATGGGTCCTCGCTGTGGGCTACAGTCCTTCATGAATTGCTCCAGCATGAATCCTCCACAGATTGCAGTTCCTGCCAGGAAATGGCCTCCCAAGGGTCTTTTACAACCTAAATGATTCTATGATTCCTCCAGCATGGGCTCTCCACAGACTGCAGCTTCTTTCAAGACATGTCCACCTGCTCTTGGGTGGAGTCCTCCACGGGCTGCAGTGTAGATATCTGCTCCAATGCTGTCCTCCATGAGCTGCATGGGAATAAACTTTTCACCATGGTCTTCTCCATGGGCTGCAGGGGAATGTCTGTTCTCCATCCTTGTTTTCTGACCTCAGAGTCTGCAGCATTTTTTCTCTCAAATTTTTCTCACTGCTGTTTTTCACAGCTGCTGTACTCATTTATTAAGTGTGTTATCATAGAGATCATCTGACCGTATCCAGACAGCTTTTGAGTATCTCCAAGGATGGAGACTCCTTCAAATCTCTAGCCTACCTGTGCCAGTGCTCAGTCATCCTCACAGTAAAAAATTGATTCCTGCCCATCAGAAGCCACGTACTGTTTTTCAGTTTGTGCCCATTGCCTCTAGTTCTTTCACTGAGCACCACTGAAAAAAGCCTGGCTCCATCTTCTTTACAACTTACCTTCAGTTATTTATAAATATTTATGAGACCCCCTTGAGTATTTTCTTCTCCAGGCTGAACAGTCCCAGCACTCTCAGCCTTTTCTTGTATGTGAAGTGCTCCAGTCCCTGACTAATCCTTAAGGCCCTGCATTGAACTCTCTCCAGTATGTTCATGTCTCTCTTGTACTGATAAGCCCAGAACAGGACACAACACTCTAGGTATGGCCTCAACAGTGCTGAACAGAGGAGAAGGATCACCTTCGCTGACTTGCTGACATTATTTTGCCTAATGCAGCCCACGATACCATTAGCCTTCCCTCCCACAAGGGAGAGGAGGCTCATGTTCAACTTCTTGTCTACCAGGACCCCAGATGCTTTCCTGCAAGGCTGCTTTCCAGCAGAACAGTCCCCGGTTAATACTGGGAGTGCATGACTTTTCATTTCCCTTTTTTGAAATACATTTTGAAATGTCAGACCATTTCTCCAGCCTGTTGAGGTCCTTCTGGGTGGCAGCACAACCCACAACCCACCATTCAACCCATGGTGAATCTGAATGGAGTTTTCTTTCCTTGATGCAGGACTTTGCACTTTCCCTTGTCCAATTTCATGAGGTTCCTGTCATCTCATTTCTCCAGTCTGTGAAAGCCTGGAGTTAAGGCTCCTCAAGGCTGGAGTTAAGACAGTAGATTGTTTTAAGAATGACAGTAAGAGGCAACAGATATTTGTGTTTTCAGGATCCAGTTTTTCAATAGGAGATAGTTTAACTCTGAGGAGGGTAAATACGCTTTATCCTGTAAACTAACTAACTCTTTTTTATGGAGCAAGATGTCTCACATACATAAAAAAGACAATTCATTTCCCTCAAAGTTTAATCTTAGTTGTTTTTTCCTAATTTTAGTTCAATTTGGCTACCAGCATGTTAAAAAATAACACATATACTAATATGAGTTTAATATAAGTTTTGGTGGAATGAATTTCACACTGAATGCAATGTCCTACAGTTAGCTTGAAACAGCAACTTTGAAAAATCTTTAGCATATAGAGTGTAGATAGAAATACATAACCCAACTTTTAGCAAGTTTATTTAGCACTTACCAGAATATGCCATTAGTAGAATTGAACTCTTTTCCACACTCACAGTCCCTAAAACTAACAGATCCATTTGATATCAAAATCCCTAGTCCATGTCATTGTTTGAATAACTTATTCACTCTTCATTAATTGTCTTTATTAGTAATACTATATGTTGTTAGGTTGCTATTATTATTAATGAAATACCTTAGATCCCCAATCTTCCACCAGTTTGAGAGCAAAGGAAATCTTTGTGATAGCTATAAAAATAGGAAGACCTTTTCTCTACTAAGAAAAATCAACCCTGCAAATAAAAGCAAACACATATAAAAAAAAAAAAAGAAAAAAAAAAAAGAAAAAAGGAAAATGCCTGCACATCTCATCACAAAGTATCAATGCCTTAGCTTTTTCTTCCTTTTGCTTATGCCCAGTAAAGTCTTAATTTCCATCCTCCAGCAATTGTGCTTTTGTTTGCCTGGAGAATTCCTTTCTCTTTTCTTGCTCCATGCAAAGTCAGATTCAGAAAAACTGTTATTCTCTAAAATTGGAAAAAAAACTCAATATAATCACAATAATCAATATAACTGCTAGAGATAATTGCTACAGAGATAGTTTATCTGAGCTGAGCATGATACACTAGAAAGATGTTGTGGTACATTACCATGAGAAGGAGAAAGACAAAAAGACAAAAAGGCAAAAAGTAAAACCTCTGTCTTTAAATTCACTTTTCCCTTCTACATCTATGATAAGCTCTAATGATGGCTGCGAAATTCTAGCATTCTAGAATATATGACCTCTACATATATCACTATGCTTGTCTTAAGATATAACAGAAGATTCTAATTAACAAGGGTTGCTCTGCATCACAGTAGCTTAGACAATTTCCTAATTTAAAAAATATCTTCAGAAAATTTCTGCCTGCCCATAAGTACAAAAGCTTATATTTGTTTTCTGGTATCTGGCAGGGGAATCATAGCCTTCTGTTGAGCAGAAAAGAATCATAAAATTTGCAACAGAAGGACCAAACAAAAATATCTCTGATGGGACATATGTTTATAGATCCAGTGTTAGTTCAAGATTTCCATCTCTGATGCTGGATCCTTAGGAGACCATTTCTCCATTAAAGACCTCTTCCTAGAGCCTAATTCTTATCAACTGTGATGACAATTTACAATTTCTTTCTGGGTATTCTCTAACGAAAGGCATAGCAGGGAATAAGACTATTGTAAGTGTGTATCTCAAGAAATGTTATTACCATCATTGAGACTGTCAATACCAGGGAACTGGGGACCAATGTGATGAAAAAAGTCTGCAACTGAGACTGCAGTAAAATCTCAGGACTTCAAATAGGCATCTATTTGTTATGTTCTATTAATAAATAATCTGTCTTGAACAACTACGAATCAAACATTAAGCACTCATGCGAGTGACACACTAGGTATACAACAGGATCTGATGGCTGCAGTCTTTGGTGATTCATAGTTTCCAAGACCAAGAGAGTTAGACTCTGGGGAGCCATGGTGAAGGAGGCCAAAACTAAAGGGGTTATCTTCTCTGTGCCCCAAACTCTGGTGAATATCACTGGCATTTAAATATAATTTTCCATTGGTCAAGATCTGTCTAGTCTGAATAACTGCTTCCTTTTTTCGTAGGTTAAAAAACAGATGGCCTTGATTTCTGACATCAGGTTTGTATCAGATCATTCAGATGCATGTTTGCAGCTGGGTGCTGGTCATTTGATTCCTTCTGGTAGCTACAGGCTGGGCACTGCTATCTTGGTCTTACTATTCTTATGTGGGCCAAGCCATATTACAAAATATGCCTGGGAACAAGGCAGAGAGAATAAAATCACAAATAGTCCTTAACCACTGCTAATTACCAGGCTGCAGCAGGGTGGTAGAGACTTTGTGTAGTTCTGCCAGGCCTCAGACTGGACCTTGCTAAGCTTGCTTTGTGCAGACTTGTTCTAAGGCTTCTCTGAAGCTTCATTATTTTATTTTTTTCTAGCTGTAAAAATGGTTGTTTAGCAACTTCTAACACACATCAGCTGTTCCGTTTTCTAATTTAGACTAGAATTATGGACTCCCATCCACTGTCAGAACAAAGCTCCCTTGGTAAGCAGAAGGTATCTGTGGGCCAGTTCAACTTTAAAAATCATCTACTTTGATCACTAAAGGAACATAACTTCCTCCAACTCCATCACAAAGAGGAAGGGAGTTGAAATCAATTTCTGAGCAAAAAATGTCCCTTTTAGTTTCATTAGACAGGCCTTAATTTCTCCCTAATTTCAAATTGTTCTGAGATACTAGCAAACTGTATTTCTCTAGATTAATGAGAAACCTACCCAAATGAGTTTTTTCAATCATAGGCACATAAAAATTAACCACATTATAGGTTGCAATGAGAAAATATACAATACCATTTCCTTATAGACACATTTAAATTCTTGTGGATAGAATGAAATGAGGAACTATAAGGCTTGGTACAAGTATTAAGCACAAATATAGCAAAAAAAAAGCCCTGAATTTTTAATTTATTAAAAAAAATAATAACCTAATTTATTATAGGGCTTATGGACCTACTGTTGGAAAAGTATATGTATTTAAATATGTTTATTTCTTAACAATATTAATAAGATAAAAATGGCATTTGAAAGCTGCATTTACACAGAGATTAAAAATACAAATTATAGCTCACATATACATTGGATATACAATTCATTCGATGGATACTGTTTGAAAACAGGAATAACATGCTGTAATATGAAGAGTATCACATAAAATTGAAGAAAATCCACAGAAAATAAATGAATTTAAGACTTGTCTAAACTCACTTGCTGAAAGTACTTGTGAAGTTATAAACACAGTGAAATAAATAGAGGACAGACAGGTAGTGAAGTTATTTGCCCCTTTCCTGTGACTGTTAGATTAGTTATCCTAAACAAGACAACTACTAATATCTAGATATAATTATTTATTGTAGATTTTCTATAAATATGCCTGGAGATAAAGGCAATGATTCATTGCATCAACTTAACTCTGTCTAAAAGGTAGGCATCTGAGTTAAAATATTTGTTACAGAGGCTTCTTTCACAGTCATTAAGGCAACAGGCATCTCCAGAAAGTATTTGATTAACTTAGATGGGAAGAAACTGGTCTCTAAAAATTTATTTTTCTTTTTCTCAGTTTATAGACAAATACATAAACTTTAAATATCTGCCTATACATTCACTGAATCTCTTAATGAACTTTTCTACAAAAATCTTAAAAGATACTTCCAGTATTATTTTTTGGTATATACTTAATTTTGCAATCATTGTATCTTCCATACAAAGTTTCTATCTATATTTTCCTCATTGGATTCTAAAAATAAAATTAATTTTATCCACTTCGATTATGAAGGTTAAAATACTGGCTAGTCAGATAAACTTTCCACAGAAGTAATATTAGGGGTAAAAAAAGAAAAACCAAACCAAAAACCCAGAGAACCTTCTTTTCAGGCAGTTTCACCCTGTCTATCATAAACCTTAAGGGTATAAGGAAACAGATGTGCTTGATATGATAAACAATTACTTTCTGACCCACTAAGCAAATATATCTATACAAAAAATAACTCATGTCAAGAGTAGGGTCCAACTTAGGGTCATTGTACTATTCTAAAAGTAAATTAAAACATGCTAGTGGTAATAAATGTCATCTGAGTGCAACATGATAAATGTGTTGTGTCTCTGAAATAAAAATGCCTGGCTGGAGAAACAAACAAAACAATAAAAGTATGGTTGTGAGTGAATCAACTTTAGAAATTGAAAAGCACAAAACCATATTCAATATCATACTGTCATTACACCCCTATGGCCCACCTACATATTACATTTAGAATTCCTTGAGCATGTTTTACTGTAAATGGCCTGACTGCTTTCCTATTACATGTCCATAGTTCACTGTTTCTATCAATTCTCTGCCCTATAGTCTCTGTCTTCCAAAAAGCCTTTGAAACCTTCTTAGAGTGCTGAACAACAGGCCAAAGCTGACCAGAACTTAATGTTCTGTCTGCAAAGCCCTTCCCCTTTTGCTGAGTTTGGTCAAAAAAGACAAGAATATTTTTTTTAAAACTCAAATTCCAGATGTAAATAAAATATAAACTAGAGTGACTGTTGATTGTTAACTTCCTTTCCATCTCTAAGATGCCTTGCATTTGCAAGGCACTGAAGCTATTTGGTTTTGCCAAAGACATTTCTTTTCTATATTAAGTTTAATCATTTCTACTTTTTCTACTTTTACCTTTTCAGACATCACTGTTGTCTAACAATTAGGGGGGGTTAGGATTGTAGACACTGTCTGGTGTATAATCTGAATCCTTCATTAAAAGGTATGCAAGGGCTCTCTTCCTCTCAGAAGATACTCTTCTTCAAGGGAGAACTTCCAGGCTTCTGTGATTCTTTTTCTTTACTTTCTTTGCCTTTTATTCCCTATAGTCCACAAGTTGTTTATACAACTATGTTCAGTTCACCAGACAAGGAAACATTTTCCTGTTCCTTTTGGAATATTCCCCAACTCAGTCAGTGTCTTTTTAAAAAATATATACAAATTGCTAACAGATATTGTTACTTAGAGCTGCTTTTATGCATAGATGGAAAAAATTCTGAAATACAGAGTTTTATAAGATCAGAAAACAGCATCTGATATTTAACAAGCTTTATTTTTCTTTGAACTTCTGTCAGGACGTTATATATTGACTGCTTGCTGAGTAAAAATAGAATGAAAAATAAGTACAGCAACAAACACTGGAGTCAAACCCGAAGATTTAAAAAGAAGGTACTAAGTGGTTTTGAGTATGCAGCACAAAGAAGAAATCTCAGCATATTAGTTCCAGTCAGTTGTTTTTATTCTTTTTGAAAACAGACAAAAACATTTGCAAAAATAGGACTTTAGAAAATGCCTCTAATGTTTTCTTTAGGTAGGCTACCTCAGTAAAATCATTCAGTTCTGAATTCTCTATTTTCTACTTATTGTTCTGATTGAAGGCATGATTTCTCCTTTGAGAGAAAATTGATGAAGATGTTCATTCAGAGGGCACTCCACCAAGTTTATATTTGGGTTTAAAACTGAGATATTTCAGACCAATAAAACATAATAACATAGCTTTGGTTTTATTTATACAAACAAATGTATATATTTAAAAATTAGCAACATTGTTACAAGAAGACAAACGGAAGGAGTTTGGTTGGGTATTTGTTGCTTTTGTTAAAGATGTAATTGTTCCTGCAGTTTTTTCTGTTCTGCTCCATTTGTACGCCATGAGAAGTTTCCATATTTACCTGACTATGTACTGGAAAAACAGCTGCGCTATCTTTAGAAAGCACTCTCTAGCACTTTGTGAAAAATAAAGCTTATTTATTTGCTTTAACTCAACCGAATTATTTAAACTTGAATTTTAAAAAGCTCTAATAAGGTGATAAAAATTTATATATGTTTTGATATTGGTTTAAAATTGATTGTACATTTCATGTTTAAAATTTATTGTGTATTTCATGTTTTTATTTTTTATATACAACTTAAATTACTAGGAGTAGCTTTATTAACCTGTAACTGACACAGAGTGATTAGCTAATAATCTTAATTTTCATGTTTTCAACAGTTTTGTTTAATATACAGACCAAATCTAGTATTTCAAAGACTGCTTTTCTATTTTGTGCCTTATATTCTTCTCACCCATGCAGGTGAACTGATTTTTAATTGCCATTCTATTATGTCCACTATTTTTGACAGCTGATGTTTAATCATGCTGTCATTTAATTATGTTGAAAGTACACAATAGTCTTTAAGATTGGTTTATATACCGTTTTCTGCTTGCCTACCTCTTTTTATTAGGCAGCTAGTTAAAAATAAACAAGCATACATAAAAAATAAATAGTATCAAGTAAGAGTGTTAATTTCCTTACTATTATGACATCTTGTGAAATAATTTATCTGTCTCCATTTCTTCTGGCTTTGTTTGAAATCGTCTCTAGCTGAAAAGAAAGGTATTCAGGTGACACACACTTGTAAAAGTCATATTTTGAATGGCCTAAAAAGTACTCAAGTAAGTAATAGAAAAATGAATTCTAAAAGATTCTAATGGGAATTTAAAGACAATTTCTCATGTCAAAAACTGTTTCTTTGCAGCTGCTAGAGGAATGCATGAAAGCAAGTACAACAGAAATTTAAAGGAAATATTCTATGTAAACAATTTGTTTTACTGATATTGTGACAACAGTTTTACTTTACTACTGTTTTTATTCCTTTTTGTAGTGTAAATGATTCAAGAGTGTGTATAAAATTATTTATTCCACCTAAATAAAAGAGAAGAAAGAAAACCTTTTAGTTCCTAGCATGGGACACTGCCAAATAGAGCGCTGACTGATGTTACTACTTTTCAGTACTTATCATTAGAAATCTCAGAGCTGTGAAGACAAACAATTGAAAAACTACTTTGAAAAACTAACTTTTGAGATCCCTGCAGGGGTGGGGGGTGGGGGGGGGGAATGAAACAGTCATCATAAAAAAAAGTCAAATGTTAATCCTAAATTTCTGCATAGCAGACTTTTGGTGAGTGGATGACACAACAGAAACAGTACTGGAAAGATTGTACGAGAAAGTCAGATACTGATCTTACAAAGAATGACATCTCAATATTCAAAATTGTATTTCAACTCCCCTGGAGCTGGAACTTTTCATCTGAGAGATAAGTCAGTGCCAAGATATAAGTTTTCTTTTACTATTAATTAATTTTATATATTATTAATAAAGATATTAATATATTTTCCAGCTTTTAGTTTTATGTAAAGCCATGCCCAGAACAGAACTCAAACATTGCAATGACTTGATGAATTTATCTCTACCAAACAAGCTTTATGGCTCCTGAATTCCTGTGAATGTACTGTAGTTGATAGCCTCAGTCCATTGGAAACAGCATCAAAGAACTTCAAACAAGAAGATGGAATAATTTGAGCTTGATGTTACAAAATCATGAATGATGTAGAAGATTACCTACAGACAGTAATAATAAAAGCTTTACAAACTCTTATTATGAAAATGATGTTTTAACTATGCAAGATTTTTTGCTTTCAAAAGAAACTATCAGTATGATGATTCATGTTATTCAGCACAGCTTAATCAAAATTTAAAAATGTGAAAATTAAAAGACAGTAATAGAAGAATTAACAAGTGATAGGAACTGTAATGGCGATATTTCAACATCTTTATAAATTCATGGGCAATATTTCATGAAAGCATTTTAAAACATGTGGGTTGATTTTGGATACTAAAGAAAAAAATGACATGACAAGACTAACATATCATTTGGAAGACATAAACTAAGTTAAATGCTTTTCAGTGAACTGTCATAGAGGACTTGACAACTATGACATGAACTTTATATATACACAGAAATTGTTGAGAAAACTATGATCTTATCTAGTCCTTCTCAAATTTATTTTTTACCACCATATCCATCCTTACCCTTGGAAAATTTAGTAGAGAACTTATTTTGAAAGACTTATAGTAGTTCAGTTTGGCTTCCTCAATACGTTTCAAAGTTCTGAGCATACATGAAAATGTCAGGTTTCAGTTCTTGAAGATCAATCATCTAGGAATATAATTTTCTGAGCAATGTCCACTTGCCAGTGATCCTCAACCATGAGGAGCCATTGATTGTCTTGAGGGCAGAGAGGCCTTACTGAGAGATCTTGAAACATTAAAGGGCTGAGCAATCACCAACCATATAAAATTTAACAAGAACAAATTTCTGATTCTGCACCTGGGGCAGGTGCTGCACCTGGGGAGGAATAACATCTGCACCAGTACAGGTTGGGAGCTGACCTGCTGGAGAGCAGCTCTGTGGAAAAACACCTGGGAGTACTGGTGGACAACAAGATGATGATGAGTCAGCAATGTGCCCTTGTGGCCAAGAAGGCCACTGGCATCCTAGGGTGCATCAAAAAGAGTTTGGCCAGCAGTTGAGAGAGGTTATCCTGCCCCTCTACTCTGCTCTGGCGAGGCCCCATCTGAAGTACTGTGTCCAGTTCTGGGCTCCCCAGTTCAGGAAGGACAGGGAACTGTTGGAGAGGATACAGCAAAGGGCCTGGAGCATCTGTCCTTTGAGGAGAGGCTGAGGGACTTGGGTCTTTTTAGTCTAGAGAAGACAAGGCTGAGGGGGGGATCTGATCAAAATCTATGAATACTTAAATGGTGGGTGTCAAGAGGATGGGGCCAGTCTTTTTTCAGTGGTGCCTGGTAACAGGACAAGAGGTAACGGGCACAAACTTGAACATAGGAAGTTCCATCTAAACATGAGAACGAACTTTTTTACTTTGAGGGTGGCAGAGCACTGGAACAGGCTGCCCAGAGAGGTGGTGGAGTCTCCATCTCTGGAGGCATTCAAAATCCACCTGGACATGTTCTTGTGCGACCTCCTCTATGTGGACCTGCTTTGCCAAGGCGGTTGGACTAGATGATCTCCAGAGGTCCCTTCCAACCCCATATCATTCTGTGATTCTGTGAATTCTGTTGCTCCTATATTAAGGAACAAGATGCTGGAGTGCAGCTCTGCAGAAAGAGATCTAGAGGTTTTGATTGATGGAAAGCTCAGTGAGTCAACAATGTGCCCTGGTGGTTAAGAGCCAACTGTATCCTGGGGTGAATTAGGGACAGTATAGCTTACCAGTTGAAAGAATAGAATCATAGATTCATTAGGTTGAAAAAGACCTTTAAGTTCATTGAGTCCAACCATAAACCTAACACTGCCAAGTCCACCACTAAACCATGCCCCTAAGTGACACATCTACACTTCCTTTAAATGCCTCCGAGGAATAGTGACTCAGCCACTTCCTTGAGCAGCCTGTTGCAATGCTTCATAACTCTTTCAGTGATAAATTTTTCCTCATATGCAATCTAACCCTCCCCTGACACAATTTGAGGCTATTTCCTCTTATCCCACTACTTATTACTTGGGAAGAGAGATTGACATCCATCTTGCTACAACTTTCCTTTCAGGAAGTTGTAGAGAGCAATAAGATCTCCCCTCACCCTCCTTTTCTCAAAAAGTAAACAAAATTCCCTCATAAGATTTGTTCTCCAGATCCCTCACCAGCTTCATCCATTTCTTTGTACCCACTCCAGCACCTCAATGTCCTTTTGTAGTGAGTAGCCCAAAACTGAACAGTATTTGAAGTGGAGCCTCACCAGTGCCAAGCACAGGGTAGAGATTGCTTCCGTAGTCCTGCTGGCCACATTATTCCTGACAGAGGCTAGAATGTTGTTGGTCTCCTGGGCCACCTGGCTCATATTCAGCTGTCAGTGAATTCAGTCAGCTGAATTCAGTTGATGAACACTCCCAGGTCCTTTCTGCAAGGCAGCTTTCCAGCCACTCCAGGCTTGTAGCACTGCATGGGGTTGTTGTGACTCAAGTGCCTTGTGCACCTGGCCTTGTTGAACCTCATCCTATTGGCCTCAGCCCATTGGTCCAGCCTGTCCAGATCCCTCTGTAAAGCCATCCTAGCCTCATGCAGATCAACACTCCCACCCAACTTGGTGTCACCTGCATCCCATCGCCAGATCATTGACAAGGATATTAAGCAGAACCAACCTCAGTACTGAGCCCTGGGGAACACCATTTGTTACCAGCCGCCAACTGGGTTTAACTGCATTTACCACCACTCTTTGGGCCTGGTCATCCAGACTGTTTCTTACCCAGTGGAGAGTACTCCCAACCAAGTCACAAGCAGCCAGTTTCTCCAGGAGAATGTTATAGACCAGTATAGTTAGCTAGATGAAAGAATTGATTGTCCCACTGTGGCCACACCATGAGTACAGTATTGGGTTCCACAATATAAGAAAGATATCAAAATACTAAAATGTGTCCAAAGGAGGACAAGAAACACAGTGAAAAGACTGGAGGGCATGACTTAAGATGCGTGACTGAGGATACTATGTTTGTTTAGCTTAGAGGAGACTGAGGGGTGAGTTCATTCCTTCTTCGTGATGTAGAGTGATCTGATGGTGCTGATCTTTTCTCTCTGGTGTCTGGAAAGGAGGGAATGGCTTAGAGCTGTACCAGGGGAAGTTCTGATTGGATATTAGAAAAAAAGTTCAACACTGAGAGGTTGGTGAAGCACTGGAACAAGTTCCCAGGGAAGTGGTCATGGCGCCAAACTTGTTGGTGTTCAAGAAATGCTTGGACAATGGTCTTAGATTTAGGTTTAACTTTTAGGTTGCCCTGCATGGAGTCAGGAGTTGGACTTGGTGATCCTAGTGTGGGTCTTTTCCAACTCAGTATATTCTATAATTCTATGGTTCTATGTGTATAAATCTTAGCAGCAGTGCAGATAACACCAAGTTCAGCAACTGTGATATCAATTGGCTATTTCTTTGAAGTAAGCTTAAAAAAAAAAAAACACAACCAAGAAATTATTTAAATCTCAGACAACTAAAATAGTGTGTTGTATTTCTGTCCTTAGATGACATGATTATCTAGATATCTTACATATAGCAAAATTCAAAGTAAGCCCCAAAAGCAGACATCTAAAGTGTTATGGTATTGAACTAGTAAGTAAACATACAGAAGCATATGGCAGTATTCCCTCAAGAGATTCCTGCAGAAATTCATTTAGGGAGTACACGCAAAAAGACCAAGTAAAACCTCAGCTCTATTAGTGAGACAGAATCTCATAGAAATTCATGCTGAGTACAGACAGTAGAAGGGAAAGAAAAAATAAAAGCAACAAAACCCTTTGGTCATCTTAAGCTGATGCTGTGTTTTACTGGGAGAAAACTAATTGTTAGACACGTCAACTTTAGCTTCTGTCCACTTCCTGCAGCTTTTTATTTCCTTTATCCGATTTTGTGTTTAATGCCTAAAGTCTCAAAGCAGAAAATACCCTTGATCATACCTTTGTCTAGATAAGGACCTCAGCTGCATCTGCTAATAACCTGCTGTATCTAAAAGTCTCCACCCAAATGACACACATGCATATAAACACAATTCAAAAAATTATTATTTTTATCATCTCCATCTTCATTATCTTTATTATCATGATCATTATTATCTTTATAAGAATTATTAATACAATTTTTTAAGGAAGGAAGAAACATATTTGGAAAAGTGACAAATATATTTTAATTCCTGTAATGATCTGAGATTCAGTTAGTGATGCTTTGCAGGCTGCCTCTTGGAGACCAAAATAATCAAGGTGTACTTCTCCTGTGGTTCAATTCTGAACTGATATATGTGAAATGATGGAAATCAGTTAAGATTATTAGGTTTCCTTCTTAGGTGACTTGGGCTGAATAGAACCATTTTTATTTTTATTTTTATGCTGCATTTCTTAATTTTAGAGAATAGATTGTGCCTCCCCCTTTCACTTCAGAAGGAGAGTAACCACAAAACAGCTAAATGAACTGCTACATAAAAGAACATACACCATAACATCAAGGAAAAACAGTCTTCCAATTAAGATGACTACATCCCTAGGACTTCAGCATGCAGTGGTATGAAGAAGGTGGAAAGCATCACCTATTAATTTAATTTATTTTTCTTGTAATTATTTTAATGAACTACTATAGGATTAAAATTGAAATTAATTAGATCTTCTGTTCCTAGTAACTAATCTTTTAGTAAGTAAATTATATTAAAAAAAAGAGAAGAAAAGTGTTCTCCCTGAATCCAAATTTAAGTATTTTGACATGGATTGATTTTCTTGGAGCAGTACAAACATTAAGCTAAAAACACAGATAGGCTTCTCAACACCTGACATATCTGGTTGGGTTCCATGGGATTTTGATGAAACTAATAGATACACTTCTTCGCCTGTTGGTAATCAGAAAAGAAAATTCCATTTACCTACTCTTCATGGGCTGTGAAAGTGAAGAAAATGGAAAATATCTCAGATCAACACTTTAAAACCAGTTATCATTAATAAAATTTTGTAACCATGAAAACATTTGCTACCAGGCATTTTTACCAGTATCACTGTCTGATAGGTTGGAAACTAAGATCCACTGTGATTCAAGCAGGGAGGGATTTTGGTTTTGCTGTTTAGTGGCAGATATCCCCTGGAAAAGGAGAATCATGTTTTCTTGTTTTTCAGGTAGTTCATGACGTTTTTGCATTTAAGGATTTCTATCATGTTCTATTTTTCTCATTTTTTTTTCTTTTCTTTTCTTTTCTATTCTATTCTATTCTATTCTATTCTATTCTATTCTATTCTATTCTATTCTGTTCCACTCTTTTTCTTTCTTTGTTTTATTGTGTTGTACTTGTGGATTCAATGCCATTGGACTATAATTTCAAGCCCTGTTATGCTGAGAAAGTTAAATAAAATGCAACTTTTTATTTGTTCTGACAATCTTTTTATTTTTATTTGTTTCTGACTGTAAGACGTTTTTTAGGATATATATAATTTCATTTGATTCATTATTCAGCTTTCAGCACAGACAGGGGAATAGGACCATGCTTCTAAGAGCATATAATAATGCATATTTTTAAGTTAGTGACTGGAAGAAAACTTTTAAGTACTGGTTTAGTCAGGAATACTGCATTAGTTTAGATGAACTTGATAGGGTACAGGCTTTTTTTGTGTGGTTTTTGTTTTTTTTTTTAATTCTGATCTTCTTAAAATGGGTCATAAGGAAATAAAAGAACTGCAAGAAACAGAGATATTTTTACCACAAAAAAACCTCAAAACTTCTCAAGCATCAGCAGATTGATCTCTACAGTACTGAAGCACTTGTCTGGAGATTTAGTTGTATAACTTGTGTACTTTTATACTTTAAGTCAATTTTTTTTCATTTGAAAATTTACTAAAAAAAAAACCTGCTTCATGAGCTTGATTTTATTAATCATCTTCTTTTTTATACAAGCACAGGGCTGCACCATAAAAGCATTAAAAATATGTTTTCATTTTTCAGATGTTTCAAATAAATCCCTGTTCATTTCTGGTTTATCAACAAAGCTGGGGAAACTATTCACTTAAACTAATATTAATTATTAATTTGCAGGAGTTCTGCTTACTTAACAGACTAAAATTGCCTGTGAACGTAACTTTTAATTTTGAACAGCCACTAAATAATTTGAGTAAATGCACTTGCAGCTTGCAGGTCTTCATCATTCAAACCTTGTTTCTCAATTCACTACTCATTCAACTGTATGCTATTATGTTGTAAATAAATCACATGGCATTGATTTTGATGGCAAAATGCAAGTGCAATTTGTGACCCTGCTTTTTATCAAATTTCTTTTAATTTGAATGATGGTGGATGTCACCCAACCCTGCCCCACCTTTTGATTAACAAAGTAAATTAGAAGGATTAGGAAATGTAAATTCTACAACATTCTTTATACTGTTCAAAATACAGTTGACTGTACAACATCCAAAAATATATAACTTCTTCATTTTTCATTAATTTCTAATAGCATGTTCAGTAAAGTGCACTGATTTTCATAGATCCATGATATCAGTGTTTTCTTAACCAAATAAAGCAGGTCAGAATCTGATTTTTAATTTATTTATTTATTTTATGACATTGAGATGATCATGTTTGCATTTTCATGTGTATCTAAGAGACTGATAGACTAATGTTTAATACTGCAGAATCTATCTTTTTGCTGTCGCACTATCGTTCTTTACATGGGAATCAGCTAGATTCTTTGCCTAATGCATTTGTGAAAAAAAGCTATCTCCCTTTAGGTACGTTTTAAAAGAACACATTAATTCATGCCAAAGCAAATCATAAAAGAACACTACAGATTACATTGTAGAGTAAGACAATTTTCTCATGTTGTGTGTTTACCGTGTAAATTAAGAAATGTCCTTCACTCAGCATAATATACTGTTTTCTTTCTCTTTCTGACTTGCATTCTATATATTCTATTAGAAAACTTTCTAGTCAGTTGAGCTCATTATTTTTGCATGGCTTACTCTGCTTATACTTTTAAGAAATGCCGTCCTATTTTAGCACTGTTAAATATAAGAATAACCTCTGTCTATATGTTGGAGGGAGAAAAGTTTAAAAGTTAGTGAGTTAACATGGATTTCTTCTTAAAAAATTACAGATATCTTAGTTATACACTCCCTTCTTATAACAAATTGTTTTACCAAGGGAGAAATGTGGAGATCGTTTTCCTGTATTTACTGCTTTTTAGCTCTACCTATGCCATGGGAATTATCTCACATGTAAAGAGAGTAGTTCCAGTAAGAGAGTAACACAGGTGTTCTGTTAGTTTCTGATCCAACAGCTCATTGGAAAAGCTGAATAGATTAGGTCATGCTGCTTTTCCACTTTCCATCTTTCTTTCTTTTTCAAAGCGGCTATAGCTAATTTCATGCTATCAGCAGAAAAAAGAAAAAAAAAAGAAAAATCTAAAATAATAAATCTTTACTGATGGCATCCAAGAAATACCTTATTCAGACACTTTCATCAAGTCTTCCAAAATTCTTTGTATACACATTTCTTTTGATAATGGAAAGAAAAGTTGGATAGTAATGTCTTTATGAAATTATTCAGCATCCCAAATTATGTAACATATATGTTTCCAATAACTTGTTATTCTGCAAAAATAAAAAAAAAATCTATAGAGTAATAAATTTCATTCTATTTCAACATTTGTCTTGAATGGAGGGTTGGTTGATCTGAATTACAGGAATTTAGAGAAAGGAAAAAAGAGAAACAGTCATGCAGCAGTTGCTAGATGCTGTCTACCTGTTCACTGACATTTCACAGTTTTTCTTTCTTGTATTATGAGATACCTAAACAACACAAAAGCTGTTGTTGCCTCTCTAGTAAACAACCCTCTTTTCACAAAGCTTTCTTGCTAAATTGCAGAAAATCAGTAATCTTTTTAAGATGTAAAAGGAAACACAACTTCAGGCATCACGCATAAGAGAACATAAAGAACTGTGAAGAATGTGATAACGCAAGAGTATAGAACAGAGTGGGAAGCAAAACGCATCAGAGAAGACAACAGGATACTAGCTTGACTGACAAATATCACAGTAAATTAATTACCCAAATATAGGAAAGAAAAAGCACAAGAAAATCTAAGATATCCAGGTTAATGTATTAGTCTCATAATTTATTTCTACCCATATTGTTGTTGGAGACAGCTGTGATGCCTATAAAATTCAAGTGAATAATGTATGAGATAATTATTCTCTGTTTTTCTTGAACTCAAATATAAATGTACTAAAATAGTGTAAACAAAACATTATATAACTATTTCATAAAACTGTGATGACATAGCCAGATAAAATATAAGAGTTGTCCACAAGGATACAATGAAACTAATAAATGGGCAAACAAGGACACATAGTTTTCATGCGGGAGCACTAAAGTTACAGAAGAAGAAGGATCCAGGTAGGAGACCTTCCCTGCTTGCAAGCCGGTAGGAGACCTTCCCAAATACACAGAAATGATGACTGCCAAAATTGAGACAAATATAAACATTACTGGGGACAGACCAGAATCCCCTTTTGGGAGTGGATGAGCATGATAAATATATCAAGTGGAAAGTGAAAATGTGGGGAAGATAGAAGTCTACTTCAGTTCCAACTTTTTTTGGGGAACGCTCAAGCCTCCTCTCATTAACTGCATTGATTAAGAGTATGTACAGCCATTACAGATGGCTGTAGCCATCTGTAGCACAGATGGGTTTGTTAATAAATGCATTTAATAAAGTTTTAATTTTATGAAACTTTCCAAAACTGACTTAATTTGTCTGTCTTTTAGACACTCACACCACAGATGTCTCTAGTATCTCTATCTTTATACACACATGTGCATACATACATATATGCTTGTGAAAAGGCAGATCAGAATAGTGTAACCAAATATATAGGCCCATATGAATCTGTTCAATTTAAATCCACTTTATAAAGAGATAGGACTAAAACCTGTTATAATGTTTTATATTCTGTAGTTCCACTGAAATAAAGGCTTATGACAATGTTTACCTCACAATCTTCTTGAAAACACCCACTTACAGACTGTGCAAAACTCCATATGTTTTTTTCTTTTGGTAATTTGTAAGCTAATAAAAAGCAAAATATATGAAATCAGTAAAATAATGGTTACCTTAAAGGTAATTTTATTTATTCTGTATGTCTAAATACAGATATCCAAATTTAATTCCCATCAGATCTGTTTGTAGTTGTTACTTCATGAAGATGAAACTCAAAGAAAACTTTTTTAGTCTTTTAAATGCAACAATGAGAGAAAAGAAAGTCAATTAGGCACTATGGGATTCCCTGGTAAATTCTCTGCCATATTTCAAGACAAAAGGCAGATCATAAGAGAATTCAATAATGACAGACATTTCTTTCCAGAGGGCATTAAAAATGTGAAGGTTTTAATATGCCAGTTTTCCTCAGAATCTGTTTGCTGTTTATCCTACTACCCTTGCACTATTTGTTTTTATCAGACATTTTAATATTTTTTTTCTAGAGTTCAAGAACTTCTTGACACAAGCACTGTCTTTTAGAATCAGAGGAAATCTTATAATACTTGTTGAAATTTATCATTTTTAATTTTAATATTTCTTAACCTGCTGATGTGTTTGGTATTTTGTTCCAGAACAATTTTCTAATAACAGAATCACAGAATCACCTAGGTTGGAAGGGACCTTTTAAGATCATCTAGTCCAACCAATAAACAACAAAATGAACAAAAAACAAAACAAAACAAAAACTCAAAAAAACCCCAAACCACACAAGCGAACAAAAAAACCCACACACAAACCCCACACCACACCCAAAACAACACCAACCCAACACTAATCCATATCCCCGAGCACCATGTCAACTGGGGGGCTCCAGGAGCTGGGAGTTCAGACATGCAGCTGGCCTGCCAGGTGCACTGATGCCTGAAGAGCACTTCAGGCACTCCAGACAGAAACTCCATAACAGAAACTTTATATCCATGAACAGTTAATATCACTTTATGTTTTCCGTGTCCTTTAGTGTAAATGATTCTTAGCCTTCCCTAGTGTTGACAATCATTCAAAAAGAGCAATTACATCCCTTTGTGCTACTGAGGTCAAGTTTAGGATTGTTATTTCTTGGATCCTCTTCTTTTTCTTTAATTTATTCCATAATTGCACAACAACATCCTCAGCATGTGAAAGAAGAAAGCATCAAGAAAGCACAAATTTTGATATTAGCTTAATAGTACTAAAAGGGTGTCCTTGAAATCCTCATTTTACTCACCAGTTCCTTTAATTTGCTGATGTTTCTCTTTTGAAGTCTGGAGCCTCCATTATGCATGTTACTTTACTTAGCTTTCCATTTAAGGTAAACAAAATAAACATAATCTTTCAAAACAAGGCTCTTTCCTATGACCACCTTCCATTATTATCATTATCATTATCATTATCATTATCGTTATTATCAATGACAATGAGTCTAAAATTACAATTTTAAGATAAAC
>JAOTQQ010000001.1:159471804-159490552 GCA_026546715.1 Gallinago undulata | reverse complement strand
AGCCAGTTTCACCAGGAGGATACTGTGGGAGACTGTATCAAAGGCTTTGCTGAAGTCCAGATAAACAACATCCACAGTCTTTCCTTCATCCAGCAAGCGGGTCACTTTGTCATAGAAGGAGATCAGGTTTGTCAAGCAGGACCTGTCACTCATGAACCCATGCTGGCTGGGCCTGATCACCTGGGAGTCCTTCACGTGCTGCATAATGGCAGTCAAGATGATCTGTTCCATGACCTTCCCAGGCACCAAGATCAGACTGACAGGCCTGTAGTTCCCCAGATCATCCTTCCGCCCCTTCTTGTGGATCGGTGTCACATTTGTTAGACGCCAGTCAGCTGGTACCTCCCCAGTTTGCCAGGACTTCTGGTAAAGGATGGAGAGTGGCTCAGCAAGGACTTCTACCAGCTCCCTCAGTACCCTCGGGCGAAACCCATCTGGTCCCATAGACTTGTTTGTGTCTAGGTGCTGGAGCAGGTCCCTCACAGCTTTCATTTGGATTCGAGGGGCTTCATTCTGCTCCCTGCCCTTATCTGCTGGCTCAGGGGTCTGGGTACTCAGGGGACACCCTACTGCATTACTAAAGACTAAGGCCAAAAAAGGCATTGAGTACCTCAGCCTTCTCGTCATCCTTTGTCACTACGTTACCTTCCATATCCAATAGTGGATGGAGGCTGTCCCGAGTCCTCTTCTTGCTACTAATATATTTATAGAATTTCTTTTTGTTGCTTTTAACATCCAAGGCCAGGTTGAGTTCTAGTTGGGCTTTGGCCTTTCTAATCTTTTCCCTACATAGCTTTGCTGCACTTTTATAATCTTCCTGAGTGGCCTGCTCTTTTTTCCAAAGCCCATATACTCTCATTTTTTCGCTGAGTTGTGACCTTATCTCTTTGTTTAGCCAGGCCAGTCTCTTCCCTCGATGGCTCGCTTTACTGCACACAGGGATAGCTTGCACCTGGGCTTTTAAGACTTCCTCTTTGAAAAACGTCCAGCCTTACTGGACTCCTTTTTCCTTCAGGGCTGCCTCCCAAGGGACGCTGTTGAGCAGACTCTTGAAAAGACCAAAGTCTGCCCTCCGGAAGTCCAGTCTTGCTGACCCCCCTTCTCGCCTCCCTAAGAATTGAAAACTTCATGGTCGCTGTACCCTAGACGGCCTCCAACCATCACATTCCCCACAAGTCCTTCCATATTTACAAACACCAGATCTAGCAGTGCTTCTTCCGTAGTCAGCTCCCTCACCAGCTGTGTCAGGAAGTTATCCCCAACACACTCCAGGAACCTCCTAGACTGTTCCCTCTCAGCTCTATTGTGTTCCCAGCTGATATCTGGTAGGTTGAAGTCTCCCACCAGGACAAGGGCAAGAGATCTCGAGACCTCTGCCAATTGCTTGTAGAACATTTCATCTACCTCAGCATCCTGGTTGGGTGGTCTGTAACAGACTCCCACCACAATATCGGCCTTTCTGGCCCTCCCCCTGATTCTTACCCATAGGCACTCAACTCTTCTGTTGCCCTCCATAAGTTCTAGGCATTCATAATCCTCCCTAACATACAGGGCCATACTTAATGGAGTCTAAAAGTCTTTCTTACTGGGATCATAACAAACTAGTACCTCCTTGTGCAAATCAGATTTGTATGTGTTTATATATAAAATATATACAACATTATATAGCATGGGAAATTACTAGATTAAAGAATTTATGAAACAATAGTATCCACCTACTATATGAAAATATTTGTTGAAATTACTTATTCAAAATTGTATTAAAAACAAGGAACAATCTAATTTTATAACTTCTAAATTTTATTTTGTACAGTTTTAAATTAGTGAGGTATGATGTGCTGAATGCTACTTCAGATATGATATTGTAACAGCATGTTCTTCAAGAATGGGCAGAAAATGACAAAGCCAGTAATTCTTCAGGAAGATCCTTCATTATTTCATGTCTATTAAAGGGCACATTAAAGGAATTTAAATGATAAATGGTTAGTAATTTCCTTGATAATATATAATTACTTTCTTTAATAGGATTATCAAATAATATTCATGCTACCGGTCTTGATTCAGTGTGCCAAACACACCCTTGACTCCTTGTTAATCCAATGATGTATTTGAAGCCTTTTTTGAAGGCTTTGAATGTTGACTTATACATCATTAAAAAATGAAGTGATTTTCAGAGGCTTTTTCAGAAGCATGGATCTCATTTCGTAAATCTGAAACACAATATCAGCCAGTTCCACTGTTCCATTGTTCTTTTTTTTTTTTTTTTAAATCTAAATACCCATCTGAAGATGTCCTTGCAATTCTAGCAGCTCAACAAATAAAAATAGTGTGTTTGAGTATTTGTCTTGTCTGTGTCTCCTTCCACCAGATTGAATTGATGTAATTATGATTTGACTTCTTTTTATTGTTGCTGGTTTTTAATGGTAGGAAATATAAACTGTGATCATAACACAGAGGATAATCTAGAATAGAGGTCTCCAAACTTTTTTGATTATCCACCCCTATGAGTGCACACACCCCCCCCCATAAATGTATATTTCTTTATAAATAATACATGTACTATGTACTACTGAATTTCTAATATTTTCCTTGCCTGCACCCCAGTTTGGAGACCATTGGTCTAGATGGGGGTGCGTAAGGGCATAAGGGAACAAGATTTCTTCTTCTGTGAATTTAGCTTGATTTTTTTTTGAGAACCAGGGGGGAAATTAAAAAAAAAAAAAAAGGAACTTGCTAATAGTTTTGCACTAACTATGAATTGTTTATTTTATGATTTTATTACTTGCTTTTGCACGAACCTCCAAAAGTCCATTTTACATAATTAAGTTTTTTCAGTTCTGTGTGAGAAGAGAAAGCCAACATAAACATCTTTCCCAATCAAAACAATGTAACAGATTGCATCAATTTAATCTTGAAAAGACATATTTACTCTCTATCACATTCCCATAGCAAGGGCTTCATTGACAAACATTATCTGTTCCGCAGAAAACACAATTTTCATCCCTTCCATCTAGAAACATGATTGCTTTCCTTTCTTATACACAAAACATTTAACATATTTCAAGACATCTTCAGGAAAGTAATTTTAAAGTTAAAATTATTTCCTGTATTGGCATCCTAGCTAAAAATGGCAGTCTATACATCTAAGACTATCAAAAATTCATTGGTGCAAACAGTTCTGTCAGCTTCTTGCAATTTCAATAGTAGATGACTATTGTTAATATCACTGTTCCTATTTTGCAGGGTTAAACTTATTAGTTCAGGTAATCATATTTTTAGTGTATTTAGTTTTGGCCAGAACTACATATCTAATAACCAGGAGAATAAAATTATCACTATACCATAAACAGATAAAATAATGTCTTTGGTAAATTTAAAAAATAATATTTAGGAGATGACGCTACAATTAGGAAACCATAATAGCTCACTCATTTCTGTGTGACTCAAATCTTTGATACAGTACATGAAAATTATAGTGGTTACTTCTCAAATGTATTTAGTCAGATAATCACCTGTCCAATCTTTGTGAGATTACATGCAAGTCAGAATCTCAAAGTATAATAGAGATGTGTTATTGTTAATGTGTATTTTATCACAAATTTGTTTGATACCATATTAGGCTTCACAAAGTCCTTTGAGGCTATCAAACAAAAAGGTAAAATTAATACTAAAATATTTTAGAATATCAGTTTTTTTGAAGGAGGTAATTGATAAACTGTTTCTGAATGTGTTTGGCAACAATTAAAAAAAAACATTTTTATGTAATGAAACTACTATCAAAAGATAAAAACTAAAATATCAGTTCAGCATATTTTTAAATAAATTTCTTTTGTATGCTTCTCTGTCACCTTTTTCTTAATTTTCCTCTTCATCCAAGCCCTCTGTTTGTAGAACTAATCAGTACTGAGAACCTTCATATTATATTTCTGTTCTTAAGAATGTACATGACCTTAAAATGTCCCAGAGAATGATACTCTGTGCCTGCTTTAGAGTGACTTTTACTTCAAATTTCACTCTACTTACAACAAAGCATGCATTTTCTAATTTCCCCCTAAAATTAAGAATTCCTTTGTCCTTAAGGTCATATTCAGCCAAGAATGAGAACATTGTATCACCAGATTGTTGTTTTCATTAATATAATTACTAATTTAAGTATATACTATGCATTTATAGATGTAAGTATAAAATAATAAATTTATGGATTTATAAAATGTATATTTTAATACATAAGGTAATTTGATGTAATATAACATGATAAATATAGTATAATATAATTAATATAAATTAGTATTTTGAGAATTGTAAGAATATCATCACAAATATCAGCCTTCTCCATTTTCCAAACAGCAGGTCGGAAATTTATTCCCAGATAGTAATATATCTATGTCTATATATATGAGTGTAAATTCACATAAAAACTAAACCAATCTAAGAAAGAAAGCAATAAAAAAGTCCACAAGTTTGGTTTATTGTTTAAAATAATTTAAGGATGGTGTGGGTGCAATCAGAATGAGTAGTGTTTTATGCATAAGCATTGCTATTTCTTACAGGATAAGATACCAAGTATTATTGATGATGAGAGGAACAGGCCTCAAGAAACAGAAAGCTTTGTCAATCAGCCAACAAATATGAGTCAATAACCATGAAATCTTAGAGGCCATTATAAAGGACTTAATACTTAAAAAAACAAAGATCAGGTTGAAAGGTTTTATCTGCTCTTGTGCAAAATAAGTATATGCCATGTCAGACCGAAGCAGAGTAAACATTTCTAGACTCTTTAAATTACTGTTTCTTGGAGCAACTGCTAAGGGAAACAGCACTGTTAAATGTTTTCTGACTACTGTGAGGGATCTGGTAAAAAAATCTGCAACAGTAAAACACCCACACTATACTATTGGCCATAATGCACCCATATAACCTATACTTGTCACTGGAAGAAAGTCATAGTGATTATTCAATGTAACATTTCCCTTTAAAAAGAGAAAATATATAGAAATAAAAAAAAAAATGATAAGTAGAAGAGCACATCTCAAAGTAAAATCCTTGCATTCTCAGTAGAAAGTGTTTAAAGACAACACATTAAAAGTTCAGATTTAATCTATATTATGTTAGACAAAATCCTAAATTAAGAAATATGGTCTTGGTGCTTAAATAACAGGATGACTATTAGAATGCCTATTAGAAACAAATTACATCCTTAAAGTGCAGGCATCCTGTCCAAATGGGACCACAGAGAAGAATTTTCAGACATTATATGTAATGCTTTAAAAAGTCAGTCCAAAAAAGAGGTAAAGGAGTAACTTCCTAATGTAAAAAACATACAATAAAACTCAACATAGCCAGAGAACACACTGAAGAATAGGTGTAGAGGAGGTGAATCATATTTAAAATAACTGCTTGGAGAATTAAAAGCCATAGAAGGAAAAAAATGCATTATTGGCTTTGATGTTTATCGCAGGCAAGTATAAACAAGTTTGTACCTGAAAACTATCATTAAGATGCGAAATATCTAGTGCTCAAACTCTCAAATTAATTTCATCGGGGGGGGGGGAGGGGGGAGGGTAGAATCAATAAAGTATCAAACAATCAGGACAAGATTATGTTTAACACCAAAAAGTTAAAGGAATTAAATATGAAATTTTTAAGTTACCTATAAGAGGCAGCTTATTGCTTAAATCTGTTCTGGTGATAGAAGCAACTTAGAAAATAGGGTTAAAATCTTAAACTGACCTTTGGAACTACAGATCTGCAAATCTGAGTTTTATAACAGAAAAGCTGAAATAACAGAAGTAAAGAACAGTATAAACCAGCACATAGGTTAATATACATTTGGGATATACGTTTTATAGCAGATATTCATGCTTCTAAAATTGAAGCTTTTGGACAGGCAGTCTATAAAATACACTTTGCATTTCAAATATCTACTGATAGACCCCACCACAAAACACTTTAAAAAATACTTCACCACCACCTGTTGAAGATACTAAGTTCTTCCATAAAGTGAGTACTGTTGCAACTTAATAATGGGTTAGGAGATAAAAAACCAAAAAGATAGGATGTTTTTCTTCATAATGAGGGAAGCATTTAGATTTGAATTTGTCAAGGAAGAAAGGCATAATGAGATCACAAAATTTAAAAATTCTGGATAATCAAACTCAAATGTAATCCTGAAAACTTTTGGAAGAATGGTACAATTTGAAGTAATTCTGAAATAAAATAGCAGGTGAGATTCATTTTCAATGGAAGGAAAAAATTACTTTAAAAGTCCAACGTGCTAAATCAAACTAACAAGTTATTGCAGTACTGCATGCATTGTTCACTGTGTCTTCCAATAAAGACAGAACAGTAAAAACTGTAAGGAGGAGTAATAAGAATTATTGAAAACATGGAATGATTTACTGATCACACACTGGTTAAAATCCTTCAACCTGGGAATGAAATGCCTGAGGGACATATGACAGATATCTAAAAGACCTCAAAAGATGTTGAGAAGAAAGATTTATTATCTACAATTTCCCATCACAGAAGAATTGAAAAGTATTAAGTGGAACTGTTAGGAAAGATACCGCTTTATGTTCTTTTTGACTTTTTCTCTATATTAGTTGAAGGTTTTGACTGTGATTTCGTTGTTTATTGTAAAAAAATGTAGATATCAGAGAACCATGGGGGAATGCTTTTGATAGTCTTTTTGGGGTGTGAGTGGGACAAAAGAAGGAAATTACCTGCTTGTCACTTTGCAAATAATTGTTAAGATACAGGTTGTGAGACAGCAGGAAGCTTTATAAGGGTTGTGAGAGAAGTGGCTGTAGCTGAGAGGATGGAAATTCAGTACTGATTAGGAAGCAGAGACTCTCTCCAAGAAGTGGCTGCCTGGAAACATGGATAAGTGGCTCTGGGGAGGACAAAGGATTTCTGTCTGACATCTTGTAGATCAGTTCTGCTAAGTATCCTGGTAAATGCTGTTCTGTTACCTCTTTTTCAGTAACTCAGGACTCGAGATGCCCACCAAGATGCTCTCTCACTCCCCTCCTCATCAGGATTGGGGGTGTGGGGAGAAAATAAAATGTGAAAAAACTCTCATGGGTCAATATAAAGGCAACGTTATAAAACAAAATCAAAGTTTGTGCATGGAAACAAAGGAAAACAAAAGACTACTTACTATCAGCAGGTGATGTCCAGCCTCTTCCCAGGAAGCAGAGCTTCAGTAAGCATAGCAGTTGCTCTGGAAGACAAATGTCATAATAAAAAATGCTCCCCCTTCCTCCCCCTTTCTTTTAGCTTTGATCACAAAACAGATGTCTTATGGTATGGAATACCATATGGTATACCTATACTTTGGTCAGTTTGGGTCAGCTGTCCTGGATATGTCTCCTCCCAAGATAGTGCCCACCTCCAGCCTACTGGTGAAGGGCTGGGGGGTAATGTTGAAGAGGCAGCCTTGATGCTACGTGTATTCCATCTCAGCCAGACTCAATATACAGAGACAGGATTTTTGCTGTTTAGTGGGATGTGCACTGATGGGTAGTAGGTAAAACATAGAAGGTGCAGTTTGTGGTGTTTGCGTGTCAATATTTGAACCCACTTTACATTGTACTTTTGCTGTCTGCGTTAAGAAAATGCTCCAAATTTGTCTAAAAATAGGTTCTACAAAGCACGAGGTATTCATCTACTGAGGATTCCACCGGGTAGAAAACATCTGCTCATCTGTCTCCATCTCTATCTCCGTTCCATCCGCATTGTTATCTTTTCCTCTATTTCTGGTAGCTCTATCACCATCCCTGTCTCTTACACCTGTCTGTATTCTGCCTGCTAAACTTAGGAATGTAGGTAGTTTCACATCCTAAATTCTGTCTTCATAGATATCACTGCTCAGCAATACTGAAAAACAGAGTAAAATAGCATTTTGTAAGAACCAGACAGAAAGACAAGCTCATTTCAAAACCGCTTCTGGACCAAAAATCAGTCTGGGACCTAACACATTTAGACTGGTACATGTAACTATTTTTTTAACTGAACTAAAATGATTCAAATGTCACGTAAAACAAAGGGTAATATTGGGCCAGTATCAAGAAAATAAGTTTAACAGTTGATATATTACTGTGCCATGAAGTATATGAATCTTAGGAAGTAAAAAGTGAGAAAGGAATGTAATGATAGAAAGTATAATTGGGAAGATATATTTAAATATTATGTGTATAGATATCCATACATGTATATGTACATGCTTATGTATATATATATATATTTTGTATGTATGCAAACCCAAATATCTTTGCAGAAAAATCTAATGAGGTATAGACCAGTGGATACAACAGTATACTTGAAATACTATTTTTTTTTTATTACTGTATGTGTAAACATACAAGTGACACAAAGGTGACACAAAAAAAGAAGTGATGAAGACAAAATCTAATAATTTAAACATTCTAAATAAATGGGAGTTGTAACAGAATTAGATTTGTCATCACATACAAGGCTATTTATTTCCAAAATCAGCAGATACTAACAAAATAATTTAAAAAATACCTATTGGTCTCTGTCTTTATATAGAAAAAGGCTTGACAAAAATTCTGGAAACAGTCATGACTTTTCCTGGAAAAGAATAATAACTGCATATAGAGATATCATTTGGTTATTCTCTGGCAAATGTTCAGAGTGCTAAGATGAAAAACAAAATCTAGCAGGAAATCCAAGGAAGATAAATTCCTCTGAGACTACTTTTTTTTAAAAAAAATTAATATAATAATAATTTCTTGTGACTCAGCAATACTTTGACTATATAACAGAAACGTATGTTTGTTCAGAATGCAGTTTCTTCCAGGGGTATTTCATAAACATGGGCTGGCATGCATGTGGGTCTAGAGACTTAGTACTAATTGTACAATATTCATCTACAGAAAAATAATTCATTACAAAAAAAAAAAGAAAGGGAAAAGCATACAAAAGGAGAGCAAGATTCCAAATAAATGGTTTTGCATTAGGTATTCTCTGAAATGAGTATGTAACTCTTTCTTTTATGTCTCATTTGAAAATTTCATGTTCCCTCTAGAAGACAGTAAAATAGAACTGCAGGTATCCACATTTAAGAGACAGTCCTGAAAACAACTATCAGAATGCAAGTCATTATCCAGCCTCTAAATCTTGATATTCTGCAGATACCTAGGGTTTTGATTTTTTATGTTTCTCAGGCATCTAAACGTTCTTTTACTTCACATACCAAACAGGAAAGAATTCTGAAAAAAGACTCAAGCCTCAAATGTGTTTAGAAGACAGACCTTTTTCCAGGACCATTATGCACTTAATCTGGCAGGCATTCTTAGAACATGGTTACAAAATAGAGCTTTGGATAAAATACCATTGAATTTAAATGTAATTTATTTTCATCTTCTTGTTGATGAGTCAGAGTACTTATCTGAAAGTAGACAGAGGTTTGATCTCTACTTATGCTTGAGTGGGAAATATTGGATCCTAGCACTTTCTTAGCTCCAGCTGCCTTTTCGAACAGTGCACTGTGAAATCCCAAACAAAAGTGCACATTTCATGCACTCTATGGGTAGTTTAGAATAACTGCATGAAATAAGTCCACCATGTTTTTACCTCCAACACCTCAGTCTTTCAATCTAGGTCTGCCCTTTACTTCCCCAAATTAATGCATGTAGCATATTTTATTGTTTGATTGCATATAAATTTTCATATTGAGGAGTAAAGTTAAAATTTGTTATCAGAATCTCATTAAAGGGAGAAAAGAGGCACCTGAGGAAGGTAAATTATCTAATGCTTTAGGAAGGACAAATTGCCACATAGCAATGCATGTTTCCTTCCATAAATTATAAAAGTAATCTAGATGACTACTAAGATAATAGATTACTAGGTCTTTTTAAGGTAGGGACATGAATCCTCTCTCTTCTATTCAAAAATAAATAGATACCGGCAATAAACACTTTGAAAAGCTATCATTAATTGATATGTGAAATTGTTCTGGTTTAACCCTAGGCAAGCCCCACACATCTGCTAGCTTACTCTCCCCGACAGTAGGATGGGGAAGAGAACTGGAGGGATAAAAGTGAGATGACTCGAAACACCTCCTCCTCTTCCTTCTTGTCTGACCTTGGGGTCCACAGGGTTGCTTCTCACACCTTTCTTCACGCCTCAATGTTTGTGCAATGTTTTGCCTGCTCCTAAATATCCTCCCATCCACACTCATGCCTGAGGGGCTGAGCTGTGCCCTGCCAGTGGGACTGTGGGAGCCAGCCAAAACTGGATGTGTCCAGCACAGACTTGGCCTCTACTCTCAGGGGTCACTCCGCAGCCCAACCACCCTGCTACCAAAACCTTGCCACCTGCATTCAATACAAAAGTGCAGGAGGCAAAAGTATTTGGGCACAAACTTGAGTATAAGAATTTCCACCTAAACATGAGGAGGAACTTCTTTACTGTGAGAGTGGTAGAGCACTGGAACAGACTGCCCAGAGAGGTGGTGGAGTCTCCTTCTCTGCCCAGAAAGGTGGTGGAGTCTCCTTTGAGACTCTCTGTAGTCTCAAAACCCACCTGGACAAGTTCCTGTGCAACCTGCTCTATGTAGACCCGCTCTGGTGGCAGGGTTGGACTAGATGATCTCCAGAGGTCCCTTCCAACCCCATATGAGTCTATGATTCTATTAACTTTTTTAGAAGAAACACTATAAAACAAGAATAAGAAATTTCATCAGTGATGTTTCTTAGCATTAAAACACTACAAGTATATGAGTAAATTAATTCTATCATTTATTCTTTGTCATTAGGCTTATAATAAACTATTCCACTTGACTATGTTACATTGCATTTCCTTCCCTGATCCTATTTTGTGAATCTGGATTACTGATCTTTCCTTGTCTGCTATCTTTTTTTTTTTTTCCCCCAGAATCCTATAACTCGGCTACATGGCTTCCGGATTTCTGACATAATCTATGTTCATCTGTTCACCTGTTTGATGTGAGTTTGCTGCCACACCCTGCCCTTTGCACTATCAGTGGTCTGGATTCTCAGGTGAGAGTCAACTTGAGATGCAGATATCTAAGGTTAAGCTTCTATTATGCCAATGTCCTTGTATAAATTAGGTATTTAACCTCCAATATTACAGATCGGTGGAGATCTAGCTAAGGCAATCAGTAGAGTTTAGAATGGTATTTAACACACACGCTCTAAACTACACACATAGATGAATTTAAAGCTGAAGAGCCCTCTAGGCCCCATTGACTATATTGTCTAAGGTGAAACAGTTTAGTGACACAAGCATAGGCATTTAGTGCCGTGGAACATCAAGAAGTATCCGTGTGACATTGGCAGATACAGCACAGGATCTGAGACACCTATGCTTATTTTGGAGCACCTCCTGGACTCTGAGCAAGATAAATAAAGACATTACAAATGGAGAAAGACAGCAATGTATAAATAACTTGGTCACCTTCTCACAATGAGCGTATGTTCAGGAAATGGCATGTCACTACTAGTAACGCTCCAATAAGGGTTGAACATAGCATTGTAAAACTAACCCTCTTCTTAAATAAATGAATGCTTCCCATATTTTGAGTTAGGAAATACATATTTGAAAACATATTTTGGTGGTCTAAGTTCCCTTTTAGGTAATAGATAGCCTTTTGTACTGATAATGTTCTGGGTAAATATTTTATGGAAATTAGATCCATGTTATGACATGCACTCCCTCAAGGTATCAGAATTCTTCAGCACAGCTTCAAGTGAGATCTTCATTACCACTGAAATGATTGACAGAGGGGAAATATATGTGTTTATGTTAGCTGTTAACAAAGTTAATTGAATGCTAAGTTACAGAAAGTGTTGGTGATCATAGTCTCATGGTACTTAACCTCATTTGATTTAATAGGAGTTAACTAAACAAAAAGAGTCAATAGTATCCTTTTTGCCACCAGTATTTGAATCAATAAAATGAATCAAAAATAAAGTTTTGACAGCAATTACAAAGACTAGTTGAGAAAAAAAGAAAGAAAACAGAAACAGAGAGACTGAATGGAAAAACAGTGTGAGCATCAGAGCTTGATATTGACTCTTGTGGCATAATTTAAACCAAATATAAAGTAATAAGTAAAAAAGATAAAATAGATTATATAAGATATTTGATCCAAGAAAATGTTATGAACTTTTAGTTTAAACATTTCAGACCAAATGCCAGTTGTCTAAAGTAAAGATATTATTCAAGTGCCTGGATGAGGTAGATATAGATATGGATTTTTATGGATTTTTTTTATTCATTTTCTTAGATCTGACTAGAATTTCTTCTTACAGCCCTGGAATTCACAAGTTCCCTTGTCTGCCAAAGGCTGCCTGTGAAATCTTCAAACATTCTCTGATTCTGATTTCATCATGCAAAATTGTATACAGAAATACAAGGATGTGAAAAAAGAGTATGGAAGAATACATACAAGTATCTTACTTAAATGGACTGCTGTGAATATTAAAATTGTGTATGCATTCAAATGGAGAAGAATTAAGCAAGATTTAGCAGCTTATCAAAAATCCTCTCGAGAGTGAATATCTACTAGTCTTTTATTATATAAAAGCTCCATTATTGGAATTGGAGATTTACAACTGTCAAACCTTCCCCCTCTAAGATTTTCAGAAGCACCTACATATATAGGATTCCTCTATTGTTGTTTTACCAATGTTTATTCCTATACTCTTAAATAGAAAAGGAGGGACTGACCTGACTCTAAAGCCAGCTGGGATAAACTGTATTGCTTCTGTGCTCTGTTAGGCTTGTCAAGTGGGTTGTGGACTGTTGTCCACAACTGGTGTGGACAGTTAGTTTCAACTGTCCAAAGCTTCAGGGTATGTGTTCTGGTTTCCAGAATACATTCCATGTCATAGATGGTATAGCCCTGCCCTTCTTCTGGATTTTCATTCACAGGCATGAAACATGGTTGCTGGTTTATGTTACAGATTCTTCATAGCAAATTCTACACCTCTAGCCTTTACATTTGTGATCATTTTCTACGTAGGCATTACGCTTTTCAAAGGAAAGCATAAACTAATTTGTTTTTTAATAGTGAGGGTCTTGTGCCTCTGTAAATATTCCCCAGACTAGCACAAGAGCCTGCAGCTGAGACACCTTATCTGAGTCCCCCCATTAACTGTGCAGTCATGAGATAAGCAGAGCAGCAGCAATGTTTTACAACTACAGCCATGGTTATAGGACATGAGGAGCTCACAAAAGCTTACCTTCCTCACATTCTTAACATCACATTAATGGTCATCATGTGAAAGGATGAAACAGATCTTGGGATATCTGAGACTGTTGTTTGGCTTCAAGGTACCCCCACCATTTTTCCTATCTGATAGGAGGATGTTGTGGATGTTAACATGTAGCAGATCCTTAAACAAGGGGGTGTTACAAAGCATGACCTTCCTGTGCAAAGACCACTCCATCATGTAGCTCTTTTGTTCTGCTTAACAACTCTGTATTTGTAAGATCCCCCACTGCTGTAAACTTTGTATGACTGCTAGAAAAAAGCTATTGTTACTGTTGTTTAGATCAATTAAAGCTTACTGCTTTTTGTCTATAATTTTGGACTGGGGGACAGGCTGCAGGGTTTTGTGTGCCCCACCCCCAATGACTTCTACAATAATGATAGCTAAGCAGAAACTCTAATCAAACCAAAATTTTCCTTTACGTTATAGGAAACTACAGACCCAGTCTAAAATTTTTGCAGTGTGCATATTTTTTAAAATTAATAGTGAGGGAATATAAAGAGGCATGCATGCTGACAGCTTCAAGATGTAGAGGACTGTAATGACCAAGCTCAAACAGCTCGCATATATGATCAAAAATTTGCTCTCCACACCAAAAAATAATGTTTCATAAGCTTTGTGCAGTGACATCTTACATGAGTTAAGAAATCTGTGTTCTTCTACATGTTGCCTAGCCCCAAATCACTGGATCAGCTGCTGAACATGCTCCGTAGAGCATGTTGTCCCCTACTTGCTCCACCATTCTTACTACATTGAGAGCAGGGGTAAAATTGGGCATTTAAATGACCCCTCAGGACTCAGAAGTGCAGCATGTGGCCCTGCCGCATGATCAGGGAAACATCTTCATTGTGTTCAACAGTAAATATTTCAACAGTTCAGCAGCTCTGCAAGGGTCTGTAGTAGCAGGACTTCTTTCGAGGGTATTGTCTTCTACTGTAGTGAGAGACATATTCACTGGCCTACCAGGTTCAGAAAAGCAGTTTGCATTTAAGGAACCTTGTGATTGCCTTGGCCCCTTGCTAAAAAGATGTTTGCAATGATGCAACACTCATTTAACCTTCCTTCCTAATTGGCAGTCTTTGATGTAAAAGGTTTTTTTGTTTTGTTAGCTTATAAACCAAGGCCTCAGAACTAACAGCTCCATAGTCATTCAGTCTGCTACTCCTCTGTCTGAAAATAATCATGGTCTTTCAGCTCTGCGACACCTCCATTTCCCTTACTGATCTGCTTGGTCTTTCTGTGGTATCTGTGATTTCTAAGAGAACGGGTCTTGGGTCTGTGATCTGTGTCCCAAAGCCTGTATCTTTCTAGTTTTGCAGTAATCATTGTCTACTAGGGTGGTCTCAACTGCATGCTCAGTCTTCTGCGTCTTCCTTGCATCATTGCCCTAAGGGTAAGGAAACACATATAGCAACCACAATGATCTCATAGGATTGAAAGATTCCCCACAACTAGGGGGGAAGAGAGTGCCCCCTTTAGCCTGCTCTGTGTGACACCTCAAAATGCATCATCTGGTTTGTACAGGCTTTTCTGGGAATCTCTTAGTGATTTTTTTTTTAATGTCCTTACGTGAATGTTCTTCTGAAGCTGATATTTTCACACACTGTTGTTTATGTCTTGATGCACCACTTAAAGTCCAAAGTCAGCCCCATTAATACTGCATAGGCATCCTGTCTGGCTGCAGCTGGATGCAGGGACCTATCTGTCCAGCTTACTGTACTTGTCTCCTTTTTACATGTTACAGGAGTTGTGTTGGAGGACTTCTTAGTGGGCCTCCTATGTGGGGTCCATAGACTTTGGGAATGTTCTGAATTTTCTGTGTCCCCCCTACCTCCCTTTTGGCAGCCGTCCACCTTCTCGAAGTTCATCCCAACCCCTCATATGTCAGGGATTGTTCGGCAGCCTTGTAAAGTGGGGTGTCGTCGTTGAGATGGATGCGACACACACACACAATTTCATGAGCCAAAGACCAAAAGATCCACTTTACTGTTTTTACAAGCTCTTTTATATCTTTCTTAGGAACATGTGTCCATACATAATTGGTTCACTCAAAGTCCATGTTTGGACTTTGGACCATGGAGCAGTTAATGATTGGATAACTTTTTCCTTCTTTGTACTCTGTTGCAACTTCAGTAATTTTCCTCTGCTGGCAGTCTGACAGCTCCTTAATCTTGTTGACTCTCTTCATCTCATGACTCTCAGGCCTCTTCAAGGATTCACTGGTATCTGCTCAACGTCAATGTTAAACTCGCATTCTGATCCCTCAGACCAGCCAAGGTTTCCCTGAACCTGCCTTTTACTTTTGACTAATTGTTTTCTATTCACATTTAAACTTCAATGATTCATTTCATTAGCTCTTATAAAAGCATACAATCTGCCTTATCTGATGTCCTTCTGGATACACTGGTGTACTGGGTCTGGTGGAGAAAGGGTTAATTTCTTCCCAGGACCTAGCGGGGACACAGGTATTCCATCCCATATGGGCCATGCCCAGGGGCGTGGCCAGAACTAGCCTGGAAAAGGGGAGGGACGGGGAGAGGGAGCAGAGCGGTCGGGTCCGTTCCGCGTGCGGTCGGCTAGCGGCGGTATCGTAATCGCGGTTGTATATTTCTCTGTCAGTGTTATTGTTGTTGTTTCTTGCGCCCTTTTGCTGTTCCGTTAAAGTGCCTTTGTCTCAACCCGCGAGTTTTTGCCTTTTTCTTTCGATTTTCCCCTTCTGGCCGCAGCGGCGGTTAGCGCCCTGCTGAGTGCGCGTGGCTGCCACGTGGTCCTTTGTTGCCGTTTGAGGCTAAGCCACGACAACTGGTAAGGGTGGCTGGTCTTGCCAGGAAATTACAGGTCAGCATGAAAACACATGGGGCATGACATTGTGGAAAAAGAAGGCTCCCTGCCATAGAAACGTGTCAGAAACCACATGGCGGACATGGTGCAGGTACATGGGAGAGGCATCATGCTCTGCCAGAAGTTGGGTAGAAGTTGCCTCTGTACTACCTACTCACTGCTACTCCTAAAGCCTTTCATAATTCTCAGGTATTTGAAATAATTGACTATTGACTACTTTATCTGAATTAATTTAATGTAATATTTAATTAATAATTACCTAGTAAATTGAGAAACATTGCAATAAATTAATGCTTATATTAAAATCAAATAAGACACCTGCATAGAAAAAGTACAAAATAAGTGAAATAAATTCCTGTCCCAGAGAATGTCTAGATGCATGTTCATAAGTGATGGTACTGTTTATTATTTACAAAACAGCTGTCATATTTTTCTGGGGTGTAAATAATACACTGCCTTTGCTTAGACTTGAGTTAGGAAAGCATAGCTACTTATATGCCTGAAAATAAGGATTCATGGTTTCAGACCATACTCTTCTATGGTCATGAGATTTAAATGTTAGTTGGTTTAATGCCATTTGAAAAAGAGAATTCACAATGGAGCACTCGTCCATTCCTGATCTCCAAATTGTAGTATTTTGATGCATAAAACACCTGAAAAGCTATTTTAGTTTGGTTTTGTAACTTTTCAGATCTCACACATTTGAAATCAAGGCAGCTTTTATGTATGGAAACCATGAGGTTTTTTTACAGGAAAGTGCATACTTTAAAATGTATATATTTCAAAAATATTATTTATGACATTCTTAAGTATATAAAAATGCACCAATTGCACAGGAATTGGTATAATGCTCTAATACGTCTTCAGTGATGGAGTAACCAAAAATGTACAGAACCATATACCTTACTACAGTTTATTTGAAGGTGCATGCAGTAAAGTCCTGTGAAAATTCCCCCTTCCTGCTTTTTTTTTTCTTTTCTTTTTCCTTTAATCTGTCTTCTATTATTTTCTCCCTCGAAAATCATGTGATGGTTTTAATTTTTATAATCTGTGCTTGAGTTGCCAGTTTCTATTACTGAACTCTTTTCAGGCTTCTAAATATAAGTCATAGATATTATCTTTATTAGAAATACATGCAAACACTGTATTTTCTTCAGAAATCAACTCTACTATGTATTTTCATTTGTATTCAAGGAAATAAAAAGATATTTATTAAACTCTATGGGCACCTGCTTTATGACTCATATTATAAATTATTTACATAAATTTAATAACAGACTTCTTTATGTCAAGAAAAAAATTCTACTTATTTTGGTTACATAAAGCAGGTCAAAGCATACATAAGAAAAGAACATTTTTTATTTTTATTTTTCATTTTAATACCAGGACAGCTTTTAATCTTTCTTCAATATCTACTCCATTTTCATATATTTGTGAACAGTTTGCTTCTCAGAAACTGCTACAGACACAGTCTGACACTTTGTTACAATGAGAATGAAAAATAATATATATACTATAATTTAAACTTCATATTTAAACTGCATTGACTGTTTACTTCTAGGGTATATGCAGTTGCTAAAATAGTCGATACTACTGTGGAAAAAAAAATGTTCTGAATTTGCAGAAAACATGTCATTTTGTTGAAATTTTGTTAGGCTGAACCTAAATCAAAGCACTCCACATCCCTGAACTATTACAATAAGTACCAGAGTCCAGTCTTCAGAGACACGGGATGCATAAGCAGGAACTCTGTTTTCAGAAACCTCTTAACCTCTGGGGTTTATGATGCCACTTTCTTTGCAAAAATAGATGTGGGTGCATCCATAAAGCACGGGGAGCAGCAAGGGGGCAAGGCAAGGTGAGAATCTTTTGGGATTAGCTGTTGAAAGGCATTCAATATTGAAGGGTGTTCAGAAAAGTGCAGGTATTTATTAACATTTTCTAAGTGTCTAGGATTGTGTTTTATCTATTGGATTTCTAATAGTAATCCTGAATATCTGGTTTGCTTAGTGCAGGCTAATTAAATGTCATGATGGACAGATGAATAAACTGCATCTGTCCTGATATGAGTTAAAACATGTAGGCTGAGATGCTTTTCCCTGAAATAAACCTGGTAGCAAAAGATTTAGTAGACTTAACTAAAGTGAAAGTGATTTAACTAAACTTAATTATAAGTGGCTACCAACTCTACAGAAGGAATAGACAAGGAAGGGGAGGTGGTGGGGTGGCCCTCTATGTTAGAGACACATTTGAATGCATAGAACTTATAATGGAAATGACAAGGTAGAGAGTTTACGGGTTAGAATCAAGGGGAAGGCAGATATCATGCTGGGAGTTTATTACAGACCTCCAAATCAGGATGTAGTAGCTGATGAAATATTCTATCAGCAACTGGCAGAGCTCTCACAATTACTCGCCCTTGTTCTTGTGGGAGACTTCAACTTCCCAGAAAACAAACAAACAAACAAACAAAAAAACAAAAAAAACCCACAAAACACCTCCCAACACTAATCCATAGCCCTGAGCACCATGTCAACTTGTCTCTTGAATACCTCCAGGGATGGTGCTTCAACCACCTCCCTGGGTAGCCCATTCCAATGTCTGATAACCCTTTCAGTAAAGAAATATTTCCTAATATCTAACCT
>JAOTQQ010000001.1:159460222-159471704 GCA_026546715.1 Gallinago undulata | reverse complement strand
CCAGGTCCTACTCACCACACTGTTCTTGATACAGGCCAGGATGCTGTTGGCCTTTTTGGCCACCTGGGCACACTGCTAGCTCATGTTCAGCCGACAGTCGACCAACACCCCCAGGTCCTTTTCTGCCAGGCAGATCTCTAGCCATTCTGCCCCAAGCCTGTAGTGCTGCTTGGGGTTGTTGTGACCCAAGTGCAGGACCCAGGACTTGGCCTTATTGAACCTCATGCCGTTGGTCTCAGCTCATCCATCCAGCCTGTCCAGATCCCTCTGCAAAGCCTCTCTACCCTTCAGCAGGTTGACACTCCCATCGAACTTGGTGTTGTCTGCAAATTTGCTGAGGGTGCATTCAATCCCCCTGTCCAGATCATTGATGAAGATGTTGAAGAGAACCGGCCCCAGTACCAAGCCCTGGGTGACACCATGCATGACCGGTCACCAATTGGATTTGACTCCATTCACCACCACTCTCTGGGTCCGGCCCTCCAGCCAGTTTTTAACCCAGTGGAGAATATTCCCATCTAAGCCATGGGCAGCCAGTTTCTCCAGGAGGATACTGTGGGAGACTGTATCAAAGGCCTTGCTAAAGTCCAAGTAAACAACATCCACAGCCTTTCCTTCATCCACCAAGTGAGTCACTTTGTCATAGAAGGAGATCAGGTTTGTCAAGCAGGACCTGCCCCTCATGAACCCGTGCTGGCTGTGCCTGATCACCTGGGCGTCCTTCCTGTGCTGCATAATGGCAGTCAAGATGATCTGTTCCATGACCTTCCCAGGCACCAAGATCAGACTGAGAGGCCTGTAGTTCCCTGGATCATCCTTCCGCCCCTTCTTTTGGATGGGCATCACATTTGCTAGGCACTAGTCGGCTGGGACCTCCCCAGCTTGCCAGGACTGCTGGTAGATGCTGGAAAGTGGCTCTGCAAGCACTTCTGCCAGCTCCTTAAGAACCCTTGGGTGGATCCCATCTGGGCCCATAGACTTGTTTATGTCGAGGTTTTGGAGCAAGTCCCTCACCATCTCCCTTAGAATTATGGGGACTTCATTCTGCTCCCTGCCCTTATCTGCTGGCTCAGGGGTCTGGGTACTCGGGGGACACCCTACTCCACTGCTAAAGACTGAGGCAAAGAAGGCATTGAGTACCTCAGCCTTCTCGTCATCCTTTGCCACTATGTTACCTCCCATATCCAGGAGAGAGTGGAGGTTCTCCCGAGTCCTCCTCTTGCTATTAATATATTTACAGAAATTCTTTTTATTGTTTTTAGGTCACATTCTAGCTGAGCTTTGGCGTTTCTATCTTTTCCCTGCATAATTTCACTACACCTTTGTAGTCTTCCCAAGTAGCCTGTCATTTTTTCCAAAGGACATAAGTTCTCTTTGTTCCCTGAGCTGTGACCTTATCTCTTTGTTCAGCCAGACTGGTCTCTTCTGTCAACAGCTTTCTTTCCTGTGTTCAGGGATGGCCTGCTCCTATGCTTTTACTCGACACTGGTGAGGCCACAACTTTACTGCATCCAGTTCTGGGCCCCCCCAGTTCAAGAGGGACAGGGAATTACTGGAAAGGGTCCAGCACAGGGCAACCAAGATGATTAAGGGATTGGAGCACCTCCCTTATGAGGAAAGGCTCAAGGAACTGGAATTCTTTAGCCTGGAGAAGAGAAGGCTGAGGGGAGACCTTATTTATGTTTATAAGTACCTAAAGGGTGGCTTGAAGGATGTTGGAGCTGGACTCTTTTCAGTGGTTTCCAGTGAGAGGACAAGGGGCAATGGGCACAACTTGGAACACAGGAGGTTCCACTCAAATATGAGAAAAATCTTCTTCACGGTGAGGGTGACAGAGCCTTGGAACAGGCTTCCCAGGGAGGTTGTGGAGTCCCCTTCTCTGGAGATTTTCAAGACCTGCCTTGATGCAGTCCTGTGTGTGCTCTAGGCCTTCCTGCTTTAGCAGGGGAGTTGGACTAGATGATCTCTAGAGGTCCCTTCCAACTCTGACAATTCCGTGATTCTCTGAAAATAGAAGGATTATTATATATTTTGGATGAAATTTATTTTAATATTTCTACTTCATAGAAATCTTTTCTACTTTCTACTCTACAAATCATTAAGCTTAAGCAAAATTATTGGTTAAGGTGTAATTCTAAGATTATTGAAGTCAGTAGAAAGAATCACACTGTTTTTGGCAGCATTTCAAGCTATAATTACATTTATTGAAATCCCTTTTTTTACCTTACTTCATGCCTGGGTGATAGCTATAAAAGATTAATGACCTTAATAAAGGGTAAAGCAAAACCACTGGAATTTGTACAAGCAAATACTATGTACAGAATCTATGCAAGAACAAGTTCCTAATGACAGTTTTGGATTTTTTTAATGTACTATAATTTGGTGTTCTCATACATAAACCTTCTCATTACATTTTTCTGATGTTTCACATTCTGTTTAATATTATTTGCAATTGACACTAAAATTAAGGTTTTAAATAAAAGGTTCTGCTAAAAAAATAGACATAGCTCAAAAATTAATGCAATTTTTCAGTAACTGAATTTCTAAAGTAACTTGAAAGAGAATTTTAATCACTCTAGGCAAGACACATTTTGTATTCTGCACAAATAAAAGTTTATGTCCAGAGAATGCTTTTAATTATATAACTCATTCAGGGGCTTATAACATTCATTTGCATAATGGAAACATTTGAGGAGAATTAAAAGCTATATTATATTAAGCTATATATTATATTAAAAGCATACTATTTTGTAGTGTTTTTATTTCCAAATGTCTAAATATAATCTCAAAAAAAATGCTTCTACAAAAAATAATAATTCAGTACTAATTTTACTATATAAATACACCTATTGATGGCCAAAGCTGGAGTGAGTGATACTTCAGATTTTCAAAAAACTTTCTTTCTGATTACTTTACTGCTCTGTGCCAACAAGAACAGACATTCTGAACTGCTGGCTCAGCAGAATAGAAATAGCATCCACCATGTCTAAATTTTATTATGTTTCTGATTTTGTGGCTAATCCCCTTTGCTAATCCTGTTTTGCTCTGATTCCCCAAACATTTCCATACATTCTTTAATATTGATCAGAAATAGAGGGGGCAGTTCATCAGGAATTTTATTATTTTGAGGCTATGACAGAGGAAAACACACTGACAAAGCTAGTGCTCCAGAAATGGTGTTTGGTATACCTTTTTAAACGTCTTCTGCCCTTAGTTTCATAGAAAGAAAGAAGGCAAGAACTATAGATTAATTTTTCAAATGCAGTTTTCAAAATCAGGCTCCTTCATTAGCTTATACATTGTGAAACTCAAATTTGACATATTTTGTCATGTTCTTTTTGTTGTTGTTGTTAATTAATGGATAAAGTAGCCTCAGATTATCAAAAAAGAATTCTATTTTAATATGTGAATCTTTAAGAAACAGAAGCCAAGAATCTGTCAGGCAGAATAATGTTAACTATCTGGGATGTTTCAATATATTAATACTATTTTAAAAAACATTTTTCTTTGTCTTCATCTGAAGAAAGACAACTGCCCCATCCCTGAAAGTATTCAGGGCCAGGTTGGGTGGGGATTTGAGCAACCTGGTCTAGTGGAAGGTGTCCCAGCTCATGGCAGGGGGATTAGAATTAGATAATCTTTATGTTCCCTTCTAACTCTAAAAATTTTATGAATCTGATTCTATGAAGGAAAGAATATTCATAATTGGAATAACCATGTGTAAATTCTCAACACTACTGACAGGTTAATTACCTGTACCTCAACAAAAGCTGTCTTGTGACAATAACTGTATTTTAAAATAAAAATCTAGGAGGAGAAACTGATCCTTTTTTTTCTGACAGTACTGAGCAGGAGCAGAAGAATTGTGTCAATTTTGTATCCAGTATCTCCTTCAGGATCTGCATGATCATTTTGTTAATGGGATTGTTCATTCCAGCCAGAATTTATTTTGAAGTTTTAATAGAAAAAAAAATGAAGAAAAAAAAAAAAGACTATTCCCATGTTTTTCTCCAAGTAAAATGTTATCACTTTTATGTTACTACTTACATCTTAAGTAGAGGAATACATTCTTCATCAATCGTAGTGTGACATTTATGTTATCTTAGTTTCTATTGAGGTCCCATCTGCAGATCCTTCACTCTCCCTCACTCTCTCAAAAACCCTAAAACCTGAAATACAATTCTTCCCTGAAGGTAAAAATGACTTCTGATATTTCTAGTCCATCTGATCTAGAGATTGGTTTAAAACTTAATTTTACTTTTTATCAGTTTTTCCCAGGAAAACTCTTGAAAACAGACATGTGGCTCACTTTCAAACAGACAATTAAGAGGACTTTATTTTATTTTATTATTTTATTTTATTTTATTTTATTTTATTTTATTTTATTTTATTTTATTTTATTTTATTTTCCCCCCTCACAGATCATTCTAATAACAGAGACCTATTTTTAATATTTATGGGGCAGATATTCCCATGTCACAAATTGTAATTATGTTGATCAGTGTTTGAGGAGCATGGCTGTGTTTCTATAAGAAATGTTATTTTCCTAGAAATCATTACTTCATTCTAAGTAGAACTGAGGTTTAAGTAACTGAACTTGTTTCAAAATTCCTTTACCTTCAGTCAGACATTTAACACCTTTTCATATTTGTTACTTTATATACCTTGCAGAGCCTTCAGTATTATTTAAGCACTTCACAGTGTACATCTGCAGCATTTGTCAATTCTCCCTAAGATCTATGCAATCATCTGAGTAATTTCAAACAAAATATTACCAAAGATTCCTCTTTAAAACTAATCATAATATAAACCTACAGTTTTCTCCCCAATGACTTAAGGGTTAATCAAACAGCTTGGAAAATATAACTAAATTTTCTGAAAAGACTGACATGCACTAGCAAAACTTATTACGTTCATGTAAAAGCTATCTTTTATCAGTTATCCTGTTTAATTAGATACTTGTGCTTTACAAGCAAAGAAATCATGGGCTGAAATCTCAGTTCTGAGTTATGTGAAACTTGGTGGTGGTGGGGGGGGAGGAAGTAATTTATTGTGATCAGTGAGATTACACTGATAATAGCTATTTCTTTTCTATAAAGATTCTCCATAGTAGGTTTTCTGAAGCTGTCTTAGTAACTAATAGGAAAGAAAGAATGAAAAGAACAGAAGAAAGAAAGAAAAGAACAGGAGAAAGAAAATAAAAGAAGACTGGAAAGAAAAGTGGGAAAGGAAGGAAGGAAGGAAGGAAGGAAGGAAGGAAGGAAGGAAGGAAGGAAGGAAGGAAGGAAGGAAGGAAGGAGACTGAGGACCTTCTCAGATCAATTTTTTCTTAAGAAAATGAGCTCTACCTAATATACCTATAAACAGAAAAATCCACATTTTTAGTATACAGATTTGCACAAAACTGTATCTTTAATAAATGTCATTTTTGATAATATTTCTCTTATTGTGAAAAGCAAGAGAATTGAATCAACTCTGACAAATGAGACACACAGTGAGACAATAGACCTTGGATATCTTTTAATAGGACTATTATATTAATTTTTATTTGAATTCACTTGGTATTTTTACAAGATGCATTCTGTGGTGAAATCCTCCTATGAGCTTGCTGTCTATGATCCAAGGCTAATTTTGACACTCCGTAGCTTCTTAAATTTGGCTTAAACCTCGGAAAAATTTGCTAAATTCGGGAAAAACTCTGTAGACTGGAGTCATCCAAGATAAGGAAAATATAATTGCAGAGAGGTAATACTGTTGAGACATGAATCTTTAGCAGCTCAGAATTTCCAGAGGGAAAACACTGACAAGGTTATAATACTAAAATTCCACCACCACACCACACCCCTCAAAGAACAAAACAAAGCAAAACAAAAAAAACAACAAACCAAAACAACCAAAACAACAGAACAGCCAACCCCAAAGAAAGAAAGAAACAAAGAAAAAACCCAAACCAAAAAGCAAGGATGCAGAGAACAGTAGTGTATCAGCCTGTTGCAAGAAGCAACAGACACCAACATTTTCTTGTATCATACTTCTAACTTTACTCAGAAACTTTAATGCTTAGTAATAAGTCAGTAAACCCAATCCAAATATTAATGGCTACACCACTGACTGTTTTTCCTTGTAGACATATGAAACAACTAAAATGTTCTTAAACAAGCAAAAAAGTTAAACATTAAATGCTTACTGACAACAATTTATCTGAATTCAGTAACAATGACCCAAAGACCTAATTTTATTCCCACATTGCAGACATTTAGTATTTCAGGCAAATTAAGTCATCAACAATACTCCAATGAAATACTTAATTTATAATTCTCAAAACTGATATTGTTTGTGAGAAATAGTGACTTCTATGATTTCAACTCATAGTACTCCCCACTCCGCATTTCTAAATCTCATTCTACATGCATGCAAGTAATCACTGGCCCTCCATATTTGCAGCTCTCTGGTCAGCAAAATGCATAGACTGTTCCAATCATGACCAAAGCATAATCAAACTGTTTCAGTAGAGCTAATGGCATACTCTCATTTTTGCCAGTAAATAGCAATGGCTACAGGAGCCATTTTTTCTTGGTTCACTGGGTAAGAGCAGAAAACCATCACTCATTACCACAGTGATTGCAAGTGGTGTAGTTACCATCAGTCTTATGCTTGAAAATCTCTGCAACTCTAACCACAACTATTTTAAATCCTAAATTTCTTTTTAACGCTATATCTCAGATTTTCTGTAGTACAAAATGTTCCTTCCTGTTTCAGTGCTAGTTACCCAAGAAAGGCCCTGGATCCAAGCTGCATCCCCATGATGGTGAATGAGTGTTGTAAGAGATCAGCCATGTGAGGAGAAAGAATAAAGTGACTGTTGTAGCCACTTCTGCCTGAAATGACAGAAGCCACATTCCTCAACATTTAGCAGAAATAGGCTGGTGCACTTACCTACGCGTCTGCCACAAAAAACTTGCTATTTTAAAAATGCAGCCAAGAAGACAAGCATAGATCTTTACAAATATTCCCTGCATGTTTCATATTTTGAGCTAGATTATCCCCACTTTACTGCTGGCTCTCCATTTGTGCAACAGCCCTGCTAATCTCCCAGAGCAGACAAAAGAAGGAGCTGTAATCTGTTGGTATTTTGGCAGCAGATAACAGTATGCTCAAACTGTAGTAATAAATTCCTGTTTGTTATATAAAAGTATTCATCCAAGAGGACAAGAGTGGTTACAATGTTGCTGATTTGTATAGGTGCATCATATTATTTTATTTTTATTTTTGCTTTGAAGAATCAATACATTTCCATTCCAGCAGGCAATAAATCAGTCATGACAGACCAGTGAGTTAGATAAATCCTATCCTTATCTTTTAAGCAACCCCTGACAAATTCTAAGAACTGTCCAGACATCTGTGATTATAAAAAACTTTTCTGTTAATAGAGAAACAGATCAACAGCTACATTCCTTTTGTCCCACAGTTAGTAACCAAGCATTCAGTTCCATTCCCTTGGACAGTGCAGAACCTGTGAATATTATAAGAAAATTGACAGAATATAAAGAGAACTTTAAAAGTCCTGGAGTTTAGATTGGGTTTTATTTGTTTGGGTTTTTTTTTGGGGGGGGTGGGGTGGGAAAGGTGTGGTTTATTTTTGTTTGTTTTGTATTGTATTTTACTTTGTATAGGAAGCCTTCCATAAAATCACTAAACTTGCTGCTTTAGACCAGAATTTTTTTTAATTTGTTCTGAGGCTCTGCGTCATGATGACCTTTCCTCTGAGTAGGTCAGTTTGTCATGGATCTAAGGTCTTCTGTTTGCTAAAGTTTGTAGAGCTCAGAAAACCACAAGTACAGTTTTCTCTCTAGTATCCTTTATGACTGGAGTGATATTTGTACTTTGTTAGCAAAGCACAAAATGTAACTGGTTAGCAGTGAGTACAAATGAATAATTACAAATTAATTTATTATTAAAATTTTATCAGAACTCAGTATCTGTGCTAATAGAGAATTTTTTCCAACTTTATATCCCAATATATTTGGATCTGTTGTAAGGTTTCTAAAGAACCAAATAAAAAAATCCTTACCCAGTTAAAGACATAGAGGAAATAATTTGAATACCTCTCTTATTCTTCATCATGTATCCCCCATTTGAGCATCAGATGGTTAGTTGAGCGTTGTCAGACAGTAGGTTCATTCTAAAGACAGGCTTTCTGTTCTGTCTAGTTTCTTCCTTAGTAAGAATCTAGCCTGACCTTATATAAAATTTCCATAGAAACTTTGGGGGCTGATATGTCTGGTTCTCATTTATAATGCTGACATTTAAACCCAAACTGACAAGGTGGTTTTACACCAATTTAGATCTTCTTAGAATGCATTTGGTATAACAGTATTACTTAGTATAGCTGAAAATCATCTTTTGTTTTCATGATATATTCCACTAGCACAGCCCATATAAAACACCTACAGGGCAATAAATAAAAATATACATTTAGAATGTAGATTTATATCTGTAAAATGTTTGGAAATACATGCACATATACTATGTATATAAGCACATGAAAATATTTTTCATCCTTTTGTGCCAGAAATTAATTTTAGTGATTGTATTTATAGAATTATAGAATCATAGAATAGTTTGGGTTGGAAGGGACCTTAGAGATCATCTAGTTCCAAGCCGCCTGCCATGGGCAGGGACACCTCCCACTACATCAGGTCTCTCAAAGCCCCATCCAGCTTGGTCTTGAACACTTCCAGGGACAGGGCATCCACAGCTTCTCTGGGTAACCTGTTCCAGCATCTCACCACCCTCACAGGAAAGAATTTCTTCCTAATGTCTAATCTAAATTTCCCCTCTTTCAGTTTAAAATGGTTACCTCTTGTCCTATCACTGCACTCTCTTATAAAGAGTCCCTCCCTATCTTCTCTGAAGGTTCCTCTTCAAGTACTGGAAGGCTGCTATAAGGTCTTGCTGGAGCTTTCCCTTCTGCAGCTGAACAACCCCAACCCTCTCAGCCTGTTTTCATAGGAGAGGTGCTCCAGCCCTCTGATTATCAAATTAAAATTCAACTTCTAGCATTTCCGGACTCATTCTTGTTTGATTCCTAAAACTCTAGGCAGATATTCTGTCCACAGCGGTGAGTGCTGCGGCTTTAAATTTGAGCTAGATTGAGGATGAGAGGGGGCTTCCCGGAGGCAGAGAGGCCGAGGGAGAGCAGAGAGGCCTGAAAGGCCTCAGGAATCTTGTGAGGGAGTGAGAGGCTGATGTAGCTGGGGGCAGGCCAGGTGAGCTGTGGCACATTTAAAAGCGGCCATAGCTGCAGCAGGGTCAGAGCACGTGCTGGGTGTGCGTGAGCGCAAGGGCCACTATATTAGCATGCAGGTGCACGTGCTCAGAACTTGTGGGAAGCAGCCATCAGTTGTTGGACAGACCACGTGGAGAGCACCAAGGTCTTTAAATCCTGAGCTAGACTAGGATGGAGAGGGGGCTTCCCGGAAATGGAGAAGCCGAGGGAGAGTGAAGAGGAAGAAAGGAGGCAGGAACCTCGCGTGGGAGCATGAGGCTGATGTGGCTGGGGCCATGCAGGCTGCGGCACATGTAAAAGTGGCTGCCAGACATACTGTCAGCGTGAGTGAGTGGGTGGAGCGGGGGCTTGTGCACAGGAAAAGATGCAGAGTCTGAGGGTCAATGGTCCTTTCAGGCTCAAGAGATGAAATGGCAATGAAACACCCCAAAGCCCCTGTGAAGAAGGATGTGGGAACTCAGACCGAACTCCCACGCAAAGACGCAGCTGTGCAGGGCCCTAGCTGCACCGAATGCCTGAGCCTGGCTGTGGTACCACAGGGACCCAGAGATACCCATTGTGTGCGATATGAGCAGATGAACGACCTGCTCAGGCAGGTGGTGGAACTGAGAGAAGAGGTGGAAAGGTTAAGAAGCATTAGAGAATGCAAAAGTGAATGGACTGGTGGAACCGTACCCCGAGGCAAAGGCAACGAGAAGAGGTTCCAATAAAAGTAGATGATCCCCTCCTGCCCTGTCACCAGGCAGAGAGAGGGGACTTAATAGAAAGGGGCAGTGGAGGCTCGTCCTTCCTCGGAGAGGCAAGTGGAACCCCCAACAGCCTCCCTCACCTTCCCAGTTGCATTTGCATAATAGGTTTGCAGTTCTGGATTTTGGGGACAAGGTAAATGAGAATGGAGAGGATGATCTACCCAGTGAGTCACCCAGGACTAGTCACCTACCCCCATGCCTCAGGACCTCATCAACTAAGAAAAAAAGAAAGGTGATTGTAATAGGTGTAATTCCCTTTTGAGTAGACCAGATCTGTCCCACAGGGAAGTCACCTGCCTCCCTAGGGCCAGGATTAAGGATATACAGAGGAAAATTCACTCCTTGTTCAGCCCTCAGATTATTACCCACTACTGATATTTCAAGTAGGCAATGATGAGGTAGCTACCAGAAGCCTAAAGGCAATGAAAAGGGACTTCAGAGGGCTGGGACGACTGGTCAAAGGATCAGGACCACAAGTGGTGTTTTCTTCTATCCCACCAGTCACAGGGATGGATGAAGGGATAAATAGGAAGAATCAACAGATCAACTCATGGCTAAAAGACTGGTGTAAAAGGCAGGACTTTGGATTCTTTGATCATGGGCTGATCAGGTCACCACGTGTGCTGGCAGCAGGTGTGGGAAGCCTAACCCAAAGGAGAAAAAGGATATTGGGACAAGAATTAGCAGGGCTCATTGAGAGAGCTTTAAACTAGATTTGAAGGGGGACGGGGTTGGAACCAGGGTTACTAAAGTGGTGCCCAGGAGTAGCATGCCAGTGCTAGTAGGTAAAGGTGTCAGCAAGGCCTTGCAGCCTGTTGCAGCAGTTGATGTGGGAGAGAAAGACACATGTGGCAGTGAAGTCATGAGGAGTAGTGATAAGATGGTAACTGCAGAAATGTCTGTACATGGACAGGTGAGAATTAACCCTTGCCTTCCCAGAAAAATAGTGGGATGATTAGCCCAGCTGAAGTGCATCTACATGAATGCACACAGCATGGGCAACAAACAGGAGGAACTGGAGGTCATCGTAGAGCAAGAAAACTATGATCTAGTTGCCATCACAGAAACATAGTGGGAGGACTCGCGTAACTGGAGTGCTGTGATTGATAGCTACTAACTTTTCAGAAGGGACAGGCAAGGAAAGAGGTGGTGGGGTGGCTCTTTATGTTAAGAGCAGTATTGTAGACCTAGAAATTAGCAATATGCATGATGACAGAGTTGAGTGTCTATGGATAAGAATGAAGGGGAAGACCAATAAGGCAGACATTGTGGTGGAACTTTGTTATAGACCCCCAAATTAGGCTATAAAGGCTGATGAAATATTCTATAAGCAGCTGGCAGAGCTCTCACAATCACTCGCCCTTGTTCTTGTGGGGGACTTCAACTTCCCAGATATCTGCTGGAAATATAACACAGCAGAGAGGCAACAGTCCTGGAGATTCTT
>JAOTQQ010000001.1:159438066-159454073 GCA_026546715.1 Gallinago undulata | reverse complement strand
CATAAACTCTCCTTTTTTCCCTAAGCTGTGACCCTATCTCTTTGCTCAGCCAGGCTGGCCTTTTCCCCCGACGGCTCTCTTTACAGCGTGTAGGGATGGCCTGCGCCTGGGCTTTTAGGACTTCGTCCTTGAATGAGAGCAAATTGTTGCCATTTGGTATCAGGGCCATTAAGTCTTTCAATGCTCATTTTATCTGCTAAAAGAACTAACTGCCTACAGAAGTAGTCACTAGTTTCTGAAGGCTACCTCTGTTTATAATACTTTGGTACCTTATGCAGCACCTTGTTGAACAGGTATCAGGTAAAACTTACTCCTACTATGTCTAAATTTCCTGAAGTTAGTCTGGTAGAATTCTTCCCTGAAAATCTACATATACATGGTAAGTTTGCAGAGAAACACAGAATGTAAACCTTTACAATATGTATCAGTTTGCATATCGCTAGTTACTGAAGAAAATTTCTTTCTTACAAATTTAGGATACAGTAATAGGTATATGGGCTATGTTGGTTGTAAAAAAGTTTAGCTGTAATGCATACTTAATTCTGAAACCAAAAAAAAAAAAAAAAAAAAAGAGCAGGAATTAAGCAAATAAGAAAATTTTAAAAACACCTCAAAACAAAACCAAAAACAAAACAACAAGAAAATTAAGCTGTTAAAAATTTACTTTTGCTTGTTTGCAAATATATTATTTAAAGTCAAGTCACAGAACTGTATAACTGTCTATACAGGTGGATACAGAAATTGTGACTACAATTTAGTGCCATCTTCATTCTACCAAGGATCCCCAAAAGAACTTGTCTGTCCCCATATTGTTGGGTGACAAATCTTTATGATTTTAAATCAAATGATCTTAACTGAGCCTTCAGGAGCTGAAGAAGCAATTGAAATGGAATTAAAGAAATGATAAAAAACATGGACAACTGTCATTTATTTCCTTCCAATCTTCTGGAGTCATTTGGATGTGTCAAAAAATTTTGGATGGAGAATAAACAAATTATAAAATGCATCTGACCATTCAAAAACTGTTTAACAGTTCCTTGCAGGCTTGTGTTGATTTATTTTTTTTTAACTAAGAAACTATGCAAAAAGTTATAAGAAACATTGACATAGATCCGAAAATAAAAGAAAAATACAAGAAACACAAAACAGGATGACAAAAATGCATCAATCAGTCATATGGCATTCTATATTGTGGCTGTTTTTATTTACAGAACGTATTATTGATTCAAAAGAAGAATAAATAATGATTCTTCAAATTTTTACTCAATATAAACAATTTGTGTTATTTAAATCTAAAGATAGATTTGAAAAACTTCAGGAAATATAAATACATTATATTAATAGGACAAAGAATGATACAGAAATTTCAGTTACAGAAATTTCAGTTACAGAAATTTCACACCAAGCTGACTGGTGTGGTTGACATGCTTGAGGAAAGGGATGACATCCAGAGGGACCTTACCAAGCTTGAGGAGCATGCCCATCATGCTCCAAACCTCTTGAAGTTTAACAAGGCCAAGGGCAAGGTCCTGCATCTGTTTTGGAGCAATCACCAATGCTATACAGACTGGCGGGTGAATGGGTTGAGAGCAGCCCTACTGAGAAGGATGGTACTGCCAGATGAAAAGTTCAAGAAGAGCCATGAATGTGCACTTGCATGCCAAAACCCCAATTGTATCCTGGTCTGCACAAAAAGAAGTGTGGCCAGCAGGTTGAGGGACGTGTTTTGACCCTTTATTCTGCTCTGGTGAGACCCCAGGTGGCGTATTGCTCCAGCTCTGAAGTCCTCAGCACAGGAAATACATGGATCTATTAGAGCAGTTCCAGAGAAGGGACACAAAAATGATTAGAAGGATAGAACACCTCCCCTATGAAGAAAGGCTGAGAAAGTTGGGATTGTTCAGTGTGGCAAAGAATAGATTCCAGGGACACCTTATTGTGGCCTTTCAATAATTAAAGGGAACTTATAAGAGAGACAGAGAACAATTTTTTACCAGTGCCCGTAGTGCCAGTATGAGGGGTGATGGTTTTAAATTAAAAGAGCGTAGATTTAAATAAGGAAGAATTTTTTTTGTGATGGTGTTGAGATACTGAAATAGGTTGCCCAGAGAAGTTGTAGATGTCCCATCATTGGAAGTGTTCAAGACCAGGCTGTAAGAAGGTTTAAGAAATCTCATTTAATGGAATAGGTCCCTGATCATGACAGATTGGACTAGATGATCTTTCAATGTCCCTTTCATTATATGAATGCAGTAAGATTCACAATGCTGTCTTAGATGATCTGCAGCATTCATTAATCCAGGCACAACATTTTCCTGAAAAAATTAGTAAACAGTTCCAGAGCAGTAAGAAAACTTAATATCTGAAACCCACATTCCTTGACTATTTGTATTCCAAAATAGATGGGACTGATCTTGCTACTGTTGCTATAGTAATAATGGCCAACAGATGAAGGAAAGGAGGGTAGTATGAGAGAGCAAGCAATCTGAAAAAAAAAAAAAAAAAGTCCTTTCTACTTATTTCTATTATTGTTAGAGGAACCAACATCTGCTTAGCTGAACATGTGCACTGTTTCTTATAGGATTAATCATCTATCTAATGGATCTATTGAAAATAATAAGCTAAATGCAATAAAAGAAAAGTGTGAAGTCTCTGGTCATGCAAATTCTGTTCCTCCAGAAAATGTATTTCTAAGTTAATGGGAAAAGTGATAAAAACCCTACTAAACATTTTAAAGACAAAAGGAGCATAGCTACAGTCCTGCCAATGTAATAAAATACATGATGAACAAAATAATTTATTATATATTATAAATAATTTTAATTTTGCATTCTTTACTAATATTTTAATTTTTTTTTTTTTCCTTGCTTTTCTTTGACACATCAGCTCTTGCTGAACTAAGACACAGATGTTATTACTGTTTCTCCAAACTCATCAAGGATCACGGGCAAATTTAAACAAATTTTATCCATGTAATTGGCAAGTTTTACAAGCAAGAAATAAAAAGTTTAACCTTTTTTATTTATTTATTTTTTAATAACCTAGTACTCAATGTAATGAGACGTGATAGTTACAGCTTGTTATGAATTTTATGAAGAGTGTCTACAGAAATTATGTATTGAACAGCTCTTAAATTTTCTGTTTCAATCTTTCTTATCAAAATAAGGTTAGGACCAGGTGGCAAGGGACATCAGTTGATCTCTAGTCCAACCTCTTGCTAAAAACAAGGGTAGCTCTGAAGTCAGACCATGTCGTTCTCCTTATATCCAATCTAAACTTCCTTCTTTCAACTTATGCCTGTTACGTCTCATCCTCCAACCACACACCACTGTAAGAGCCTGGCTTCATCTCCATATACATGGGAAGCTGCTGTTAGGTGCTTCACAGCTTCTTCTTTAGGCTGAAAAAGCGCTGGTCCTTCAGCCTCTCTATAAAGGAGAAATGCTACAGTTCCAACCATGCTTGTGGAACTCCCCTGGACACAACCCAGTTTATAAACATCTTTTCTATATTGGGGGATGCAACGCAGTACCATTGTTGTCTGAAAAGTGCTGAGTAAAAGGTAGGGGGCATAATCACTTTCCCGGACCTGCTGCCTGTGTTCCTGTTCATACATCCCCAGATGCTGTTGGCCATCTCTGCTGCTGACTCACATTCAGCTTGCTGCCCCAAGCCCCACTAGGCCCTGAGATGCTCCCCAGCTTGTCAGCCCCTATCCTTTACTAGAACAGAATAGTTCCAGTCAGAAGGGACCTATATCAATCATCTAGTCCAACTGACCACTTCAGTGGGTGACCAAAAGTTAAAAGCATATTATTAAGGACATTGTGCAAATGCTTCTTAAACATGGTCATGCACAGATCACCAATCACCTCTTCTAGTAAGTCTGTTCCAATGTTTGATGACCCTCCCAGTGAAGAAGTATTTCCTAATATCAAGTTTCAACCTCCCCTGATGCATCTTTAAGCCACTCCCACACATACTGCCACTCAATACCAGGGAGAAGTCAGCACCTACTTCCTCACTTCCCCTCTGAACACTGTGGAAATCAGTATGGTTACCCCTCAGTCTCTTTTTCTCCAAACTAGACAAATCCAATGTCCTGGGATTGTTGCTTCTTTCCCAGGGGCAGGACTTCATATTTGCCTTTTTTTTGATTTCATGAGGTTCACGAGGCCCATTCCCTCTAACCTGTCAAGGTCACTTCAGATGGCTGTCCTGAGCTCCAGTGTATCTCCTGCATCCCTCACAATTTGATGCTACCTGTGAACTTGAGGAAAGTGCAGTGTCACCTTCTCCAGCTGTGGTGAAGATGTTAAACAGGACATGTCCCAGAGCAGACCCCTGTAGTACTCTTCTTGTTATCAGCCTCCAGGCAGAGCATGACCCATTAGCCACAATAACAGTTTTTACCTGTCTAGTTGTCTACCCATCCAGACTGTAATACACCAACTTAAATACAGGAAACAGGATGGAAAGGTTCGCTAAAATCAAGATTAAGTGACATTCACTGCTGTCCCTTTATACATAGATCATTTTTTGTGCCTGAAGGCAATCAGGATGGATTTTTATATTCTCCTACAAATTGGTGCTATGTAAGTTCAAAGCAAAGTAATCAAGAGATGCTTTCAAAATACATTTCAGTTTTTCATAATGTTTCATTTAAAAATGTGTAGAATTGCAACTTGCTAATTGCTTCTTGAAAGACAGTATAATAAAATGAAACTCTGACTACTCTTAGCAAAACAGCCCAGAAGAATAAAAATTGTCTAATTCATAGTAATACTTACAAGACTCATTACAGACTATCAATTTTTTTTTGCAACTAAGGATGCAGATGCAATTAACCATCAAAGTTGCCTCCACACAAAATATACTGTGCTCATTTATTTTGACAAGTGACTTTTTACTTTAATTACTTACAATAAAACTGTATATTTTGCTAATAAATCAGCGATGAGTATGTTACTAAAGTAAAACTAAAAAAAGTAGTATGTACTCTCACTGCAACTTTTTTCTATTACATCTTCTTTGCAAAAAGAAGTAAAAAAACTGGATTACAAATAAATGAAAGATTACAAATAAACAAAATAGGAATTCACAGCTACAGCTGAGAAGAAAGATCACACTCAGAAATGTGTGATTTCAAAGCAAAGGAAACAAATGGCAATATGCAGAATATGTACAAAGAAGGCTAAAGAGGGCAAACAGCCAGTGCCGCAGCCTGACAGACCCCACGGCAGAGGGGAAACTACAGCCCTTTATGTCACAGGGTAAAGGGCACACCTGTTGCCCTTCCCTATTAGACCCACAGAAGGAATGGGCAGGTGTTGGGGGGGACAGATGGCACTGTCACACGATGTAGCAGACTGCTCAAATTAGCATCAAGTCAAAACATCCTGCTTGCACCTCTCTGTGTGCCTGGACTTCCTTTATGGAAAGAACCCACCATAGGTCAAATCTGGGGCCTGCCAAATCTTGTCTAAAATATTTACCTGGATCCAGCCTGGCCATGACACAAATACCAGGGGCTGGGAAATAGTTACAGGTACAGCATAAAAAATGGGGCCTGAGTCCATCTCTCCTTCCACAACCCTCCATGTCCATGACACATTTTGAGTGGGAGTTTCAATTACCTGATAGTTTCAAGCACTGATAAGAAGCATTCTCACGTCAAGAAGTTAGATCCTGAAACACTCTTCTAGAGAATACCTGTGATTCTTGTTATGCATTATAGCAAAGCTGATGAAAACTCGTGTTGAGAAATCAACTCCATAAAAGGTGGAAAACAGGAATTACGAACAACAAAAAAAAGAAATTTGTAGATTCAAGCCATCATTAAAAAGCATGAGATAGATAAATTCTAATTCAATAGTTATAAACACTATGAACAAGGTTAAAATTTATTTAAGTTAATCCTGTTTGATTTGGTACTTTATTTTGATAAGTCAAACTGATGAAACAATGTTTTGTTAGTTTATCTGACTGTCTTACAAGTATCTAATTTTTTCACTAGATTGACTTAGGTGAATTAATATAGCTGTGATCACCAGGATAAACAGAAAAATAAGCAATTCTCCTCACTTTGTCTTGACCTATAATTCTCACAAAAGTACACCTGTACCTGACTATTTAATAGAGATAGAAAGCAGAGAAGTTTCTGAGGTGATGACCCTTTGCCACACCATAACCAACAGAAAATTAGCAACCAAGATGTGGCTACCCAATGAACTGGATGTTTCTTTTCCTCATTTATTCTTATTCTCATTTAATTTAGCTCATCTAGGTCTAAAACACATTAGAGCAGTTGTACTGCAAAATGAGCATTCTGTGACTGGCAGACACTACTCAATGAATTCAAATCTTCATAAACAAATGTGGGGAAAAAAACAACCTGTGCTGGGAAGAAGGCAGACATAGAGAAGCATCAGTGGACTCCTTAGCATTTAGTGTGGACAACCAAAGAGAGAGGACACTGAAAAGCATATGATTGCTGAGTCACTGGTGTAGAAAACACTCAATAATGACAGTAACTGTATTTAAAAGGAGGAGTTGGTATACAGAAAAAAAAAAAAAAAGCAGAGGAAAAAGGAGGTTGCTGTGTTTGTTGTTGCAATAACTGAGTATGGATTTTTTGCTACAAATGAAATAACAGTGGAAAGAGTTCCCCCAGGACAATGTAAAACTAAGCAGTCCTGGCCCTGGAAGTCTAGTGCAATAAAAGAACAGTCTGAAGACCTGTATCAGCACTTTTCTGCACTGGGTTTCTCTGAACTGTTAATAAAGTCAACCTAGGAACTGCTGAGTATGTGTATACCACATAAATGAGGCCAAGGAATGAGCCCAAGCACTACTGGTTGTCCTCAGTGCTCATCTCACAGCTTAATCCTTAGCTCTGTTTTGAACTGATTTAAATAACTGTTTCCATGTAAAGCTTGGTAGTACTGAGTCTAGCCTCGCGTATCATGGATGTGAGTAGAACAAATAAAACGCTGCTTGATTTGGGGTACGGGGATTGATAAACTTGGGTATCTTTTATTCAGTAGTGTGGTAGAACAAACATAGCCATTATGTTTTTATATGAAATAGCAAAAATTTAGCATGTAAGGGATCCAAACTTTTGACAATCTCAAAGTGTAACTCCTACATCAATCTTATATATTATCTTTTAGCTGGTGAGCTCTCTACAAGAGTAAGGCACAGCTCCATATTGGACTGCTATGAATCCAGATATAAGCACGTAATAATGACATAACTGGCAACAGTGTATGAGTATTTTGTAATACCCTTAACATCTTAGCACCATTAAAAACCACAAACACAAAGCGACAAGTGGACAAAAGGAGTTCAGAAAAATTAAGAAGTAAAATCTGCAGTAACTAGCAGTGAAGAAGTCTGGTAAAAACAAAGCAATCCTGCAGGGTAGGCACGGACAGTGTGACAGATACAAACAGAATTATCCTGCAGAATAAGAAAAAACGTAACAAATTTTGATCCACAGAATAATATACCAAGACCAGATGAGATTATTGCTTTCTCTTTGAAGGTGGTGACAGAAGGGTATAAAGCAACAGTACTGAGACAGGAATGGTGGGAAATAAAGATGACATCCCAGATTCAGCATCAGCTTCCCTGTCAAAGAGCATTATCAACTTGACCTTGGTGACTAAGAACAATCAAGGACCACAGCCACCAGTGCTAACTAAAAACATGAGTTCCATAGTATGGAACTCATTGCTAGTTTAGGACAAGTTTTTTAAGTCCTAACTGCTTTGTCTATGTGCTGATAATGCTTGATAGTATAGCAAATTGTAATGTGTATTGCTAATGAGTATCAGTCCAGTAAAGGGTTGCTTTCAAGTTTGAAACAGCCTGATTTATCAGTCTTGTAAACTGCACACTCAGAACAATCTTAAGTTCCCTCACTAGTGTCTAAATCTATATACTGAATTGCAACACACTCTACTGACATTTGTTTTTAACTAAGTGCTCCAGTGGTCAGCGGAAGAGAATTTACGGTTACTGTGAAACCTTTGCTAAAACAGCACATAGCATGAGATTTCTGATCCATACACATGCCAGTCTCACAAACAGCCTATAAGCAGCTTGCATGGTTATGCTTAGTTAACCATCCAATGCCATGCTAAATTTTTGAGCATTTAGGACATTATGCATTTTAAAGATCAGTCTTTAATCTCCTGGGGGTTAACACTTTCAGACTGACTGCATAAACCTTGTCTACAGGGTTACTTTAACATGGCATACAAAGGGCAGGACAGATGTACACTACAAGCTGAACATTCTTCTATTTCTTCCTCTACCAGGAATATGCTATAATACAAATGTCTCGATACTATTCAGTTTTTCTGATGATGATTCTTATACGTTGCAGTCCAGAATACCTTTTCATTAGGCAGTTTCTACTCTGACAGATCTACCACAGTATATTCTTTGCTTTAAAATGTAGCATTCCACTCCTTTTCTATTAGAAGACTTGCTTTCTCCTCATGAAGAAATTACTGTCTTTCATTTAGGATGCATTTCAGTATACTACTTTATTGCTTTGCCAAAGGTTAAAGGAAATAAAATATTTTAATCAAATGAATGTTATTACATATAAAAGAAATGTCTTTACAAATGTGAAGATCTGCCAAAATCATACCAGTTAGGATTTTTTAGTATCTACTGACCTTCATTGTTCAAACAAGGTAACTAATCCCTCTCATCCATGTATGTTTGCTTGGAAAAGACAGAAAAAATGAAATGAAATTGATATAATGGTGTGATAACCAGATTGGAATTTAATTGCCATAAGAACTTCCTTCTATTAATAGAAATATTATTAAAATGTAAGTGCATTTCTGTCAGAGCATCATGTTCCTTCACTTGGAGTCAAATTGCTATTTTATAGATAGTAGTATATTTGATTTATGTGTTTAGTAATTATGGCATAAAATGGCATAAAAATGCAAACCATGGCAGCACTAAATTTGTACTGAACTTTGTGAAAGGATTATGGAGAGCTCCATAAGCTCTGCCAGTATGAGAACTATGATTCTGATTGTGTAGTACTTTAAAAAAAAACAAAACACCACACATCTCCTAAATTAAATTAATTTTAATAAAGATGATGTATTATAAGTCTTTTCCCCTGGCCTTCCTTTTTTGATTACTTTGCTATAATAAGGCATCTCTTGATTGAGCTGTACTGCTGCCTGCCTGTTGGGAAATTGGTGAACCAGGAGCATTAGCTGGCCAGAAGACCTGCCTGATATGCAGAACAGAAAAACAGAACTTTGAAAGTAAGAGATGACCACCTGAAGACAAGAGCCAACATTCTCCTTTTTCTGGGTATGTTGAGAAAAGCCAGACTGCCTGGGTAACTTTGTAAAATTCAGTGGTGCCTTTACTATAGAGACACTCCGAACTTTGAAATTATTAATGATCAAATAGTGGCTTATGTCAGCCAAAACTCACAATATTGCCAGCCTATTTCAGAGCCGTTGTTTGCCTTACTTACTTATTCTTTTGATGCTGGGATTCCAGGTTGCTGTGGGGAAAAAAAAAACAAAACCAGTAACTTCAGTCTATGGGCAATGTGCAATAAATAGAATAGGAATTAAATATTCATTGTTAGGGTACTCATGCCAATCATTTATTTCTTTTATGACTTAAAAGCATTAGATAAACAAAACTGTTTTACAACTCTCTGCTGAACAGCAGTTACAGTGTTATATCAGATGTCATTGAAAGGCATATATTTTTAATATCCACTTAATCTAAACAAATGTTAGGAGTTACTGAAGGTCTTTTAAAATTTTTAATGTGTTTTCTTTTTTTTACTCATATTAAACTTTTTCATATGTGACATAAACAAAACATTAAGAAAATGCATCATGATTACAATTTACATGGAGGATCAAGAGGGCCTTAAAATGTATGCTTGCTTATGAGTATCTTTAGATTTCAGTACTGATTTGAAATACATATAATCAATTAAGAGGCAAATACCGAAGTCCAGTATTGCACTGTTACTACGGGAGAGTGAACTGCTGTAACTCAAATCAAATAGATAGGAGACACAAGGCAAATCTTGAAACTTCAAGCAAGCATTTATTTATGTTCATCTACTAGTTAAACCCGGTTTTTAATAACTTAAAATCAAGCATTAATCAAATATATTAGTCAATCCTAGTATAACTAGTTATATTTAGTATACTAAAGAGTTATTTTGGCTCTGATCGTTATAGCTGTTCATGGTTCTTGGCTTCTGAGATTGAGATAGCTAAACATGGGAGCTCTTTGGCAATGGAAGTTGGAAACAAAAGGGGTATCTTCTCTATTTACCTATCACTACTATATATGGCTAGTGTTAATATGTACTTTTCACATCAGTCAAGACCAGTCTGGTCTAGCATAATAATTCCTCTTCTCATTGTCAGTAGGAACCTATTCTGCCTTGCAGGATGTGTATTATCTACCATTCGTTCTGGCTTCTCCAAAAGGGTGCTATCAGTTTGCATAATGCATACTTTAAAATCACATTCATATAACCAAAACTGTGTAAATATAAAGACTGTTTCGCTAAGAAATTCAGATGAAAGAAGACAGTAGTAATTTTCATACAAGAAAAGAACTGAACATGTATATTACTCTACTTTTTGCAGATTATAGAGTGGATGATTTTGCTACTCAAATTTCAAGTTTCAACACAGACAGAAATTTGCATTTATTATATATAATATATATACATTTGGTGTATATGTGCATTACATTTGGTTTGGTGTTATTTAATCCTTTTTATTCTGATTAATTTAGCATACAAAATAAATAAAAATTATTTAATAAACATAGTGAAAACATTTTGAAATTTTCAAAGCAAAAAAGAATTTTTTTTGAAAAGCAATTAAGCATTTTCTATTATTTCTTACTTTTATTATCCAATGTGTCATTTTTTTTGCAGTTTAAAATAGTTAGTAACTTTTTTTCTGAAATTACAAATTGGTTTATGCATCATTTTCCACTCCACTCTCACAAGAAATGTGCTTTATATAAAATTAATGGTAATAATTGTTGAGTCTAATTGTAACATTTTTCTCCTGATTTTATGCCTTGTGACAACCTTCCCTCCTGTATCTCTTTAAAAAGAACATGCTAGTGTAAAGTCACATCTTGTCTTGCTTTCTCTTCTTCCCCTGTAAACTTTTGACTTTGATAAATAAAATCAGTTCAATCCCTCTGATGAATGCCTAGTAAATAAGTAAATAATCCTTACTGTCTACTACAAACAATGTGTTGTCTGGGACATTTTTATATTGACAAAAACAGCAAAAATGAAATTGTATAATGACTGGAAAATGCCTGGAACTGTATGTGACACTTACAAAACCAGCAATTGTCAGCAGAAGGAAATTTTTGTTAAACTAGAATGCAACTAAAAATCAGAAGTTATCTGGGATTTTATATTGAGTTATATAATTTTTAAAAAGAGGGGTTGTTTTTTTTTTTTATATTATAACACTACACAGTTGCAAATTTAAAGGAGAAAACTATCAAATTCCATAATAAATGTTCAGGATCTGTTTGAGCTCCCATACTTATCAGGCACTTATATCTACTACTCAAAAATGCTGGTTTTAAATGTTATTTGCACTAATATGTACATATATCTATTTATATCACATTTGCAAGCACTAAAAGCAGAAGGTGACATGAAGAAGTATTTTTCTGGAAAAGTCATTAACAAAAAATATAGAATTATATTGTGTCTACTTAAAAAACTTACTTAAACTTTAGAGCTGATGTTGACATCTAGTTGTTATTAAAAAAAGGGCCTGGAATGTTTGCTTTAAAGAAAGGGACAGAGAGCAGTGGCTTTTGAAAAAAATAAGAAAATCTTTGACAATAAAAGTGAAATTATTAAGTCTTTGAAGTTATGAATCTAATAAGTGATTTTAGGGAAATTCTCATACGCAAATGAGTCATATTTTTTCCTTAGGCTGGACATCCTACCTTGATTTTGTAACTTATAACTAATATTTTTTTTCTCCTTGTCTCTCTATGTGACCTAAAATTATTATTTTTAACTAAAGAACTACTCATAGGTCTTCAGATTAAATGGGAATAGAAGCCAAGTATCAGTGTAGTGTTCTTTTATACTTTGAGAGAAATGTCCTTGGGGATCTCACAGCATTGAGAGCTGAATTAATAAGGAAATAAAATTATTTGTTTATTAAAAATTTCTGGTCCCATTTTATATCTAAAGAGATAGCAAAAATGAGGAAGTAGATCAATACCCACAGAATTTGGAATTTAAATGGGATTAGCTGATTTCATTCACTTCTGTTCCTTTGAGTTTCTTAAATATCTTTCTTTTAGAGAAGTAAAAGGAAAGACTGTTCAATTCCTTATCAAACTATAGAGTCTACAAAATTCTGAGCAGTTTGACTAGTTATGTTGAAACTAACATTTAAAATATAAGATTAATACTGGTCTTGGCAAGAATATATTTTTTATTTAATATAATATGTTTTTGTGATATGTTACAAAAAATTCTATGTAAATGACTGAAACAAATTTATCATTAGTGAGACTTCATTCCCATCTTTAAATATTGACAAAAAAAAAATCATTTTTTCTTTCTTTCTTTCTCTCACCTTGACTCACAGAACCTTAATAATTTCAGAAATAGTAAAAACATCAAGAAAAATGCCAAATAGAAACTAGGAAAAATAAGAGTTTACAGCAGTAAGAATTAGGATTTATTGCTTGGAAAAATGTATGAGACACATCAAAGTATCACAGGAGAAAAACTGCTGTAGCTAGCATTTTACAGCAAGTATTTTTTAAATATATAATAGGTGGAATAATAACCTATATCTAGCACTGCTCCATTGCTAGACATATATAGTAGCATAGTCAGTAACTGTAATAACAAAAAAAAGGAGTTATATGTGCTTAGGAAATAAAAAATCAGACAGACTAATATTATGCAATAATGAGGAACTATTTTATTTTCCTAAAATAAGTCTAGAGAATCTAAGTGCAGAGTTATGGAGTATAGACATTTTTGGGTTGTAATTTCACTCAAACTGTCATCCAAGACTTTTAGAAAAACTGGACAGAGAGCAAGAGAACTTATGGTGCTTTTGCCAAACATCTTTTAACATTGGAAAAGTTCCAGAATACTGCCAGAAAGTTAGTCTTATGATAGTACTTAAATGGGTAAACAAAATGTCCTGAATAAATATAGAACTAATATAGAACTTGGTTAAAACAACAAAAGAAGAGGAACAAAGTTAGCACAATTAATTAAAATCAAAATGAGACAAAGGAAAAGTGGATATACTGAAGTAATTTGTTACTCTTTCTTTTAAAATAACGTAACTGGTGGTTAAGTTTAGTAATGGTGACATAATATATTTAGACTACTGTCAAACATTCTACTCCATGTTGTAATATATTTCAATTAAGAGACTAAAATAATGCAAATTTGAATGGTAAGCGTTAGATAGATTTAAAACTGTAAAGCCTGAAAATGCAGTTGAAAACAGAACAATGCAATTTAATTAATTACAATTTTAGTTTAACTCCTCTGGAATTAGTTTTTTGGTTTGTTTATTTTCAAACTCCTGAAAGAACATCATTGACAATGTCTGTAGATGAGCCAATCATTAAGGAAAACAATAAATACGATGAAAATAATTACCTGACTTGATAAGTATTATTTTGAAGCAAACAAATGAAATTATACTTTCGTAAAGGCAGAATATAGGTCAAACTTTCCTTACAGAGTGGCTTCAGGATCAATGACATGCCTTTTCAGTGTGGTATTTTCACCTTAATGTAGTTATACCAGAGAGCTGAATTCATTTTTCTACGTGGGTTTATGTAGGCTCATAGTACCACTTTATGTCCTGTGGTAGCCCACCTCAATATGAGCTGTAGCAGCACAAGACACTCCCTTACCTTGGTCTTACTTACCAATGTATCATGGCTGTCTTGCCTTTATTAGAGTGCTGCAATGAGCATTACATACTTCTTTTGAGGTAACTAGGTCCTTCTTAGTCTCATAAGACAACATTAATTGAATTGACTGGGTTTCCATGGAATATAATGGGTACTTAAACACATGAATGATGCATATCATGCTGCAAGTAAAACAGCAGTCAGCACATGTGTTCTAATACCTTAACTCAGGCTGAGAAAATAGAGTGGCAAGTAGTACAACTGAACTGAGTAATGCTACTCAAACGTCATGAGTAAGGTTTAAAGATTTCCTCCTCGTACAGGAAACTCGAAGTATTATTGTGGCTTTGCCAGACAGCATGTAAATTGAAAATAAACATTATGGTAGGCTGATGGGGTTATCTCTAGTACTCTTTGATGGACTGAAATTAATCAGAAGTGACTGTCAAAGCAAAAGTCAGAAGGACAGAATCTTTAATAAACTTAGGAAAGTAGTGGCAAAATATTTTCACCCAAGAAAAAGTCAAGCTAGACCATGATCACTGCTGACAAGTGTGAAATTCAAATTACACCTTTTTTGAAATGTTAGTTATAAAGGCATGAAATTGCATCCTTGTTTTGCAAACGGCTGAGTGCTGTACAGGAAGAGTCTAATTCATCACACAATATTTTTCTTGCATAACTGCCCTTTTATATATTGTTCCAAATTTATCCAATTGCAACTTGAACAGGAAGCTAGAAAAAAAATTGAAAAAATAATGACTAATTTATAATAGTTTCTGATTTTTTCTTTGCCTTTCTCTTGCAAATTATGGTAGGAGTACACAGACGCTGATTTTGCCATCTGTCATTGTGCTAGAACATTACAGTTTCTAATCAGCAGAGAAAAATATGTATGTGGTTTTAAGATTCTTTTGAAAATAAAGTATTTATTATTGCTTGGAATTTAGAGATGGTCAAGTGGCTAATAAACAAAATGGGAATCAGGGAGTTACGGGCTCTGCCATGCCTAAGTTTCCTTTTGTTCCCTGGTTCCAACTGGCCAAAATATGATAGGAAGAGGATGTGCCTTGTCTTGAATATGCTTATTTTACTGTGGCTAAGACATATTAGGAGGAAATTCCTCCTGCGCAGTTGCTGGAGCCTATCCCAGTGCACCCAAGGACCCACAATCTCTGACCCAGGCTGAGACATTCAACTAATGCACATTCAGCTAATAATAAAGCTGAGCATGTCTCACAGAGACATACAAAAAGCCGACACACACACAAACACACATATCTATATATGTAATCAATATCTCTAAACTTAATATATATATATAAATTAGGTTTTGAATAGGCTTTCTGTAGTTGGGATGAAACATCTTGCATCAGATGGCAGATAAGGACTCTAATACTGCAATAGCAAATGAATTCTATTTAATATAATTTGAATAGTTTATGCATCTAGTTTTGAGCATCTACACTAGTTTCCACAGTAGTGCTACTTACTCTTACTTAGCAAATCAGTCCATAACTAAGTATCAGTCCTTTGTGACAGAATTCTCATTTAATCAGAGGAAGAACTATGAAGTGAAAAGCTTCATGTCCTGTTATCTCATAATCTTTTTTTCCTATTCATAAAATGCAATACGAACAGTGTCTAAATCTTGAAGTATCTTTAAGTAAATAAAATAAATACCATTTATGTTAATAAATCTGCAGGAATTAGGACTGTCTCATTTGTTCAATTAAAACGCTATTCATTTAATAAGCTCAGTAATTTGAATTGAATATTTACTTTGAATTTTCTATTTTAATTAATTAGGTCTACATCAGTAGTTCTCACAGCCAGTAAAATTTGTACACTTCTACATGACAGAGCTTTAGTTGCCAATAAAAATATAAGTACAATTGTATCTTTTCAAGGTGTGTTCAAAGAAGAAATATGATATAATTTTAAGCTAGCTATGTGTATGGGAGCACCCAGCCAAACCGGTTTCAGAGCACAATAGGTGAGATGCAGGGAGTTGTCATGCGACTCAGCTTCATCTCTGC
>JAOTQQ010000001.1:159334770-159431517 GCA_026546715.1 Gallinago undulata | reverse complement strand
ACCTCTCTGTCCTGAGGTGGCTTTTAAACCACTGAAGTTTTGCAACATGATCTGAAACAATAACCCATAGCCAGAAGTATATTGAAATAGCATTTACTCTGTATCTCAGCTGTTGATGGGACAGAATATTGTTAAATATTGTATAGCATCAGCTACTATTTTGTCCATACAATGAAATCAGGTAGAGGTAAAAAATAGCTAGAATGTCCTACAAAGCATTAAGCCCTTTGGATTTGCTCTGGGCAGTCCTACATCAAGTTTATTTAACCAAGCAATATAAGCTGATATTTCATATCTAATTTCTAGGGCTTGCTTATGTATGTCATGAATTGGAAACCTTCTTCTCTTTTGATTTTTTTGTTTAGTGCTTGATCAAAAATGAAACCATAGGAAAACCTATAGGGACATTTATAAAAGGGTCATTCTTTCCCTAACTTCTCTCATCCAGTAAGGAATCTACATAATACTCTGTTTTTTTCTCTTCCTGCTTCAATATCTTACTCTTATGCTTTCTCTTTTCCCAGAACACCACATGAGGACAGAAACAAAACTAGAATCTGTTTTTATTATCCCGGAGAGCCTTGTTCAGAGTAGCTGAACAATACAGCACTGAATGACTTTGTGTATATTTTCTTATAAATTAGCATATCCAGAATTAAATTAGAGATATTAATTATCCATAGGAACACGTACACAGACTAGACACATGTTCATTAAGACAGTAACTTCTTTCACTCACATAGGCATCAGTACTCTAAATTAGATAACATAGACAGTCCATCAGCTCATTCTCTGCTCCATGCAAAAGAAAGTGCCTGAACGTGCATGTGAAATGGACTGCCAATATGTTTCAATTTGCAGGATTGAATACCTGCTGGTAAAGAAAGTATAAGGAATGTTTACTGGCAAAGCATAGAATTGATCACTCAGGGGGGATGAGAAGGAGAAAAAATAATCTTGTCACATATTCCCAGCAGTGTCTACCAAAAAGTACTCGGTTAAACGAGTAAACAGACTATATGTTTTGAAAGCATGGACAGAGAATGTACTCAAAATCTATTTTAAATGTTTAAAAATTTACAAATAAAAATTTACCCTTTCTGATTCCCTGCTGCTAAATATAAACATTCACATAAATCTGCAGAGAATGCCTCAAATGATGTTTTTCTTCTGGTTTTAAATAGAGCATTAAATAGATTTCTAGGTCAAAAGCAAGGATTTTCTAGTGGTTGAGGAACTTAATCTAATATTTAACAAAACTGGATTCAACTCCCAACTCTGCTGTAAACTCCTTATATTACACTGGCCAAGACATGTAAGGCAAATTTTTCAAAGCTAATTGAGCATGTAAAGACACAGATAGACATGAGTGGGATTTCTATAAATGCCTGATATATTTAGTGCTTTGCACTATAAACTTATTTTATGTTTTAGACAGCAAGTTATCTAAAAATCTGAGCCCTAACCTCCTCCCCCCACCATGGCCCAGTTTAACTGCCTGGGAGTGTCTATAACAAAATGTAGATATTTCAAAAAGAGGCAGGAAAATAAATGCATTAAGAATTTGAAGGTGCTCAATACACAGTATTGGGAGCTATATAAGTTACCTTACATAACTGATTTTAGTCATAACCCTCATCAGAATGTTACATGCAGAATTTATTGTTTCAGTCTGCACCTGCAAAATGCCATCATTTAGGAGAAGGAAGCCTGAACAATATGATATTTTTTTCTGATAAAAACAAGCCTAAGCGACTGTTGTTTTACTTCTCTCCATTCTTCTAGGGGTTTTAGATATTTTCACTGTCCATGTTCATGGCTGACTAAGCTTATTTTAGTGAATAAAAATATGTCTCCAGTGAACAAGAACGGGAAGTGTTTGAACCTGCCTCCCGTGTACTGTGAAGGAAGCTGTAAGGATCTAGAGAGGTTGTGCTCACTACTTTTTTGTCTATCCCATGTCTTTTTTACTTTAGCTGCTTTTAGTGCTCAGCCTTTATCCTCATCTCATTAAAAAGAAACAGCAAAGCAAATCCATTCTAGAAACTGTTCGCTGCACTGAGGACCAAGTACGGCACACAGTCATATTTTGTCCTCTCAATTTCTTTGTCATAATATTTCTGGGGCCTGTGGCATAGTGGAAATTGTGGAAGAAAGGGAATATTTGCAGTAGGTCAGACGCTTAATAGTTATTGAATAATATAAAAAGACAACGAGGCAGATATATGTGGGCATATACACATATATATAGAAGAGTACTTGCTATAAACTATGTATCCAAAATCTCTGTACCATATTTACTCACATGAACATCCCAAATTGTCAGGAGTTTTCAAAATTTAAAAATCAGATCAGTTTTAATTATTTACTATTTATTAAGATCATTCAATATAATATGTAATATATCTTACATTGTATTATAAAAAAACATAGCTGATCTAATTTTCCTTCAGTAATGACAAAATCACAGATTATCTAACATCGTCTGAATTAAAACAAACAATAATGGAAGTTTAATAGTATGATCTTTACACAGTTTAGAGACACATTGTGTTTTCCATTTTTAAGTAGAATTCCCCCTTGACTTTGGAGACAAAAGTTGCTTAGAAATGGGTACCACAATAACTCCCTGGGATATCTGTCAGACACCTGCATATCAAAGCAACAGAATTCTTTCTCTCATCCTGCTGGAGGATTTTAACCACCCCGACATCTGTTGGAAAAGCAGCACAGCTGGCTGTAGGCACTCCAGGAAGCTCCTAAAGTGCCTAGAAAACAACTTATTGAGGAAAGAAATTAACAGCCCTACTGGAGGAGATGCATTGTTGGACCTGTTCATCACAAATGCAAGCGAAATCATCAGAGATGTCAAAGCTGAAGGCAGCCTGGGCTGCAGTGATCATGCCCTAGTGCAGTTCACTGTCCTAAGGAGTTTGAAGCTCACGAGAAGCACAGTTAGGACTCTAAATTTTAAGAAAGCAAACTTTCAGCTGTTCAACTTTTTTTTTTAGCTCTTTACTGACTAGTAAATAGTACCCCATGGGAAATGGCCCTCAGGGACAAGGGAGCAGAACAAAGACGGCAGGTCTTTAAGGATGCTTTTTATAGAGCACAATAGATCTTAATCCCCACATGTAGAAAATTGGGCAAGGAGGGCAAGAGACCACCATGGTTGAGCTGTGAACTGCTGGTCAAACTAAAGGGAAAGATGGGGCTACACAGGAAATGCAAGAAAGGACAAGGCATCTTGGGAAGAGTATAGGGACATTGCCTGGCTGTGTAGGGATGAGATCAGAAAGGCTAAGGCACAGCTAGAACTGAACTTGGCAAGGGATGTAAAGAAAAACAAGAAAGGTATCTGCAGGTACATTAACCAGAAAAGGAAAGTCAAAGAAAACGTCCCCCCCGTGATGAACAACAGTGGGGAACTTGTATCAATGGACAAGGAGAAGGCAGAAGTTCTCAACAACTTTTTTGCCTTAGTCTTCACTGGTAACCCTTTTCCTCCTAGCTTTCATTTTGATGGCCCACAAGTTGTAGACCAAGATGACAAAGTCCCTCCCACTGTAAGTGAGGACAAGGTACATGATCATCTGAGGAACCTGAAGATATACAAGTCCATTGGACCTGGTCAAATATATCCCAGGGTCCTGAAGGAACTGGCTGACATAGTTGCCAAGCCACTTTCCATGATATTTGAAAAGTCGTGGCAGTCAGGTGAACTCCCTGCAGACTGGAAGAAAAGAAACATCACACTCATTTTTAAAAAGGGTAGAAAGGAGGACCCTGGGAACTACCGACCTGTCAGCCTCCCTCCATGCCTGGGAAGATCATGGAACAGATCCTTCTAGATGCCATGCTTGGGCACATGGAGGACAGGGAGAGGATTCAGGAAAGCCAGCATGGCTTTACTAAGGGCATGTCCTGCTTGACTAACCTGGTGGCCTTTTATGATAGAGTGACTATGTTGGTAGATAAGGGGTGACCTATGCAAGGCCTTCTGCAAGGCCTTTGACACGGTCCCCCACAACTTCCAGCTCGCCAAACTGGAGGGATAAGGATTTGGTGGGGGGACTGTTCAGCGGATAAGGAATTGGCTGGATGGTCACATCCAGAGGGTGGTACTCAATGGCTTGAAGTCCAGATGGAGAGCAGTGACAAGTGGTGTCCCTCAGGGGTCTCTGCTGGGACTGGCACTGTTTAACATTTTTATCAATGACAGAAGGATTGAGTGCACCATCAGCAAGTTTGCAGATGACACCAGGCTGTGTGGTCTTGTTGATACACCAGAGAGATGGGATGTCATCCAGAGGGACCTGGCACAGACTGGAGAGGTGGGCGCGGGTAAACCTCATGAGATTCAACAAGAGCAAATGCAGGGTTCTGCACCTGGGCCGGAACAAACCTCTCTATCAATGCAGACTAGCAGATGAGGTATTAGAAAGCAGACCCAAGGAAACAAACTTTCCATCTACATGGACTTAGGCAAAGCATTCAACACTGTCCCTCACAATATCCTAGTGTCAAAATTGGAAAGTCATGAATTTGACAGATGGATCACTTGGTGGATAAGGAACTGAATGGATGGCCAAACTTACAGGGTTGCAGTCAATGGCTCAATGTCCAAGTTGTGGCCAGTGACAAGTGGTGTTCCTCAGGGATCCGTACTGGGACCAGTGCTGTTCAACATCTTTATTGGTGACATGGACAGTGGGATGGAGTGAACCCTCAGCAAGTTTGCTGACGACACCAAACTCAGTGGTGTGGTCAACATGCTGGAGGGAAGGGATGCCATCCAGAGGGACCTGGACAAGCTTGAGACGTGGGCTCATGCAAATCGCATGATGTTCAACCAAGCCAAGTGCAGGGTCCTGCACCAGGGATGTGGCAATCCCAGGCACAGATACAGGTTGGGTGGAGAATGGCTGGAGGGCAGACCTGAGAAAAGGGACTTGGGGGTGTTGGTGGATGAGAAGCTCAACATGAGCCGGCAATGTGCACTGGCAGCCCAGAAAGCCAACCGCATCCTGGGCTACACCAAGAGAAGTGTGGCCAGCAGGTGATTCTTCCCCTCTACTCTGCACTCACAAGACCCCACCTAGAGTACTGTGTCCAGCTTTGTAGTCCTCAACACGGGAAGGACATGGACCTGTTGGAACAGGTCCAGCAGAGGGCCATGAAGATGATCAGAAGGATGGAGCACCTTCTTTATGAGAAAAGGCTGAGAGAGCTGGGGTTGTTCAGCCTAGAGAAGAGAAGGCTCTGGGAAGACCTTATAATGGCCTTCTAGTACCTGATGGGGGCCTACAGGAGAGTTGGAGAGGCATTCTTTATCAGGAAGTGTAGTGATAGGATGAAGGGTAATGGTTTTAAATTGAAAGATGGGAGAGTTAGAGAAAGAAATTCTTTACTGTGAGGGTGGTGAGGCACTGGAACAGGTTGACCAGAGAAGTTGTGGATGCCCCATCCCTGGAAATGTTCAAGACCAGGATGGATGAGGCTTTGAGCAACTTGCTCTAGTGGAGGTGTCCCTGCCCATGGCAGGGGCTTTGGGACTCAGTGATCTTTACGGTCCCTTCCAACTCTAATCATTCTATGATACTATGATTGAAGACTGAAGGTAATTGCCAGTAGCCCCTTCCAAAGAGTTTAACTGTTTAGAAAAGTTGACAGCTTGGTGATGTCTTTATAGGACTTTTCATTATCAAAGTTTTGTTGCTTTTGGGGTTTTTTTGGTTTTGTTTTTTTTGCAAAAATATATTGTTTTGATGCTTTAGCTTAAACTATATAAATAAACATTTTGAAGTTCAGTCTAATAATTGCCTGTCAGTCTTTCTTAGACTGGTATGCACAGAAGCAACATTAACAGTCATCCCTTAAGCTTCAGAAATAACATAATTGCTTAGAGGGAACTAAGATAGAGTAACTCCTTCAGAATGTTCTAAACCAAGTTAAGAAATACTGTGAATACAGTTCATGGATGCATTTTTGACAGACTCACTTCAGTCACATAAATAGAGGTATCTGGTGCAATTCAAGCTGCCATAGAGTCTTTATGTGAGAGGCTTGGCCTCCAGAATGGCATGGTTTATCTAACACTGTATGTACCATATCATATCTACTAATTCCTTGAGAAAGTTTCAAAAGCCCTATTGTATGTCAAATAATACTGAATTCTTTGGTATGCAGAATTAAATTAATCTACAGAGATCTGTTGTCCCAGTGAAAGAATGCTAGTATTTTGCAGACGTTTTTGGCTGTGGCAGCACATCCACATCTGCATACATATCAAAGTAGGGTAGTCTACTGATTTATCAATGTCTTGGTTCACTGTGCATCTCACTTGACATCATCCACATAAAAGTTACAGGTCTATTATTAATTGGTTGTCTAGTGCTTATAGTCTCTCTATTGCTGATGGAAAAAGATAGGCATTTCTTGATTAATTTAGACATATTTATTCAGATTGAATAAATTACTTTGTGAAGGTGCCTGCATCTTCTTATAAATGACAAATGAACTATAGATTTAAAAGCTAGAACACAACTACCTTTTAGGTAAATGTAGCTGAGTAAGATTAATTGAACTACTGATGCATTACACAAAAACTTTAATAATAAGCATGGAAAGGGATATCATGCTTCCTTTTTTAACTTGCTCTAAATCTTTCTACAAATCTGACTTTTGGACACCTGTTCACATGCAAGTATTTCCAAATTTACATCAGTCACAGCAATAAATTAATGGATCAATCAAAAAATTAAAGTAATACTCTTCTCTGCAATTTATTGTTTTTAGTGCGCAGGGTTTTCACAGAATGTCAAAATTATTGAAGTTGGGAGGAAACTGTGGGAATTATCTAGTCCAACTGCTGAAAGCATAGAGAGCTAGGACCAGTTTCCCCAACCTGTGTCCAGTCAGGGTTTGAATATCTTCAGGGATGGAGACTCCACCACAATCTCTCTGGTCAACATATACCAGCACTTACTCACCTTTACAGTAAAAAGGTGGTATTTTAAAGTGGTATCTCCTCTATTTCAATTTCATAGAAACATAGAATAGAATCATACCAATTTGTTCCCATTGCCTCTTTGTCTCATTACTGGACACTGCTGAGAAGACTTTTCCTCTGTCTTCTTTAATCCCTACCTTCAGGTATTTATCCACACTGACAGGTTCCCGCTGAGCCTTCTCTTCAAGCTGAAGAAACCTAGCACTTTCATCCTCTTCTCAGATGACAGATGATCAAAGGCCTAAATCATCTTCATGGCTCTTTCCTGTACTCATTAGAATCATAGAATCATAGAATCATTTGGGTTGGAAGGGACCTTAAAGATCATCAAGTTCCACCCCCCCTGCCATGGGCAGGGACACCTCCAATAGAGCAGGTTGCTCAAAGCCCCATCCAGACTGGCCTTGAACACCTCCAGGGATGGGGCATCCACGACTTCCCTGGGCGACCTGTTCCAGTGCCTCACCACCATCACTGTAAAGAATTTCTTTCTAGTATCTAATCTAAATCTCCCCTCTTCCAATTTAAAACCATTGCCCCAGTGTGTATTGGTGCCAGCCTATTTCATAAGACTTTTTCCTGTGTTGCAAGCAATTGTAAACTTACCTACTTAATGGCAGTGGGGAAATCCGTTTGCAGTATTTTCCTTTGCATACAGAATAAAAGAATGAGTGTTATTTTTTCATTTTTCTAGTTTACTGAAGTAGATTTTATCAAAAAAAAAAAAAAGAACAAAAGAAAGCATTTACTTGAAAATAAAATTTATAATTACCAATAAATAAATAATATTTATTTATTATTCAATAAATATTATGGATAAATAATCCATAAGATTAACAACTAATTTCACAAATCTCGGTGATTCTGTGATTAACAATTAATTGATCTACAAATAACTATTTATAGTGCTTCAGAAAAGACACTGCAATTGAAACAGACAATAAAAGTAATTTTTGAGTTCTTTGATACAGCATAGGATGTAAATCACCACAGAAGTTAGTTCAGACAATTTACCTCATTTGCACAGATTATTGGTTCATTAGCATCAATATCCTCTCTTTGGCAGCGTTACTGAATGATGATTCACAAAACCACTTCACCCAGGATTTTGATAATTTTTCTAGGCAGTTGTGTTATGCCTTTTGTGAACAGAAAAGCACTTTGTGCTATATAGAGATATATAAAGCACATCACAAATTACAATATTTTATACAGCTAACCAAAATATTATACAGTAAGCTATATTCCTATCTCATAGTATTTTCAGATACATGTTAATTATAAAAGGTAGATTAAGAAAAACCCACAAATGTATGATTGAATATTAATCAACAGGCTTTATTGTGAAAGATTCAAGGAATATTTATCTTAAGGATGATGAGGGGAGTACAGGATGTCTTGATTACTTCAGAGATATGTTAGAACAGGATGCTCTTAAAATTACTATCCTACATGGCATGAAAACCAAACACTTGAAGTTTGGTTTTCATTTTGAAGTTTAAGTTTGATCTAGATTATGGAAAAGTTTCTACCACTCTTAACAAGGAAAATCATAACTCTTCATAATATAAACTTATCAGTGGATATTACTGAAGTCAAGAACCATTGGCATTTTTTTAACAGATAATTTTCATTTAAATATTATTACAGGAAACAAGAAAATAGCACAGGAATCTCCTATTGTCTGGTTTATAATAAAATAATAAATAATAAAATAACCCACAAAAAAACAAAACAAAACCCCACAGAACAGAGAACTGAACGAGACTTAAGATTTTTTTTTTTTTTTCTTAAGGCTTTTCTTAAGAAACTCTGTCTTTTAAATGCTTGTGGCAGGAGCACAAACCCCACATGTCTAAAGGGTTGGTACGTTGGGGGGTGGCTAACTTGGCAGGAACTCTGTGTGCTGCTGGTCACGTGCTCAGAGTCCCCAGACATGTACCCTAGGTACCTGAGGCCACCAGAGACCACCCCAGGCAATAAAACTACTTAGGAGAACCCTCAACCAATGAAAGCTGTCATCCTGGTTTGGGGTAGAACAGAGCCAACTTTCTGTTCAGGGAGAGAGGCTCTTGCACTTACTTGTTGCTGTGATACCAGGGTCATCTGACTTTGTTGTTTACCCTGTGGAGGGTTTGCACTGGTGTGGAGGACTGGACATGCCAGGTGACCCAAACTGACGAATAGGGTATTTCATTTTATCTGCCATGCTCACTATAAAAGCTGAGGGACTAAAGGGGTTGAGTTAGCTCTGCTTCAGTGGCTTTTCCTCAATGCAGGCATTTCAAAGGTGTTTCCTTCTTTCATGACTGAAGAATACCCTGTCAGTTTGTCTACCTTCAATCCCCATCAGTGTGTTCCAGAATCCAGTTCCCATTTGTCACTGAGACCAGTCTGGAACTTTCCTAGTGCCTGCAGGTGACATCTCCCTGGGAACTTGATATGGTTTTGTCTGTATTTTTATATATGGTATGCATTTCATTCTCTAATTTTTAAAGTAGTTAAAAGTAGTTTAGTTTTTCCTAAACTCTAAACTCTTTTTACCTCTCTTCTTCCTCCTCTTGGAGTTAGAGGTGGATGTCTTGTTATCAGCCAACTCGGCCCAAAACACAACAGCTGTATATTGCTATGACCAGTAGATGATCACAGTTTAGATCTGACCTAAGCTATAAAATGAGGCCCCTGCCAGAGACCCCTTTTGAGTGGTTCTCCTTGGAGCAACAGGTCTGTAATCAGAAGTCCTTCCCTTTGATGGAGACGACATTCAAAGTAATTTCTTGGGACTGAGTGACAGTCCTCACCTACAAGGGTTTGCACATATGTGTATTCATTCTAACCTTAGATTTAATTACACACCAGGTAGTATTAGTACCCAGCTAAAATCCTGAGCCTGTAAATAAGTTGTGTCTGCTAGAGTGTTTGTAACTTAAAGCACCCTTAAAACTGATATTTGGAACACAGACAACACTGTGTTGTCTTTTTCCACCAAAACTGAGACAAATCAAAATCTCTGTGATTAAAAATGAATTTTCTGTATCCACACTCAATTCACAGTTACTGTTCATGTACAACACAAAGAATAATAGTACCTAGAATAAAGAATGAGGAGGTTGTTTTCTTAAGACATAATTGAGACCATTATTGGCACTGGTAGTAAACTTACGTTGTAAGACACTATTTCAGATTTTCATTATATCAGTTGATTTTCCATGAAAAGTATTGTTTGCTGCTGATGAATGTCTATCTTTTACTATATGTGCATAGCTGAGTGTGTATTTGTACATATAAATTTTTAAATTTAAAAAATCCAGAAATTAGAGAGGAAATTATGTAATTCTGTGTGAAGTTTATGTTCTTGAAATAATTGAGAAAATTAATTTCAGATACATATAGTATGTTTGTGATGATCGCCAAGGATACATTGTCCAAGCTAAAATGATTGACTTCAGTTATTTTAGAAGATCTGTTTGTTTTCTCTAACTTTAATCCTTTTCATTTAATTCATTTTCTGAAATTAGTGATATAGTTAAATATTGTCACATAACTGTGTATTTTTACATTTAGAAAGAATATATTAATTTCTTATGCATCTGCTTATTTACAATAATTTTGGATATTCTTGTGTCACACAGTGTGGTCTGTAAAGAGCTATTCCAACATGTAATGATGTAAATTTTATTTCAAACCTAACCTCTATTCTAAAACCTGATTTGGTTTATTTTAACTTTTCACACAAAATAGTTCAGGATTTTGACGTATGAGGAACAGGAAAAGCAGACAAGATGAGTATGAACCAATGGCAGCAATAATATTTAGAATCTGGTACTATGTGCTCCTGAAAATTAAGTGGTTAAAAGGTTTTCATTTTTGTATTCACTATACACATCAGGAATGCTTCAACTAGCCCATTAATTAACAATCTACAGTACTGTTTTCTTTTACTATGATGGACTTTCAATAGTGAAAAAGTATAATAATTCCACAGTTAATTTAATGGAAAAATAACTACCTGTTTATGCACAGATCATTCAGTGTTTTCTAGGTTTGTTATCCATTTAAATAGATTATCAGTTTGCCATAATATTTAATTTACACATTTTTGAATTTTACAGGTACTATGATTTGCTCTTTTATTAACAGAAAACCCCCAACGACATAAAAAACCCACACCCAAATAAAAGCAAAAAAATCCTTGGAAACTTCACACTGTTGAGACTGTGGACAAGGAGGAAATGTGTTGGCTGGATATCTCTTAAAAGACTAAAGACTGTTCATATAATGCAGATATGGAGTAAGTAGTAATTAAAATAATTAAAATTTCAGTATTTTTTTTTTGCATTATATTCCATGAAAGAGTGCAACAGATTAAAATTCTGATAGAAGAAAAGTAACTGTTTAAAAGAATAGAATAGTGCAAGGCTTAGAGATAAAAATAAAATCAGAAATACAACAAAAGAAAAAATTAAAATAAAACAATAGGTAGAAAAAATAAACATTCCAAAATGTGAGGCAGAGAGAAGAAAAATGAGAGCACATAAGGGACAAATGATGGGAATTTTGTAATTTCAATAAATAAGCAATGTTACATGATGAGTTGTAATTTTGGACAGAAAGAAACTCACTGACTTGAGGCTGGTGGTAAACAAGTTCCTTTAAGGTACCTCTTACAGATGGAAGGCATAAAAATGCAAAATAAATCTCAAATCACCTGGAGGTTGAAATATAATGTATACCCAGTATTAATTCTACCAATTATAATAAAACTTTAAATTTAGTTAAAAGATTTATTGTATTGTTTATTTGTTTTTCTTGTTATTGTGGGACTTAAGGTTCAGTACTAATTTACTAACACTAATGAATTTAAATTACAACATTCTTGTAAAATAGGAAAATATTGTCATTAAGATCTTTACAGTGTCAGTCCCACAGAACACATTATAGAATCCTCCATTTTCACAGGCTTTTTTTTTTTCTTTTCTGAAAAAAATACATATATCTCATAATAGTATTCATAATGTTCTACAAAACCTCAAACTGAATCAAAACCATGATAGCTAGGGAGAGGTTTGAGAGAAATGGCCAAATATCACAGGCAGCTAGATGGGAGCATCATGGACCTTTAGGGGCTCAGAGTACTGCAAGGCCAACAGTGCCTCAGTAACCCCATCTGTGATACTGCTTAAGGAAGAGATGGTCTAGGTAGCACCATCTGATAAACTGCATTTGGATATGGATGTAGCAAAGCTGGGTCAAAGGGGTATTTGAAAAAAAAAAAAAAAAAAAAAAAAAGGAAAAAAGGCAGAGAAAGGGAAATATACAACAACAGATGGTAAGGTCAAGAAACAGGAAAAGGGATAGTAATGTACTCAAATTAGGTGAGTGGAGCTGTTTGGGGATCTCTGAAAGCCAGTCCAGTCTTGCAATTGATTACTGCAACTTAAATGAGAACAGTAACCTAGACTTGTGGCTCTGATGATACACTATCTGTCAATTATGTTTCTAGGGCCAGGGTGATCCAAGGTGCTTTCTCTAGCTAGCAGGAGAACGCCCAAACAGACAGACAGACAGAATGCTCGTATCACCTTGTTGGTGTCTGATACGGGCCAGATGTCATCAGCATCTACCCATCGCTTCTGGATAGCTTATATGAAAGATACTGGGAAATAAAATCAACATTTAGATGTTTTTGCATGGTAGCATCATAAGAATGGACTGTGTGACTGGCATAGCTTTAATGCTTTTATCTCCCAAAGGAAACAGTAATTACAAATCCTATTTCAAATATTCACACTGAGATCAAGTACTACTTTCATACTATATTATTATGTTAAATTATTATCTCTGGATTCATGTTAAAAAATATACATAACTAAATTGCCCCATGTGTAAACTATGCAATTCATTCTAAAAAGAAAAGTAATGAAGGATTGCTTAGAATAAGGAAATAGCTGTATATAGAGCCACCTTAAAATGAAATTAAAGATCAGTGTAGCTGATAATATGGTGTGTTAGAATGACTGTATTTTTTGTGCCGAAATGTATGATGTATTTCACCTGGAAAAGTTGAAATTGATAACTATCACTGTATGTCACATTATTTTTCTCTTTTGGAGATTTAAAGGGATTTCTGTGCTACAGCTGATATACCAGGTAAGACTGCCATTTATTTCAATCTATTGACCCCGTGGAAGTGTATGTTGAAAATATTGCATTTAAAAACCCCCTTAATTTTCATGCAAAAATTGCTATCATAAACAAGAATGCCTCTGGGTTTTATGGTTGTTTGTTTTTGTTGCTTTTTTGTTGGGTTTTTTTTTATTTTATTATTATTATTCATTCTCTTCAGGAACATTCTATGTGTTCATAGGAAGGATCTTATGAACACAATATCTTAAGATATTTTCAGGATCCTGAAAAACAAGATTTTATAAGAAAGCAAGGAGATACAGAGATCATAGAATCATAGAATACCAGGTTGAAAGGGATCTCAAGGATCATCTGGTCCAACCTATTTTTGTCAAAAGCACAGTCTAGACAAGAAGGCCCAGCACCCTGTCTAGCTAAGTCTTAAAATGTGCAATACTGAGGAATCTTCCACTTCCCTGGGTAGTTCCAGTGGTTGATTGGTGAAATATTTTCCTCTTGTGTTGAATCAGAATCTCTCCAGGAGTAACTTGTAGCCATTACACTTTGTCTTTTCCATGTGACTTCTTGTAAAAAGGGAGTCTCCATCTTTTTTGTAGCCACCCTTTAAATACTGGAACATAGTGATTGTCCCAACATTATCTAGACCCTCTGTCTAATTTTCTAAACAAACTTTTTCTGTATGTGCTTAGCAAAACAGGAATTCTCATCAAATTCTTATTCTTAATTAGTTAACTATATACTTAAGTGAAGAGTATCTTCACCTGAATAATGCATTTAATTATAACATTTTACGATTTATGTATTATGCATGGAAAGTACACATTAAGCCCATCCATTTATATGATTTTGCTGTTGTAAGCTAGCAAACAACTGTTGCCCTGTTTACACACAAAATCAAAGAAAAGTTGTGAGTTGATTGGTATTTTGAATTTAAGCCTTACTTACTCCATAAAATCTGGGCATGCTAGTGAGCTATCTAAGTTGTCATGAAAGATGTTAAAGTTATTATTTTATTACAAAGCAGTTGAACATACTTATTAAAGGTGCTATGCTTACGAAAAAATCTAAGAACTTGTGTGCACCACTTAGTGGTTGCCTAGAATATAAGTCAATAGACTTCTAGGTAAACTTGAGATATTATTTACAATATATTGTCAAATAATATCTCAAAAAGGAGATAGGAATGTGCAGATGATGCCTGATCTTCTCCCTCCACATCAGCCAGAAAAATCTGGCTGACTCTATGACACTGTGTTGGCTCTTCTGAAAGCATATCATGAAATACTTTGCACAGCAACACAACAGTTAGAAGCTCTCACTGGAGCTACTTGTCAGTGGCCAAATGCCTCCTCCTGTCCATTCTGGGGTGTTGTGCTCTGCATGAGCACCTAGCAACAGTCTTTGCCTTAAAGAATAATAACTCTTGTTTAATATATGTGCAGTTTGCCTATTACGAGCAGCTATTGTGACCACATGATATTCTGAAAATCCCAAATAAGAATAATTGATTGTAATGATTATAGGAGTTACTGCCTAAAATGAATGATTTAACATTTGGAAAATTAAATATAGAGGTGTTCACCCAGGCAGCGTAGTTTACTACCTTTAGGCTAACATTTTAGTATAAATGTCAACTCTCCAGTTCTGTGTATTTGTAAAAGCAAAGTAAAGAGGTAGGAGAGAAGCTAATAAAAAGAGCACAGCAATAAGGAATGGATTTTGGGGGGATGGGGGGGGGGGAGAAATGTGATATTAAATCAATCATTCTTTTCCAAATAAGACCAAAGTGTGAAGAGACCCATCAAATGATGGGGACATTTTGATAGTATATTTATCTGTATTTTCAGTTTCAAGCCACCTTGCAAAAGAAAAGATGGAAATATGTTTTAAATGCAAGTAAATATATATTTTTAGACATTAAACCATGGGCCAAAAAAAATTAGAAATAGGAAGGTGGTTTAAATGTGCTCCACAACAACAAAGGTTCTCTTGAACAAATACATTTATTTAGAAATTACAGGTGTCCCTTTTTCTTTGACTTGAAAATTAGAAAAAGAAATATTGATGTACTTTTATCCATGCTAATGGATTAGACTATGTCCACAGGTGTAAAAATAAGTATTAGATGAATGAGGAAAATACTTTATGGCATGAAAATAGAAATTCTTCTTTTGCAGAACATAGGTACATAAAGATTGAGTGGTGGTACAATCACTAATATGAATACAATCACAGATCAAATACTAGGAAGAGAGACAATTATGTTATGTAATAATATATAATGATTGGAATGGTCCCCCAACAACCATCTTGCCACTAAATTGGAGAGATATGAGCTTGATGGATGGAATTGTCTGGATGGTCATGTCCAGAGAATTAGTCTTGATGGCTCAATGTCCAAGTGGAAACGAGTGGTGTCCCTCAAGGGTCCATACTGGGACCATTCTATTTAATATCTTCATCAACAACATAGTGGGATTGAGCGTAATGTCAACAAGTTTACAAATGTCAGTAAATTGAGTAGTGCAGTTGATGTGCTTCACAGAAGGGCTGCCATCCAAAGGAACCTTGACAGGCTTTAAGAGAGGGCTTGTGTGAATCTTGTGAAGTTCAACAAGGCCAAGTGAAAGGTCCTGAACTTGGGTCAGGACAATCCCCAATACCATGGTAAAGACTGAGTAAGGAATGGATTGAGAGCAGTGCTGCAGCCAAGGTCCTGCGTATACTGTTGAATGAAAAACTGGAGCTGGCAATGTGCACTTGCAGCCCAGAAAGCCAATCTCATCCTGGACTGCACAAAAAGCAGCATGACCAGCAGGTTGAGGGAGATGATTCTACCCCTCTACCATGTCTTCATTGAGTCCCAATCTGGAGTACTGAGTCTAGCTCTGGAATCATCAGCGCAAGTAAGACATGAACCAGAAATGGTCAAAGGGCTGGAACACCTTTCCTCTGAAGAAAGGCTAAGACAACTGAGGTTGTTCACTGTATGGGAGCACCCAGCCAAACTGGTTTCAGAGCACAATAGGTGAGATGCAGGGAGTTGTCATCCGACTCAGCTTCATCTCTGCCTTGCATTGTTTATGCAGACATAAATTGGGGGGAGCTGCAAAACATCTCAGCCCGGGGTTGTCTTGAGATTGCATCACAATAGGAACCAAACCCAAATGGAGCCTTAGCTCCCTTAACAAACAAAATGCCCTGAGTCCCATCCCACCACTATTCTCATGACTTTGAGTGCTAAACATCACAAAATTGGCTTAGAGAGCCTTAGCTATCACACCACCAGAGGTAAATATCCCAGATAGTGTAATCCACTCAGGCATAATCCCGCATCCCCACAGAATCAGGAAATATAAACCGCAAAGTTTGTGGAGAAAAATGGGGAATCTTCCAATGATGCAGCTGGTCTGTAGGAGATTTGTCCCCACCTTGTCCTTCACATGGATTGAGCGACCTCACCCAAGAGAGAAGGTAAGTGATTAAGAAACATATGTATGGTATATGGCATGCTATTAAGTTTGTGACTGGTGCACTCTTTTAAGGTATTAATATCTAGTGCGCTTGTGGTTTGTGTTGTTACTTGTTGGGATTATTTGTAGCTTGCAATAGTGTATTCTGTGAATTGCTTTTAAATTGCAATAGTGTAATCGCCATTGTACACATAGGACCTGCAATAGTGAAATATTGGACCTGTGAGTGAAGTCCAAATAAACTGATAATTTGAACGTCTCAGTGAAGTCCTTTTTCCCGTTTCATCACATTCACTGTGGTGAAGAACAGGTCCCTTGGAGACCTTATTGTGGCCTTTCAATACTTAAACGGGGCTTATAAGAAAGACAGAGGAAGACTTTTAAGTAAGGCCTTTCATGGTAGGTTGAGGGGTAATGGTGTAAAACTGAAAGTGGTTAGATTTAGGTTGGACATAAGGAAGAAATCAGTTATGATGAAAGTAGTGAGACACAACAACAGGTTGTGCAGAAAAGTTGTGGATGACTCATCAATGGAAGTGTTCAAGGTCTGGTTGGATGTGGCTTTGAGCAACCTAATCTAGTGGAAGATGTCCATGCCCATGGCAGGGCAGTTGTACTAGGCAATCTTCCAAGCCAAACCATTCTATGATTCAATAATTCAATGAAACAAAGCATGCATATATTTGGACAGAAAATTAGGGTGACCTATTTAACCATTTGTGATGTAACATTCATAATGGTCTTGAAAGAGTTTTCTACTCTTTTCTCCTCTACCATACTTATATTGTATTTATCCTGTGCTTCAGGCCTGTGAAACAAAAGCCATTCCAGTGCCTGAAAGATTTATACTTTCTCTGTTAGTCCATAGGAAGACTTCTGGGAATTCTGGGCTGTTCACTGTCTGCTGAAGCGTGCAAGGTTGGCCTCAGGAAGAAATACAGTGTTGGACAGATTACATTTGTCATCATAACAGTTTAGCGAAACCTCAAGGGTGGCTGGTGTTGCTTACTTGTCTGAGATCACTAGATCATCAGTTTTATTACTAGAAAGGATTTTCCATAAAGTCAGACTGGCACAGGATTTTTGGCTATTTTCACATAATAAATTTCTTGCTAGCACTTTATTACCTCTTCTTTTCCTATGACAAGGATTTTCAGGCTTCTGATCTTTCATAAAAATCTAAACTATCTTGAAGTCACAAATATTTAAAACGTAAGACAGACAAAGGCTGTGCTTTTGATATCTTTAGAGCCACAGGATGCACAATATATGAACTATTCTGGGTTATTTTGCAGGGAAGAAAACTCAGTGATCACTAAACATCCTTGTAGTAACTAATGGATTGATCTCTGCCTCATAAACGCACTCAGAAGTTGTGTGGAAGCATGTTAGATGGCTCAGGATAAAACTGCCATTTAACAACTTAACCATATATTTGTTTTAATTCCAGTCTCTAGAAATGTTTCCTGGTTCTGTTTAGCATATGAATACAGGCATAGTCTTCTGTCTTTAGGTGTGTCACTTTTGATGGCTGCAAAGGTTCTAGCCCAAGGACAACCCTTACAAAGGCACCTCTTATTCAACACTTCATCTAGCAGTTAAAAGAGTGTAATAAAGCATATGAAAAAGAAAGAAGTTTTTATCTGTTGCAGGTGGAAAAAGATATTCAAAATATGACATGATGCAGTACTACCTACTAGTTCTCAGAGAGCTTGAAACAACAGATTAACTTTAAAATTAATTACCCTATTTATTTGAAAATATTATTGTGGGTATCTGGTGCATACAAACACACTATTTATGGAGTAAAAAGAATAATTTAAAAGATAAATGAATTATTATACCACACATGATGCAGAAATTTAAACAGCTATTTATCTTCAGGAAATTAATTGAAGGTAAGATTATCCTACAGAACCCGTTCGTAACCGAGAGTGATAATCATGTCTAATAGGACACTGTTTTAAAGTCAATTTGTACTTAATGCAAATTACGTGGCATAGTCCTAGATGGAATTACATGGGACGTAGTGTTAAAAAACCCAATTTCAATAGGTTATTTTTTTACTACCTAGATACTAGAAAGCCGATCCAGCACAGAACTCATGTATTAAACATATGACCCAAACAAACATCAGAAATTCACAACAAAGGGATCAGTAAGGAGTTGCTTCCATTTGGGATATTCTTTTTCCATTAGTAGCCATAGTACTTACATTTATTTGCCCTTTATTATCAGCAGTGGGTTTTCAACTCTTTTTACAGTAAATGTCCTCCTAACTTACCTTTCAAAATATTGTATTTTGCTATGTTAGAGGTTTGGTTTTTTTGTTTTTGTTTTTTGTAATTGTGTGATAAGGGACAGATTGAACAAATCAGGATATACAGAACTGTATTTTTTTTTTTTTGTAATAATTTTCTTTTATTTTTTGACAATATATAAAGTGCTTGGAAAAAAATCCTTTTTCACTGGTGGTGAACAAGATAATTCATTAGAGTAAAAAATTAAACCAAGCTGATTTTCACTATCCTTATGAAATATATCTGTCTATAACTGAGTTATTTTTCACCATAGTGGTTGACCTTTTTTTCATATTAGAACTTTTAAAGACCATATACTGAGCAAGTTCTCAGAATGCAGTTGGTTTCACTCTGGCAGTCAGATGGCTTAGTCCCATGCAGAGTGTTCTTGACAAACAGAAATTTCATTTTTAAAGGAAATTTATTGACTAGATCAGCTTCAAATTAGCCGATTGTGAATTTCTTGTAAGAGGTGCCACCATTGACCTTTGGCCTCGGTTACTCTATTGTATGTTTATGGGCTTTATCACTGCACTGGATTGAGCTGGTGTGGAGTTAGTTTTCTTCATGACGGCCTGTATGGGACTGTGATTTATATTTGTCACCAAAAAAGTGTTGATAACATGTTTTTGGCTATTGCTGAACAGTGCTTACACAGCATCAAGTCCTTACCTCTTTCCCACTCTGCCCCCTCAGTGAGTAGGCTAGGGGTCAGAAAAGGTTGGGAGGGGACATAGCCAAGACAGCTGATCCCAACTGAACAAAGGTCAGTGTTTTTCGCTTTTTGTGTTGTATGATATTCCATACCATACAACATCATGCCCACCAATGAAAGCTGGGGGAAGGGAGTTCTTTCAAAGTAGCCATTGCTCCGGGCCTGGCTTCCTATCAGTCTGCTGGTGGGGTGTGTTGAATGATTGCTTCAACATCACTTTGGTTTTTTTCCTCTCTATTCCCACCCCCCCTTCACCTATTTAATGGTCTTTACCTCAACTCATGCATTTTTTCATTTTTGCCATTCCAATTCTCTCCTCCATCCTGACGGGGCAGAATGAACAAGCAATTGGGTGAGGAACAATAGCTGACAGATGGAGTCAACCCACCACAGTGACAAAAGGGTAACCATCTGACAGATATTTCCTACCAGCTTTTTAAGAAAACTGCAAGTGCTTAGATCACTTTAGTAGGGGTCTCAGTGAGTCTGCAACTGCTTTTTCAGAAAAACACTGCTCTGTCTCAATGTTGGTAACAGAAAGCCTTACAAAGTCTTACAAATCTAAACTGAGGGAGAATCCTGTCAGTGATTAGCACTGTAAGATGCTGCTTACCTGTCTACCTGTCTGTCTGCTTCTGTCAGAAACAAAGTGAGATAAGGGAAACACAGGTGTCTTGGAATACTTAAGAATAGACAGATAAATTTCTTTTTGCATTGAAACTGTTCTAGCTGTTCTGATTCTGTTGCCATTAAAGTCATCTTAGCTAAAATCAGATATTGTCTGAAAAACAGACTGAGGGTTTTATTCAGTTTTGTGTGTCTGAGTACAGCATACTGTACTAGAGATTGTGTCTTTAACTGCAGAAAATGATACATAAATGTAGTGCTCTTCTAATTAAGAAAAACATCACCTCCCACACTGGCATATGACAAAAAGAAAATGCTTTCTGGCAATCTATCTAACTCATGACCAGTGGCAATTACACTTTCTGCCTTTTCATTTAAGTATTATGGTTAGAGAATTGATTCTGATTTCCATTAACTATCAATCAGACTACAAAAAGTGCTATAGCTATTCAGTAAAAACAATGTTCTCTTGTTCTTCTAGGATTCAGAAGGTAAATCTAAGAACACATGATTTTTTTTCTTATGCTTTTTGTACCTTCCTTGATTACAGCCTGTCACTGATTGAGCCTTCTTTAGATTTTCCTTAGCTTGCACACTTTTCTTTCATTACTATTAAACTCCTTTATGCTTTACCTTTCCCAGTATTATTCTGCTTCCTTTCCACTCTCTTTGTGTAAAACTAAAGGTGACTGAAGACAGAAAACAATCTGAATAATCAATTATGAATTAAAAATGTACCTTTACTATAAGTAAATAAGGCTATTAAAAATATACCTCCATATAAAAAGGTCAACATTTTTAAATGCAATAAAATCTTGCCACTACATTTATGTTTGAGTGGCATATACACAACAGTCATAGGCATCCATAAAATGGCTAAGCTATTGATTTTTAAACCATGATCAAGACATTAGAAAATATTATATATGCTTTTGTATAGCCATTAGCCCTTACTAAAACAGAAAGAGGAATAATACACCATAGACAGAAAAGCACTTAAATGAGAAAAAGGGGGAAAAAAAAAAAAAGTCCTGTCTTCTCTCCCTTTTCCTTAATTAACGACACGGTTTAAGAGATACAACATACCTCTCAGGATGCAAAGCAGTCCACAGAAGTCAGTGAAAGTCACTATCCATAATAACTCTGGGGGCAGTGGAGGTCTATAATATATTACAGAACAAAAAAAGGAAAAGAATATGATAAACAAATGGACAAAGATTTTGAAGTGTGCTTCATTATTATTATCCAGAATGTTCTGTGATTCGTTAGTCTGTAATTAGAAGATATACCTTTTTATTCAAGCAGACAATAAAAAGTCAACTATCAAACTAAATTATATTCAATACCAGAAGATGACTTCCACTCTGTTCCTGCGTATTCATTCTAGAAGTGGCCATTTGTAAAATGCTGTTCTAGATTTATATGCTGACTAGGGAATTTAGTAGAATAAGATTAGACCAGAAAAAACTCATATCCTTCTCAAATTGACATAGCAAATTGAATTCAAACTAGTGTTAAAGTCTGTCTGTACTACACCTGCATATGTATTGTCCCTTCTGCCTTTCTCTTATGAAATTAGCACATTATAAAGCGTACGGGATTTGGTCTACTCAAATTTGATGATACATATGTTTTCTTTACATAAATTTCCTGTATTTTTCTGAATAAAATTATATAATAAAAGTTCTAAACAGATTGTAAAAGAACTTGTTGAGATGCATTAATTAATCCATGACATAAAAATCTCCAAATGAGCATTTTTTAAAGCCTTTTAATTTCTTGTTAGAGTATACCTGAACAAGCAATGACTAATGTTAACTGGAGGAGAAGAAAAGGGACAAATTATTTAATAGGAGCTTATTATTTTTATTTGCTGCCAACCATATTAAATACTTTATTCAGTACACTCCAAAGCACCATTATCTGGCTAAACAGAGTAAAATTCTTAGTTTAAAATTCTAGTTCCTCAAATACAGATTGCTAAGAAAAATATTATGTAGATGTTTTAAATATTTCCAGTTCTCAAATTCATCAGCTCATTCAAGATATGAGCCCTAGCCCTGTCTGGAGGACTAGAGGACTCCTTTCCTGGTGTCTGGATGAGTGATGCTGTTACAAAGCAGTCTCTTGCTTTGCCCATGCTTGTGCCTAGCCCAAGAAAGCAATGAAGTACACAACCCTTCAATCTCTGCTCTCATCTTTGTCACACAACAGCTAAAACTCTGCCTTTTATTACATAAATCAATAATTCAGCTGCAATTGTTAGTCTTGTTAGCAATCCTTCCATTATACACAAAGAATATCTAACCTAACACAGAGCATGCACAGTCCTGTGTCACCCAGTCAGATATGTAATCATTCACCTTTCCATGATTTTATTCAATTATCATCACTTTCAGGCAAATCATATCTTTCTGCTGGGAATTTCGACCAATCACCTTAGCACTGTAATCAGTTTGATTTTTCAACAATCAGATTCAGGCTAGAGTTTACAGGTTTGTCTCTGGCAGGCTTCAGGTATCAAGGGAAGGGCATGCAGATGTAAAAAGCAGTGTGATCCGAGCGAAAAAATCTGCTTTCTTTCTCCTCCATGACAAACCCTAGTAAGCAGCCAATGACTGCCTCTGACTGATGCAGCAAAACTGAAAGAAGCTGCAGCAGGTTGCACACCAAAACAGCTGCATAGGGCTGCAGGGGGTCAGTGAGTGGGAAAGAATGCTCCAGCTGAAGGAGGAGGTACTTGGTCTAGCAAAATCACAGAGCAAGCTTAGGAAGCCTTCAAATTCAAGAACTTGACAACTGACATCCAGAGATCTCTTTGGATTGTGCTGATGAAATGAGCACATCATTGTTTGAGTGAGTTCCTGGGACCCGCACAGTGACACCCTGCTTCATGACTTGGCATAATGTGGCCATGATCCAGAACTTTTTGCTAGAATGGGTGAACCTGGACTACAGGTTCTTCAGTCCTGCTGGCATCCAAAATACTTGTCCATGCCTGTCTTGGTCAAGCTGTATGAAAATATGATATTCAGTGACACTTTGTGTATATATATGGGCTAAACCTGTGTGCTTTTTTTTGACAGATTTTCCTTTCCTGAAAGATCCTTCTGGTTGACTATTAAATGTCTGGTTGCTTCTTGCCAGCTGTCCTCTTCTGCTCTCAACAAGTTGTGGATGGTGTTCTTTCCACAGGTTGGATGTGGTGCTGTGAAAGTCAGTCCTGTGTAGTTCATTAAACTCTCTATGGGAACAGAAGATGCTAAGCTCCCTCTGCAACTTCCTTTTTCTGTCATTTTGTTCAGTGACAGGTTTCGCAATATTCATACAAGAAAAATGTACCATATCAAAACTATTCTGGACAGTTCTTCCTTTGGAAAGATTCTACCAAAAATCAGTAAGTAGTCAGTGTCATCTTATCTCTGGCCATTTCACAGCAGTCAAAGAATACTGGCCCAGATCATCATCTACATGATTTCACACAGAAGTTAATGAATTTATTTATTCATACCAGATGAAGAGCTGACCAGCCTGTTTTGTAATGGGGCGGTGATTATCCATTATTTCCAATGTGGAAATAATTATTACAGGATACATTTTCAATACCTATAACCCCTTCTTAGACATTTCCAGGTGTTTTATTTCAATAAAGTAATGATCTTATTTTATTTAAAAATAGTTTGTTAACATTTATAAAAATATTTGGTGCCTGTTTTTTTCAGCAGTTTCCACTGCATGTAACTTGGTCATGATTTCTGACTTGTAATTACCTCTGTAATTAACACTGGTCATGCAGTTAATCCCAGTAAATTTTAAATATTTCATGAATTGGAAAGTCTTCAGAACTACTCAAGCAAAAAAGTATTTTTCCTACCCTTATCATAGTATAAAAAAGACACAGCAGTGAGTTTACTATTATTGAATTATTGTGCAGCATTTCCAAGATAAGAGCAGAAATCCAGGATATATCAACCTTTCTGATGAGAGCTCAAAATAAGCGTGAGTAGGAGTGGATCACCAGAGCTATAGGCAAGCTTAAAAGAGTTGTTTTGTTTTCATGTTTTGTTATTTTTCTTCTGATTTCTCTTTTTATCTTGTTATATGTTCTTTACTACCTCTTTGCAATTTGTCTCCAATTTGCCAACTCAGAAAATGTTATTGGTCATTCTATTTCAAAAATTACTCCTTATGTTGAATCAGTCTCTTTTTCCTGCTGTATTTTGCTCCTCAACTTTTTTTTTTTTTTTTTTTACTCTGTATCTACTCTACGGCTTTGCTTTCAAAAATATATAACTTTTATTAAAGAACATCACCAATTTTGGACTGTCTCATCTCATCTAAAATAATTGCATATCACCATATATCAGCAATCAACAGTGTTCATAATTACCTCTTGCACTACGATTAAATTACTTCCAGTTCTTAAGAATAATGGATATCAAAGACACAGTATATATATAAAAAAAATCACATGAAAAAAATCTCCTTTTCACACATCTTTTTCTACAGCAAATCAGCTCCATAGTAATTTTTAAATGTATAAACTTTAATGTATAAACATGAAGATGGAATTGTTAAATTATGAAGGTTTTATTTTGAAAAATGTCAAAGAGGTGGCGCGCGTGTGTGTAAACAAACATACATACATATATATCTGTGTGTGTATATATAAATAAATTAATGAATGACTTACAGAAATTCCAGTGTCTACTCACCATTTGAATCTTCAGAAAATGTGGAAAATTTGCATTCCTTGGTAGGCAGCATAAAAGAATAGTGGGTGGTAGAACAGGAATTTTCTACCAAACTTTAAGGGACTCATCAATATGGATGACATGGGTAGCAAAAGACAGAAGAAGGATTTGAGCAAGGAAGGTATAAGTATAGGGGGAGAGAGATTGGAATGCCTTTTCAAGGAACCATTGGAAAACCTCCTGTCTTTCTGCCTACCTGACTGCACTGGATCCTACTTGTCAAGACAGAAACAGCAGACAAAGAAGACGACAAAAAAGGTGTTTCCAAGGATGGGGTATCTACCACCACTCTGGGCAAATTGTTTCAGTATTTCACCACTCTCATTGTAAAAAATTTATTTCTTATATCTTTTCATTTCCCTTGAAAAATGGAAGAGGAAATTTTTTCTGGGTTACTGCACATAAAATGTACTGGGTCCCTCTAACAACAAAGAAAAGAAATCCCATTTTGAACTAGCCAAGGCTCGGGAGATGCAATGAAAGTCTGTAATTATTTCATGTCTTTATGACACCAGAGCTTATATATGTTATTTCATGTTATTTATGCTTCAGAGGCTTAAAGATAACATTCAGTAGTCAGCTTTATTCCACAACATTTATTCACTAAAAGGGACAGTTTAGGACTACGTTAGGACTTCGTAACCTTTTAAAATGTCTTTGTGCCTCTATGTTGGTTTGCGCTTCTGTTTAATAATCAGATTTGTTGAGCTGTCTACAAGAGTTCCATATTAATCTGCAATTAGATGTTAAGATGTGTTTAATTATAGTTTTGTGTTTAATGAGTCAATCAGAATTGCATTTATATAACTACAGTCTGACAAACCTCACTTGTATTTCATAGAATCATAGAATCATAGAATAGTTTGGGTTGGAAGGAAACTTTAAAGGTCATATAGTACAACTTCCTCTGCAATAGGTAGAAACATCTTCAACTAGATCAGGATGCTTAGAGCCCCATCCAACCTGAGCTTGAATGTTTTCAGGGATGGGGTATCTACCACCTCTCTGGGCAACTCGTTTCAGTGTTTCACCACTCTCATTGTAAAAAATTTCTTCCTTATATCTTGTCTAAATCTACCCTCTTTCAGTTTCAAACCATTACCACTTGTCGTATCACAACAGGCCCTGCTAAAAAGTTTGTCCCTATCTTTTTTGTAGGCCACCTTTAAGTACTGAAAGGCCATGAGAAGCTCTCCCTGGAGCCTTCTTTTCTCCAGGCTGAATAACCCCAACTCTCTTAGCCTGTCTTCATAAGAGAGATATTCCATCCCTCTGATCATTTTTGTGGCCCTTCTCTGGACCCTTTCCAACAGGTCCATGTCTTTCCTGTGCTGAGCACTCCAGAGCTGGATGTAGTACTTCAGGTGGAGTCTCACTAGGAAAAGAGAGTAGAGGAGCAGCATCACCTCCTTTGACCTGCTGGCCATGCTTCTTTTCATGCAGCCCAGGATATCGTTGGCATTCTTGGCTGAGAGAACACATTGCCAGCTCATGTCCAGTTTTTTATCCATCAGGACCCCCAAGTTCTTCTTGGCAAAACAACTCTTGATCCCTTCATCTCCCAACCTGTATTGATACCAGGGTTTGCCTCAACCTGTGTGCAGGACCCTCCACTTGGCCTTGTTGAACCTCAAGAGGTTCATATGAGCTTACTTCTAGAGCCTGTCTAGGTCCTTCTGGATTATATCCTTTCCTTCAGGCATGTCAAACATTTTGACAGAATTTCATGGAATGAGAAATAAAACACTTTAGGGAGTTTGGGGAAAACTTATGTAGTTTATTTATTGTTCTCTGAAGAAAGTTAAATAAAAATAATTTTAAAAAACATTTAAAAGATTTTAAAAGATTTTTTTAAGCTCTCACATCTTGAGTAGTAATGATCTATATTTTTTCACATTATAAATGATAATTTAGCATTGAATTTAAACTTAATTCAGTCGATTGATATTTATTATCATATATCTGCCATAGTTTAAGATGTTTATAAAGCAATTATATGTTGGGTTTTTTTTCCCTGAAAATTATATAAAGAAATCTGATGCTTGATCTTATGTCAGTTTTATTTCTATTAATTGGATAATCTCCATTATACTCAATACATTAGCAGTATATTTTCCTCTAAATGCAGTTTAGGGTAACTGAAACTATAAATAAGTTTGGATCAAATGCAGTAGCAAAAATGGACAAATGTAAAAGGAGGAAATATATAAATGTGGAATGTTGATTTATTCAAATGAACTTTTTACAACTTTGCATCCCGAGTTTCCTAATTTCCAAGAAATTTAAAAAAAATCTGCTCACAACCTGTAGATAAACTAATTATTAGATTTCAGATTATGTGAAACAGTTTTAGTACCTGATATGTCCTTTGAGTTAATTTTCATCTTGTTTCAAGAAAGTATTTTTTTAGACTGTTCCAAAACTTTTATTACTTTTTCTTCAGTGCTAAAATTAAGGATGTGTATTATTTGAACAATTTTCATTACATATTCTTAGGTAGGTAGGTAGATAATTATCATATCAATAGTTATCAATATAACCTCAGAAGGAAAATCTATGGCAAGTGTTTGTATCTAACTTCTCTAAACAGACTATAGGAAGAGCTACATGCTTCAGACTAGTAACATAACCAGGACTAATCAAAAAACATCTCAGAGCTATCCTATAGGAAAATAATAAAGAGAAAAAAGTGCCTTCAGTTTCACATCTCTCAACTATTTAACCCACCCAACTCGAGAGTCATCACTTTTATCAGAATCCACCCTAAACCAGTTTTCATTCAAAACCAAAATTTACAGTGGTGATTTCTTTCCTTCCTTACCCCTTATAGGAAAGTCTTCCTGATATACAGTTTCCAGGGCATGGAAAGCTTGATTTCAATGCTTTCTTTTTCATGCATGGGAATAATACACATCTTTCAGAATTGTGCTTCAACAATAATGTTTTAGATTAGTCTGAAGTAGTAAAAAGGAATAGGTAAAGGAGAGAAGTAAGGTTTCGATTACACTTAAGAAAGCTATACTATGTAACTCCAAAGAGTAATACAGGAGTGTAGATCAAAAATGTGATCATTTTTGCCTTTCTGTTTCTTGGGTAATGAATTTTTCCTCATCCTAAATATTGTTAATCCACAAAACATTCCACATTAAGCAGTTATTAAATAAAATGCAGCTATAGTTCTTGGAGGAGGGACTGAAACCAATATTTGATCCCTATCTGATGTTTAACAAAAAGTTCTAGTCAAAATGTCAGATTTTCTCTTTTAGATCAAAATAATCCTCTTGCTAGAGGTGAAAATAACCCCATTATTGTAAACTCTTTCATTCAGATGTTACACATCAATACGATTTTGTTCATGGAATTTGGAGAACACCTTATCCTAGAGTAGATACCTACTGAAGACAAAGATCTGGGGGTCCTGGTAGACAGCAAAATGACAATGAGCAAGCAGTGTGCTCTTGTGGCCAGGAAGGCCAATGGAATCCTGGGCTGCATAGGGAAGAGCGTGGCCAGTAGGTCAAGGGAAGTCATTCTCCCCCTCTACTCTGCACTGTGAGGTCACAACTGGAATACTGCATCCAGTTCTAGGCTCCCCAATTCAAGAGGGACAGGAAACTACTGGAAAGAGTCCAGTATAGGGAAAACGAAGATGATTCAAGGATTGGAGCATCTCCCTTATGAAGAAAGACTGAGAGAGCTGGGACTCTTTAGCCTGGAGAAGAGAAAGCTGAGGGGAGACCTAATCAATACTTATATCTAAAGCAGGGGTTGAAGGAGGAGGGAGCCAGACTCTTTTCAGTGGTTGCCAGTGAGAGGACAAGGGGCAACGGGCACAACTGGAACATAGGAGGTTTCACTCAAATATGAGAAAAAACTTCTTCATGGCGAGGGTGACAGAGCCTTGGAACAGCTGCCCAGGGAGGTTGTGGAGTCCCCTTCTTTGGAGATTTTCAGGACCCGCCTGACATGCATACATGTGCATGTCAGCTGACCCCTGGGTGAGGGTAATGCTCATCATTCTAACTCAGTTATTGGGGTTCCCTTTCCTGCCCTGTTCCTCTGTCCTCCTCCGTGATTGGGCAAATGAGCTTTTATGGCATAACCAACCATTTTTCTAGAATTGCCTTTTTCAGCCACCATCTTCCTTTTTTTTTTTTTTTTTTTTAAACAATTTAAGTAATAAATAACATGTCAACATTTTGATGCAGTTAAAATAGCAGCCAATAATTTTTCTAGGACAAAGATTGTCTTACGGAATTATTTTGAACTTTACTGATACTTAAATAAATAATATCAGATTATATTTCAAATGAAATAAGACAATAATTTATGCAACATTAAAATGGAGAATCTGTGTGAGTGCAATTACTACAAAAACCATAGTATGATTTTGGGGAAGTCCAGGTTAATAGTGAAGTTAAAAAATTGCTGAGAACACATTTAGTGATTCGGAAGTAGTTCTTGCAACAATCATATTTGGAAAACTTTTTGCATTTTTAATTATACCCTACTCCCTGGATCAGATTATCAAAAGAAAAATGATGTAAAAGAAGACTCTATGCTGGAAAGTTAAAAAAAAAATAATTAAAAAATCCTGGAAAAATAATGGAGAGACTGATTCTAGATGTCATCTCCAAGAAAGTTGAAGAGCGGGGGGTTATTGGAAGTGGGCAACATGGGTTTACCAAGGGTAAATCATGTTTGACCAATCTGATAGCTTTTTATGACATTATGACGTTTTTATGATGGTCCCTTCCAACTCTAAAAATTCAGTGAAATTCAGTGAAATGTGGCAGAGAAGACAGGATGTGGAATGCTTAAAGGGGCAAAGGGAACATCTCCAGGGTAATGCTTATGCCAGGAGGAGTCAGCCGGATGTTAGGACCTTTTGGTCTTCTTGCTGTACTCAGTCACAGGCAGCAACTCTCATAGCACAAAATTTTGACTGTTGGACTGAATGAGTCTATGGATGGTATACTCATAAAATCTAACAGATATGTTTTTGCAAATCTAACATGTCTCCAGCCTATTAGAACACAAATTTCTAGCTAATTAGCTGTTAGTTCACACTAACTTCTGTAAAAACCCTCAGTTATTGCAAGCATGAGTGTCCTCTTTTGTTTCCCATGAGGAGAGATTGAGATAGCAAGCAACTTAGACCTCAATAAACCACAGTTCTGCTTCTATGCAAGGACACAGATGTACACACACAGGACAAGTAAGGTGGTTATAGACCTTCCTCCAAATATACTCTTTCTGATAGTTAAATTTCAGAGCTATGGGACAGAATACAATGAAGACCTGTGAAGATGTGAAGGGTCTGGCATGTCTTTCCTACAAGAAAAGTCTGAGAGATCTGGGACTGTTCATCCTGGAGAAGAGAAGCCTCAGAGAGGGATCACATCAATGTATATATATTCCTGAAGGGAGTGTGCAAAGAGGATGGAGTGACACTCTTTTCAGTGGTGTTCAGTGGCAAGACAAGAAGCAATGGGAACAACCTGAAATGCAGGAGGTTCTGTCTGAAGATAACAAAATTGTGGCTGAGCACTGGAACAGGTTGCCCAGAGTGGTTGTGGAATCTCCATCCTTGTAGATCTTCAAAACCAATCTGGCTATGGTCCTGGGCAACCCGCTTGAGCAATGTGGGTTGTACCAGATGACCTCCAGAGGTCCTTCCAACCTCAGCCTTTCTCTGATTCTTTGATTTCTACTGGGGATAAAGTTTAGTTCATCTCACTTTAGCTACCTAAAAGTGACAGCCAAAATCTGTGGTCTGAGTTCAGTGAATAAGCAGCAGCCCCCCATACTTATAACTGCCAAGCAGAAATGTGTGTTGATGCTCAACATTTTAACAGCATAGGCTCAGTTCATAAAGTTGATCTTTTCACTACCAAAACCTAAGTAGTTTTAAAAACTGCCTTCCTTATAGTACTGCAGCATAAAATCTTACTGGACTTACTTGACTTTCCAATATCAGTTATCGGAAGACTTTGACAGACATGTGAACTACCTCAGGTATAGTTAACAGAAGCATGGTTTTCCAAATCTTCTAATGCAAGTCCAGTCAGAGCAAAATATTTGGAAACTTGTAAAATACTGAAATTAAAATGAAATCATATACTACTGCTTTGAGATACATGGAACAAGATAGACAATGTTAAGAGTGAAAATATGTTGCAAAATTAGTCATTTTCTACTGGACAAAAGATGAAATCTCAGCTTGCAAAAAAAACCCACCCAGAATGAACAGTAACAGACATGACAATAGTCAATATAAACAATGTATACTACAGCCAATAGACAATAGAACGATAGTTTCATCCCAAGAATCAGCAAGAAGCACACAATAAAAAGTAAATAAGCTGTGAGAAAAATTCTCCACTGACAAGATTTTTATATCTGAGTGCACCATATTGCAAATAGAATTATAGAATGAATAGAGTTGGAAAGGACCTTAAAAATCATTGAGTTCCAACCCCCCTGACAATTTAAAAGCTTTTACAATTCTGCAATTATATGTATATGAATACATATACATACAAATTTATATATAAGTATTAGTATAAGAATATTTCTACCCTTAACAGTTTTGAGAGTTCAATATACTTGCTGTGGATAAGGGGTTTGAGAATTGAACAAAATAGGAAATCAGAGAAATCAGCACTGAAATTGCCAAAGGAAAAAAAAATAATTATGAATGCAGAATGGAAAACAGACACTGGCTAAATTCAGAGAGTGAAAAAAAGAAAGATGGAAGAAACATTTATATCCTTGTATCATTATGTCCTCTCTGTAGCAGGCCATCTTTTTAGTAGGTACTGAACTGGAAACTATGTTTCCTTTCTCATCTTTATGATGCATGTCTCTATCAGTAATTTTCTTATCTCCTTCCCCTTACACCCATCCAAAAACCGGAGATAAAATTTATGTCTTCGGACATTTTTTAATTGAAAAAAATATTTTTATTCCAAATAAGAAGATAATGAAGCTTGAAATGTTATCCAATGAGAGTTTTTTAGAAATCTCACATTTCTTTTCCTTTGTAGACATCAAAATATTTTGAACATACCAGTTCTGAAGTGCTAGGATATTGCAGAAATGTGAAGAAGAACAGAAGAAAAAAAATTGCTCTATGTTTCCGCTTTCTAGTCTTATCTGGGATATAGACTGAGTGCTAAGTAGTGATCACTGTGAATATTTAGTCAACTATAACCAGCAATAACCAGTTCTTTCAGGACAATGACTCATACCTGTGTATGGACACAAGTATCTCAAGTGGAGTCCTATGCTGTAATATAGTCAGGTGTTCTGATATGTTTATTTACACATTGTCTCAAACCTTCAGCACTTTTCAACAGTTCTTCATCAACTTTTCAGGTTAGGGATTCAAGCCTATTCTTCTATGGAGACCACAAAGACTGTGCCAGGATTTCCAGGCATTAGGGTCAAAAAGAGTTATCCATTGTTAAAGGAAATAGTATACAACTCCTGATTTTCATAGCACAAAGGCAGTGTTTTGTGAATGTATTTTTGTTTTTATTAATTATCTTGATGTATTTTAAGAAATATTGACTTCTGTAACACACTTTACCAATGAAAACTGCCTTTGCAGGAAAATGCCTACAGATTCCCTAGTTAACAGATTAATGTAAATGATAAATATGACTACAGAAGTTTCTGCTGATCTTTTTGTACAAGTTTCTTTATAGTCACATATAAACCATATGGGATTATATTTCTCTCACTGGGTGTCTTTTCATATTATTTTTCTCTCCCCAGACATTTGGCAAAGGAAAGAGAATACAGGTTTTCCTACATGGATGTCTTCAGGTCACATCCCACTTTAAGACGAGAAATGCAAAAGGGGCATCATAGAATCATAGGATGGTTAGAGTTGGAAGGGACCTTAAAGATCACCAAGTTCCAACCCGCCCTGCCATGGGCAGGGACACCTCCCACTAGAGCAGGTTGCTCAAAGCCCCATCCAGCCTGGCCTTCAACACTTCCAGGGATGGGGCAGCCACAACTTTCCGGTCAACCTGTTCCAGTGTCTCACCACCCTCACAGCAAAGAATTTCTTTCTAGTATCTGTATTAATTTCCCCTTTTCCAATTTAAAACCATTACCCCTTGTCCTATCACTACCCTTCCTGACAAAGAGCCCCTCTCCAGCTCTCTTGTAGGCTTTCTTCAGATTTTGGAAGGCTGCTATAAGGTCATCAATTTGTAAAAGTAGTAATTATAATGGCAGGTCTAGAAAACCTTCAAGCATTTTGCACTACATGTTCTTCACAAAGTAATTATTCTTAGTATCATTTATCTACATTTTGAAAAAAAGAGGAAGATATGCAGATTGGAAGTAGAATGTTAGATGTTGATCTGATACATATTGGATTTGCTGTAATTTGAGGAATGATCTTAGGTGATAACTTGCATTTTTACTCAAGGTGGGTTTTGATTAAATACTGCAAGAAATCAATTCACTTTTACATGACTGACTCAACTGACTGTCATTTAAAATATGTACTTAGGACATGAGTTAAGGCAAAAATAAATGTAATCATTTTTTCACGTTCGTTTGGAGTCATCTGTGGATCAAGGTCCCAAAGTCTGATAGCAAAATTAATTTTGTAGGTGAGCAAAATAATGAAAGGATCCTTTTAAATCATGACCATTAATTTTCATTTGCCTCCAGTCCTTGACAACAGTTTTTCTCCACTTCTGGAGATGCAGTCATATCATTCATGCTTCCTCTGCTTGTCCAGTCAAAACCAACAGAATAAGTCATTGTAAGGAAACATAAAATGCTAGACTGGTTTCATGCGAAGTGAGGTTGGAGATGGAAGGGAGTTCAAGGTGCTGTTCAAGGCTGAGGGTAGTTTCATTTCAAACTGGAAAAATGGAAGGCTACAGCCATTCGAGCTGTGGCTGCTTTTGAGTATTATATAAAGTGTAGTATTTGAAGTCTCTATACTTTTATTGCAGATTGAGTTTTGGTTTGTTTTTTTTGTTTTGTTTTGTTTTGGTTTGGTTTGGTTTGGTTTGGTTTCCATTAGGTAGCAATGAATGAAAGCAATACCTTTATGCTTTTTAGTTGTATTGACAATAAATGGTCCTTGAAACATCTTTTTTTTTTTTTTAAATAAAGAGTTGACATATATCGTAGATTAATTTTTAGTTGTATCTCTAGATAATATAAGACTACCTACTATTCAGTAGGAACTTAACACAATTAAGGAAAACAATTATCACCTTCATCTGACAATACATTGCCTGCTTGTTGCACTGAAATAAAATAAGCATGATTATAATGTATCAAGTTCTTTTTAAAAACTTCCAGCATTTTTGATAGAACACATTTTATTTTCTTGTTTATCAATACATGGAGCATCATTTCCTTATCCAAATGCCTATGCCATACATCTCGTTCAACATCACTTCCCACAGACACATTAGATTATGTCAGACTATGGATTTTAAAAATAATCTTTTTTCTCTTTTTAGATATTAAATGCTTAGCACAATTAAAATCTTTAATACTTCAGATTTGACTTTTAAAACCTGTACTTTTTTAGCCTGACATCCTGTAGGTATAATGTCATGATTACAACCTCCATATTTTTTAATTGTATTGTCAGAACATGCTTATTTTAGACGTACAGTTATTTCAGTGTTGCATCCACACAGAAATCTGTGTTTTCCCAAATGACTTCTGCCAACCCTAGCTAACTATGTTTCAATGTTATTTTAATGAAGAGACAGACCTTTAATCAAGCATCTGGTTCCCCAAATGTGTCTGATTTTCACAAAACAGTGTAATATTTTGACAAAATGATGTAATATTTTGACTGTTTTTGAAGACTCCTTGCATGAGTCAGGCATTTGTAAGAGAGGCTGTAGAAAATGCAGAATGAGCAATCTGTATATATTTTATGATACAAAATCATCCTAATAACATTGAATTTATTGTAATTTCATGTTATTTAGACAAGCGAACCCAAACCCAAACTGATCTGTTGCCTTCTTTATGCAGGAGTCTGTGCCATGTAAGGTTTGCAGTATGTTTTAGGCTCTCAAAAAAAAAACCAAAAAACAAACCACCAAAAAAAAAAACCAAAAACAAAAAGAAAAACTGTATCAAGAGGGGAATTTTCCTTAAGATAGAGTAATTGATATGATTTCATGCTATTGTAACAGACTAATAGATGATGAAAAGTATTGGACTTGCAAATCATATTTATTTATTAATTATTTGCCTCAGATGGTAACATAATGTAATTATCTGTGCACTGTCTGGCTATAAAAGATAAAAGCAACGTGACTGAAAGTTGCTGTCTATGTCTATGATTCATAGACATATTTAAATCATCTTATGTATAAGAATATTCAAGCTTCTTAGGTATTACTGCCATAGTTTATACATTTGCGACTTTCATACTGAAGAGCTGTAAGTTGCTTTTCATGGTATTATAACAGCATTGCTGTAGCTTTGAACTGAAGACATAAACCAGATGAAGTTTGCACAGAGAAGCAATAGCCTTTATTTAACAAAGAGATGATATTTCAAGTAGATAAACCTTTCTCCATATAGGAAACATAACAATTTGCTTTCAGAACTAATTATATGTACTGCCAATAATAGTTCATGTTTAGCTTGGCTATTTGACTCTGTAAGTATAAGCTAGAAAAAGTGGACAAAAAAAGCTGTGAAACAGAGAAGGGATTACCAGTATTTATTAAAAAGATAATAAATCCCTCAGAGATAGTGCGGGTGGAAGTCTATTCCTGTGAAGCATGCAATGACTGAAAGTTTTGGTGAAAATTGTTGTATGCTTTGAAACCAATGTATGAGGTTTAGTTGCCCGGTTCATCTCTGAAATTGGTTTTTGAGATTTGACTTGAGGATCAGCACTGATACATCAGAGACCAAATGAATGTAACATGAGGGCTTTTGTCCTCTGGTAGCAGGGAAGAAAATTCTCATCTGTCTTTAGGCATCTAGATTTGGAATTTCTTGCATAAAAATACATTCCTAATGCTCTTGGAGATACTTCGTGATATCCAAGACACCAACTTGGGACTGGTAGATATGAAACAGAACTTACACAAGTCTGGTAAGGATTTATGAGAAGGCTTTTGTAAGACAAGCTCCAGGCTACACAGGATATGTTATAGCCCTTAGCATACATAAGTATAATAGAGTATCTAAAGAAGAGCTACATGGGTAATGATTGATGGGTCTCACCAACAGAGTGTGTTTGGCATTTGACACGCTACAGGAAGTACACAACATCTGAATTATACAGTTATGTAATTCTAGGAGTTTGATACACTAGTCATGGAGACATTTATTGTAGTGTCAGTAAGATAGCTCAGTGGTCTACATTTCCATCTCTGGGAAGTTCAATTCTTCTAAGGCTGCATAAAGCTAGAACAACTTGGAAAGAGGAGCTCCGAGGTGACAAAAATGTAGGCATGGTCATCTTCCACTCTATATTGTCATTATTTAATGATTCTCCTTTTAGATTTCAAGCTAAGGAGATACGCAAAAACTAGTGTTATATAGTCACAGGAGGTTCTTTTTTGTATCATGGTGAATTTGTCTGTAACATTTTGGGGTTTCTTCAAAGATGTATGTTGTTCTCTTAGTTACACAGTATTTTTGTATATACTGTCTGAAAACAATCATTCTCTTTTGGTTATTGACAAATTTTGCTCTACCTATTAAACCATCTTTATCTCAACCCACAATTTTTTCATTTTTACTTTTCTGATTCTCTCCCCAGTCACAACTAGAGGGAGAGAGTGAGCAGCTGCCTGGCCCCATCTGTCAGCTGGGGTTACACCACAGCATACAATAAAGCAGACATATTTAAAAAAACCAAACCGTCTAGACGTGCAGGAAGTGAAAGCAAGACAGTGTTCCACTGCAGAAACAGAATTAAAATAATTGATCCTTAATGATCAAGTATGGGACATAACTGTATATAAATGACTCTTCTGATAGATGTCATTGGTTTTGTAGAATTTCCTTTAAAATAATCTCAGTACATTTGAGGAATGACAGAAATTAATTTCAAGTTAAGATTACTTTCCAATAATTGAAAATAATTAATAAGTAACTGAGAAGAGGATTGAAGTTAAGTAATGGAGACACACAAAATTTTATTTTTATTTGAAAAACTTTTATATAGTGCCCTCCCCTCCTTCTTTTTAGTTCATCTTGGTTTTATACTCCATGACTTTTTCTTTGACCATCAGGTTCAAATGAACTTCTCACTTCAAAGCAAGATTCTATCAGTCCCAATGAGTTGCTTATGCTTTCATATCAACACCAAGTGAAACTGCAAGCAGGTAGTTGTTGCAGTTCCATAATAGACCCATTTTGTTTCTTGAAAGCTTTCTGCACATTAGGAAGAGATTCAAATCTGAAGAAAAATCCCAGATACATTGTTTATACCAGATAGAACAGGATGTTGAAGTGTGGTTAATGACTAAATTACTGAAAATAAGAGGAGTATGGCACCGCAAATGGGTCAACGAATGTAATTTACTTTTCATAGCGAGCTATTTGCTACTTGTTCGTACAAGCATTTTTGTATGTTTTTCTCAGCCATTTTTGAAACTGGTATTTCCTCCTGCTGCCATAATCAATCTGATTTTGGGGAAAAATCTGATTTCTCACCTTTCCTTACATTTCATGATCTCCCCAGCTCGCATATGTTCTTCAAATATTTTGAATCAAGGGCAAAGTGACATTTGCAACTGATATAGAATTATTTCAGTAAAATCTTTTGTATTGACTTTTCAAGAAGAATTATTTCTGAGTGTGCACAGTTCTTTTGTTTGAATACGATGCCAATAATGAAATCACACTAGTTTCTTTTCCAAAATAAGTGTGCGGGAGGACATGTTTGCTTTGCTTATTGCTAGCTTTATGTTATTCTGCTTTTTTAAAAGGATGTGGGTGGGCAGCAGGAATAGTGATCTCTGTTTTACTTGTCTTCACTGCTGTCTGTTGAATCAAGAAGTTGTTAGAGAGAAGTCAGCCTTTCTGTGTGATCTGCTAGGGTTGCTGAACTGGGGGAACCTTCTGGACTGCAGGGAAGAGCATTCAAGCATGCACAGGTTCCAATAAGAAAGCAGAATGAAGCCTTCAGCAAATGGAGACTGGGAAACTAAGACCTGAGATATGATGGAAAGAAACCTTGTGGTTTCCAGAAACGACTGAAGATTTTGTTTCTAAGAAGCTCTTGAGTTGGAAAGAGAACAAGCATGCAAGAACAGTGTAGGGGAGAAGGAGATGTTTTTATAAAACCCTTGTAATTCTTTCCAGAAGTTGTCCTATTTCCTCTTCAAAACATATGTTCATCTATCTGTAGAATTTAAAAAGTTCTTTGGTATTTTTACCCAGTGTCCTGGTTTGTAACTGTTGTTCTGATTGGTCAATCCAGCCAAAACCATGACACACAGCAAAGAAAAATCTGAAGATGAACTCAAAAGCCTTGCTTATGTCAATATTTAATTTCAATAACACAAGCAGATTTTTTGATTCAAGACAGCTTAAGAACAGTTTAGCATTGTTAAAACATTGTCATCACTTGAGCATCTCATGACAACACATCAGTTTCAGCAAGGTAAAAGAGTATTTGTCTGTAGGATTAATCATGCAAATTCAACTTTTATCTGAAATCCATGTGTACATTTTTAACACTTTCAGACAGTTTTTTCCTATACATAAAATAATTTGTATTAATATTACATAATCTGGAAAGCTCTAATATTTGAAGATGCCTCTAATAACTGCTTTAAGTGCCTGGACTTCAGATTGTGTCATTTAAGTAAGTAGTGGGATAAGGAAGCACAAGGACAAAAGACTACAGGTTGTTTTTTTTAACAAACATATTTGGAAAACTTGCTCTCTCATAGTATTAGAGCGATATTTGACACACCACATTCAGAATAGCAGGTTTACTTCTGTAGATGTAGGTCTACCTACATTTCTAGAGTTATTTTCAGGTCCTCGTATACATATATTTTTACTTCAAAGCATCTCTCACATGTAAAAGTTGCTTCTGGGACCTATTATCCCACATAATCTCATAGCTGCATTGCCTATAAGAACCAACAATAATACATGTGGAAATTCTGGAACTCATACCTGTTACAAAATTAGTAACTCTTCAGGAGGGGAAATAATTTGCACATGCATATTTTATTTAATACTCAGTAATATCTACAGTGTGGCTATATAGCGCATAAAGACATAATATCTAACTTCCTGTCAAGACAGTATTAGAATCCTGCCCAGCAGACCAGTGTCCTCTAGCACTCATTTACCTACTGACTGACTCAAGACACCACAGCCTCCTAGTCTAACCATGTGACATCTAAAAGGGCTGGCATAATCAAGTCTGCCCTAACTTGCATTCAGGTAATATGGAAAGTAGAATCTGCAGACTCTTCTTTATTCTGTGTCTTTGCTTCTCAGCCAAAAAGAAATCAGATTCATACCCAACTCAACTCAGGGACTAAGACCTGAATGCAAAATAAGGGTGAAAAAGCTAAATTTAGTTAAACCCTTTTTCTCTGCACAACACATACTTGCGCAACACTTACTGGTTTTTATATTGTTTGTTACATGTGCTATTCACTGTCAGATTTCTGGGTTGTTTGATTGGTTTGTTGATTGGTTGGGGTTTTTTCATTTTTTTGTTTTGTTTTGGTTTGGTTTTTTGTTTGTTTTGGTTTTTAATCTTCTATTACATTGGAATCGTGAAATCTCTTAATCACTAATTTTCTTTTGGAATATTTTACCCAAAAGATTCAGGGTAATTCTTTTCATAATTGTGTGAACTGCATTTGAAAATGTATGCCAACAAAGACTGAAACGGATCAGATACACAGGCCATGATTAACTTCATAGCCTGACTTACTATGTCATTCTTATGCATTTCTTGAGTAGCAGCTGACATTCTTGAACAGATGAACAATGACTGTGGAGTGTTTTTGTGAAAATAGGAAATACGGTAGCGACCAAATTAATTTTCACCCGTGACCTCAATGATAATTAAACCATTTAATTAATTTACTGAAGTGCCATTACTGTGCTCAGAATTTTACCATACAAAACATGAGTTACATTGACTTAAAGTGGAAAAAAATATGCTAATCTAAATTCAAAGCATTATATGCTGACAAAAATGTCATAAAAGTTCAATATTTTTCTAATTAACACGCCCAATTAGTTATTTGGATGCTGCATAACTTTTTATTAAGTGTCCACCCATACAGCATCTGATACATCTTTGACAATTTTGAAGAATTCTATTAATAAAGCAGGGTTTTTTTCAGAACAGATGGTGTCTCAAGAACTTGATATAACATCCATATCAAAAACTCTGCAAACATTGATAGTTTACCTTCACTTATCTGACTGAATTTATCAAGCATCCTCTAAAGCCTCAAGTGTCTCATTATTGCTTTATATTTCTCTGAACTGCAACCTTCAATATAGTCCATAATCCCTTCTCTCTTAGCTGTAGTACAGCTTTACCTGCCTCTACTCTTGCAGCAGAATCTTAGAGAAGTATTTTTGCCTTTGCCATTGTTGAGGCCAAATTTTTTTTTTTGTATTTAAAATAGTAACTTAAGATGCAAATCACAGAAATGTAGAATGGTCTGGGCCGTGAAGGGACCTCCAAAGGTCATCTAGTCCGACATCCCCACAGTCAGCAAGGACACCCCCAAGTAGACCAGGCTGCCCAGGGTCTTGTTGAGCCTCACCTTGAATGTCTCCAGGGAAGGGGCCTCAACCACCTCCCTGGGAAACCTGTTCCACTGTTCCACCACCCTCATTGTAAAGAACTTATTCCTAATATCCAATCTAAATCTGCTCTTCTCCAGCTTAAAGCCATTGCTCCTCATCCGGTCACTGCAGGCCTTTATAAACAGATTCTCCGTGACCTTCCTGCAGGGCCCCCTCAGGTACTGGAAAGCTACTATTAGTTGCGCCCAGAGCTTCCTCTTCTCCAGGCTGAACAACCCCAGCTGCTTCAACCTGTCCTTGTAGTAGAGGTACTTCAACCCCTTGATCATTTTTATGGCCCTCTTCTGGACCCGCTCCATCAGGTCCATGTTCTTCCTATATTGAGGGCTCCAGACCTGCACACAGTATTCCAGGTAAGGTCTCACCAGAGCAGAGTAAAGTGAGAGAATCACCTGTCTTGATCTGTTATCAACACATCTTTTGATACAGCCCAGGATGTGACTGGCCTTCTGGGCTACAAGTGCACACTGCCTGCTCGTGTCCAGCTCATGAGGATTTCCAAATATTCCTAAAGTTTACATCTGAAAACTCATTAAAAGGAAGTAAATTAAATATAACACTGACAAGGACAGAATGCTGCTAGAAAGTCTTTTAACACAGTATGGTTACTACAAATTTACTTCTTTAGCTTGTTGTCATGGTTTGGACTGGGTTGGCCAATGACAAAACAACAAAAGCTCTCCCCCGCCTCTCACTTCAAGGAGAGGAAGAATAGAAATATAGAGAGTTATGATTTTAGGAAAAAATAAACTACTTTAATGCAATATTAAAAATAAAATAGATACAGTATACATAAATATATTCATAACTGTATCAAAATCCCAGGCAGATGTTACTGGCAGACACTGGGAATGTTACAGACTAGTCTCAATGATGAATGGGAGATGGATTCCAGAACTGATGGATGGAGATCCAAAGCAGATGAAGTGACAGATTCCTCCTTTAGCATCAGTTATCAAAGAAACAGAGCTATTAAAAAAGCAGCTATTCAAGAACAGCTCTCAAAAATAAACCAAAAAAAAGGACCCAACCTGACTACCTTTGATCCCTTTTATACTGAGCATGGCAGATGGGATGGAATACCCTATTGGTGAGTTTGGGTCACCTGACCTATCCACTCCTCCCCAGAGGTGCAAACCCTCCATAGGGTAAACAGCCAACTCAGCTGACTATGATTGTTAAACCAACAAGTAAGAGCAAGAGCCTCTCCCACTGAACAGAAGGTTGGCTCTGCTCCACCCCAAACCAGGACATTGTTACAATGAGAATACTTAAGAATCAAAAGGAAAACAGGTTGTTTGTTTTTTTTTAAAAAAAAACCAGCCAAACAAACATTTTTTATTCTGGTTTTGTACTTTTTTTTGATACAGTTTAGAAATCTGGTTTTACTTTCCTTTATTGTGGTTTCTCAATCCTTAGATGTACTTTGGGAAAAAAAACCACCAAAATAAACAAAATCTGCCCCCGTCACCCCCCACCCATCCACCTGCAACCATGTTACACACAAACAAAAAACCTTATGAAAATTTACAGGTTGTCTATCGTCTGATAGAGATTTTTTGTACTTAATGAGCTGGCAATCATAATTTAATTAGTGAACTAGGATAATTACATTTTTAAATCTTCAGTGCATGACATGCTGCATGTATATTTCCCTCTGTAATGTATGTCATATTATTTTACATCATGTCCTGTTATTTTGGATTAAATGATTACATGAAAATGAGCCCAAATTGTTAAGGCCCCTGATAAAATAACTCTTATTCTCTAGTAGAAAATAGGTAGAGGCATTCTTTTTGTCTGAAACTAGAGTGTAGCACTCCTCTTAAATAATTTTTAATTACTACTTTTATCCTCCTTCAGTAACTACAGGTTAATTGTTATTCTGAAGATTTCTCTATGTAATAAAGAAAAAAATGGAGGGAAAAAAGGCAAAGGGAAAAATGCATAATCAAGTCTTGCCAATTTAGAACAAATATTCTTAATTTTAGAAAAAGTATCTTTACCTCTTTCATTTTCTTCTATTACTATGTAATTAGCTAGCATGCTATGTGGGTCCTCTTATAGATGCCTGCATTTTTTTTCCTGGAATATTAGCATTCACAGTCCCCCCTTTTAGCATTTTATACTATTGACAGACTCATGTTTCTCATTACAGAATCTAGATTTCAAATTTTCCAAAGTCAGACTTAGAAGTCTGGTTATTTATTTTACACAATTTTTTTTCATTAAACTCTTCAGATATATCCATTTCTGGTTTTGTGTCTAAGTCATTTTTCCATTAACAATAAATATTAATGCAGCTGGTGCAGCTGAACTTTTAATTTTGTCTATGTAACTTTTTTCTCATAAAACTAATTTCACTATATTCAACAAATGTTCCTGAGGTATTCAATTCTTGCAGGTCAATCTACCAATTAAAAAAAAAATGGCTTTATAGGTTGTTTTTCTCAATGGCCAATTGTGTGGCTTATATACATACACAAATAGGAGTTATCATGAATTACTTCTTAATTGTTTCCTCCTAAATTTATTTTTACTTCTTCATGATATTACAGCTTGTATGTCAACTTAAAATGCTAGCTGGATCCTCTTCTGACTCGCTCCTTGTATTTCTTTTTCTTTCAGGTCTTTGTACAGTTCTGTCTCATCTTATCATAGAATCATTTCATTTGGAAAAGACCCTTGGCATCGTCGAGTCCAACCATCTACAAAGTTCTCCCCTACACCATAGCCCCCAACACCACATCTAAATGACTCTCAAACATGTCCAGGGATGGTGACTCAACCACCTCCCTGAGCAGCCTATTCCATAGCCTGACCTGAAAAAATTCTTTCCTAATGTTCAGTCTAAACCTACCCTGTTGGAGCTTGAAGCCATTCCCTCTGGTTCTGTCACTACCTGCAAGAAGAGACCATCACCAACCTCTCTACCGTGTCCTTTCACAGGACATGTCATTCTGGATAACAAAATCAAGTTAAAATCAGGGTAATTGTTCTCCATTGTATTTGGGTTTTAGCGTTGTTGTATTTATTTTAAATCCAAAGCAGCCCTACTGCCTGGAATCTCTCTAATATTTTTTTCTTGTTTTGGTTAAACTAAATTTTTCTTTACATTTTTTCATTTGTCTTTCTCATATCTCATTATCATTAAACCCATCCTTTTGTTACTTTTATTTCTTACTTTTTGCACTTTTGTTTTATATATCTGTTCTAGGTCTGGCGGATAGGGTTAATTCTTCCCAGGACCTAGCAGGGACACAGGTATTCAATCCCATGTGAGCCATGCCCAGGGGGGTGGCTGGAGCTAGCCGGGGAAGGGGAGGGACAGGAATTGGGGGGGGAAGAGGAAGTCCCCCCCGGGGAGACAGAGCAGGGAGAGCAGGGCGGTTGGGGGTGTCCCGGGTGTGGTCAGCAAGTGGCGGTATCGTAATCTTGGTCTGTGATTATGATACATCTGATTACACTGACATCTGTCAGTGTTATTGTTGTTGTTTCTTGCTCCCCTTGCTCTTCTGTTAAATTGTCTTTGCCTCAACCCACGAGTTTTGCCTTTTTCTTCTGATTTTCCCCTCCCAGCCGCGGTGGTTGTGGGAGCTCTGGCCTGCACGAGCGGCAGCCACATTGTCCTTTGTTGCTGTTTTAGGCCAAACCACAACAATATAATTTAAAAAATATTCTAAACTCATTGAAGGAAAGTGCTTGCTTCTATGACTACTGTATATATAGCAGCAGTTATTTTAAATTAAAATGTAAAAGGACTGTCTCATTCCACAAATTAAATAAGCACTAAACTGCAAGTCAAAACTCAAAGCGGAGGAGAGGCATGTAAGTCATCCTTTTTCTGGAACAATTAGACATCATTCCTTTCCAAGCTTTTTTTTTTTTTTTTTTTTTTTTTCTTTTATTATTCTGTGTGCTTTTTTGTGGTAACTGGAAAGTGATCAATTAGTTAATTCCTGTATAAAAAATGAAAAGAAAAAAAAAAAAGTCAGTTCTCAGTTTCCTATATCCTAACTAATGTCCCTGATCTTTAAGAAAACATACGTATATTGTACACTTTCTGTACAGTTTACCATTTATAGCTCTATTTTTCAGTCTTTTCTGGAAAATTGCCATTTAGAATCTTAATATATAAAAGAAGCTTAACATCTATTTGAGAACTGTGCTGCCAAAGTGCATAATTTCTTGAATTTAAGATTTATTGCGGACTGAGAAGTGGATACAGTTCTGAAGCCAAGCTATATTCTCATATGCCTCTACATGAACTTTTCCAGAACCAGAGGACAAATTTGAATCTAAAATTTCAATATTCTTCTTAATATTCTGAGTCCAACCACAAAATTATTTCAGAGTGTTATAGTCATGGCTCTAGAGGAATTGTGTGCTTTGTGTAAATGATGACATTGGTTTTGAAGTTTTTGTTTGTTCTTATAAATTCTGCAGAACACAGACAAGTAAACTTCTCTTTTTAGTATTTTATTTAATTCAGGATATTTTCATCTTTTTTAGGGGAAAGAGGCATTTATCAGGGTAAGTTTCAGTATTCTAAAATACTAGGGATTTCACATGGTGTCATATTGGATCAAAAAATTTCACAAAATAGTGATGAGAGATGGCAAGTAGGAGAATATCTGTCATCATCAGGAAATTATAACTGTTTCTTTCTGATTTTCTGAGTAACAGATGAGTAAATTTATTCCTGGGCTCATCAAAAATCAGAAAGCAGAAAAGTTTGGGAATTATGAAGTCTTTTGAAGATAGTTCTTTTGTTCTTTTGACTGAACTTCTAGAAAATCACAGTCCTCAAAAGCTTCTAAGTGATCAACCAGACTAGATTAGTAAGACAAACTGCAGAATTAATTGAATAAATTATGGGTATATTAAGCAAGGTAGCAGTGGTAGTCACAATTATTCGAGTTTGCCACCTGCCTAGGGATTAGCTTCCTATGAGCCTCATCACAGTAATGTTTTAATAAGGGGTTTGGATGAAAGTAGGTAGTGGCTTCACAGCATTTTATGGGAATTCTTTTCATACTGAGCATGTGTAGCACTAAAGAAAATGAAATGCATGCAATGGTATTAAGGAATGTTTTCCATTGAAATTGTCCTATGTGCTATTTCACTGAGGTGAAGCTCTTTCAGTGGAAGGTCTCAGCTTCCATGAAGAATCTAAAGCTGGGTTAAAGCAAATATGTAGATTCTCTAACCATCAAGACTTGGAAGCTAGTTAGGTACCAGTGTTAACTGGACGGAATCCTCCTCTGCATCTTGAATTCACTGTTGTTGAAATTATTTCAGTGATATTTTATAGAGATATATACATTTGCATACACGAAACTATGTTGTTTCCTACAGCAAAGAACAAACTGAATAAAGCAACAGGAATAAAAAGGTGAAACATTCTTTTTAGCTTCTATACAAATTATATTATCCTTCTTTTTAAAGGAAAGAGGCCTGTTTTTTACACCTTTTTCCTAATATTTTTCCCCTATTCAGAAAATGTGATCAAATACCTGTTTAGGACATTTTCATGATGACAGACATTATATGACTATATGTCAAACATGAAAATTTTTAAAATCAGACTTATTTGTCGTCAGTTTAAATATTGTCTCTGAATAGATCTTTTTTTCCAAACCAGCAGTAAAATTGCTCAGTATTGATGAATTTGATGGAATGAAATTAGCTCAGTGTTTTGGCAACTGAGTATTTTGATGAATCCCTTGTCTCTTAGCAACTTCAAATAAAATTCAGCTCCACACAAAGAAACGATGTCATTAGCAGAGGAGAAAATTTTATTGAGAAGGGAAAGTTTTGTGTGAGAAGTTTCTCAAAATCTATATGTAACGCATTTAGCATTGTCAGGTTCTGATGTTGAGAAATGTCATCCTCTCTGCTTATGATCAGACCTTTTTATATTTTGACTAAAAGAATTTACGTGAATTTTTGTTTTGGTTATGCATGACAACAGTATATTTTTCCTGACATTTTGTTCATGTTTTCTTTGAGCATTTCTGATGTATTTTCCCATCCAGGGACAAGTACATTCTACAAATTAGAAACAGAGCTCCTCAGGAAATAAGCTGAGTAGTCAGGGAAAAATACTGATGTTTTACTTGCTGATAGCATGCATATTTGTGGTTTTAATGTCTTCAGACAAAATGCAAAACAAAAAAGGACAACCTTTCTAATCAACAAGTGGTTACAGCTGATTACATGTTTTCTTGATAAATGATATGTAAAGACAAATAGTCAGCTTCTTAAATAAGCTCTATAAGCATGAGTTGCACTTCGTTGGTTTCAATTACATCATATCACTTTCATGTCAAATGAAAACCAGCATAAACCGATATTTTAGAACACAAAAATGCATTATTGAGTTCTATGTAACATCAAAAAAGTATTTTCAGATGTGCCTTCATTGATGTTAAGTACTCACTGTCACGAGGTATTAAAAAGCTAAACAGTCTTAGGTAACCACAGTCAAATGCTAAGAAAATTACCAATAGTACGCAAACGTGTAAAGTATGCCTTAGTGAGTCCTTAAAAATTAAACATTTAAGAATGTAGCATTTCAATATTTGTATCTATTTTTGGATCCCAAGCTTTCCTGATAGGTTATTTAGTATGAAATGGTACATATTGTAAAAACACACAGAACATCTAATGACCACATGATTGACTTCTTCCATGATGAATCTCTGGGCAGCAGGAAATTTCTTCCAGGACTGTAGACATCCTCATTACTTAGACAAACTGTTTTTCAGTAACTAGAAAAAAAAAATTGAAGACCTTATTTTGTATTTTTTTTTCTTTATTTTTTCAGAAAAAAAAGTCTGTAAAACTAGGAATCTGCAAAAACGTGTGAAAAAAAAAGTTGCATGACTACAGCTATTTATAAACCTTCAGTAAGATACTTAATGAGTTTGATCCAGTATTTCTCTATATACTCAGTTGCTTTTGACATCACTACTGATTTAATGAGTAGCATTTACAGCACCAGGGAAAATATCTTAATGTATCCTTTATATGACTGTTTTATTAATATAAAAATATTAATGTAAAATATTAATATAAAAATATTAAAAGATTAGAATGTTCATTTTGGAGAGAAGACTATCACACAGAGGAAAGGCCTACTGTCGCACAGGGCTTACAAAGGAAAATTAAGATTCTGAAAAATGCATTGCACTAGATAATCCTTCTGAGCTAGGAAGTGTAAATAGAAATTTGTCAGTATGATCACAGAAAACAGGATACGTAGCAAAAATGTCAGTTTTATATTCAAAATTGTCAACATTTTCAGTAGGACAACAATAAACGCTTTTTGTTACTGTTTCTTCATAGTTTTTCATCTATGTAACTGATACAGAAGTGAACAGCTGAGCTTCTTTGTGATATCACTATTAACAACCAGAAAAATAAAAAGGTTATCACAAATTTAGCAATGGAGTCACTTCAGAATAGATATGCTCAGCCCTTCAACTTATCTCTCCACTTGAAAATAGCAGAGTACAGGGTTTATTTAAATAAATTAAGTAGAAATTTATTTATCTTTAAAGTGTGATACAGTTGCTCACCAATTTCCTAATAAAATTGCCATATTATTCATAAATATTGCCATATTATGACAGGAAGAATTTCTTTTTTTAAATTCAGTTTTTGTCATTAAGAAGACTGACTATTTCATTTCAAAGGTGTTTACAGCAGTAACAGACTTCAGGTAATGCAACAATCCTTTCTGAAGCCACATTTCTTTTGAATGTATATATTAATCAGATCAGCAGTTGATTTATCATGTATTAATTTCTACAAATGGAGGCAGAAGCAGAAGATGTTAATATGGTGGTGTAAGTATAGAAAGAATATTATGAATGCTCAAAGTCATACAATGTACTGTGAGAAAGGTATAAATAACCTTTAAAAGTAAAGAAAATTACTTTTTCTCAACTTCTACAATTATTGAAATAAATAGAGCAAGGTAAGCTTGCATCAATCAGAAGGAAAAAAAAATTAAATACAAAATGCATGCAGAAAGGAAAGGGAAGACATTATGTTCCTTTTCTCATGATGAATGCCTTCTCCCTATCAACTTTTTTCAAACAAGATTAGTGCTGCTCAGCAAGCCACGTCTAGATGCTGCTACATGAAGCTTCAGATGAATGTGGACTTAGCAGTGGCGAAAGGAAAACAGTCATAAGATTTTTTAGGAAAAAAAAGAAATAAAAGAACGAAAAAGGACATATATATATGTCATCCATGCAACACCCATCATTAATATGCTTGTGTCTTAAATACTACATATAATCATGATTACACCATCTCATCAAGGGTCTGGAATTAGAAAAGTTCCCAAAATAAAAAGAACATGATTGTTCCTAGAATATAAATGGCCCCTAGAATGAGAAGCTAAACAGATAAGGACTTTTCCAACTTAAAGCTTAAAAGGAGAAAGATGATAAAGGACTATAAAAAGGTAAAAAACATGGAGAATTCTAAACTACAGCTTTAGAAAATAAAAACAATTCATATTTTTACTTGCTTAGCTACCCTTCTAAGTAAAATATAAATGATATCATCAAGGTGACACAAGAATGTATGAAGATGACTGAAATTGAAGTTTCCTAATTATTACCTGTTATTTACTAATTTATTTATAATCACCATGAATTCTTGAATCTCTGTATCAAGCCTCCTGAAACACATGTTTTACTTTAAATTTTCAAGGAATTAAAAGATTAGATCCATTCTATGTTCTTATCACATGTTTTTAGTATTGGAGCCATTCAGTTTTAAAAGTCTTTCCATTCTTATGAAAGATGGAGAATTTTTTTTTTTTCTATGTGAAAACTAAAACTCTGGCATCATAGCTTAGTTCAATACTATTGGGCTTTATGAAAAGTAGTAAATATTGTAAGCCTTACTAATATCTTTCTGGGTGGTCAACAGTAGACACCCACACTGACATTTGCTTTGTTTTCCATCCCACTAATCCTCAACCGGAGGCTGTCAACCACATCATTCCTAACTGTAAGGGCTGTACACTCAGTTCTCTCCCTTACAGTTGTTGGAACTCCTCCACCTCATCTGCTCTGCCCATCCCTCTTGAACAGCCCACAGCTCTTCATCCCAGTGCTCGAGTCGTGAGACTCATTTCATCAAGTCTCACTAGTGCCCGTGATGTTATAGCTCTGAAAACAGACAAATGCCTCCACTAACTGTATCAGAACCCAAGCCCATACACTGCTGTTGGAAACTAAGAGGCATACCTGGTGTTCTATAATTAGATAAAAAACCTTTTTGATTTTTATTTTTTTCCCCACAGAGTAATTGCAAAGAAAATAATAATCAGTAAATCTTTCAAGAAGAAAAATACAAGGAAGGATGTGAACAATTATTTTGTTGCAGCAGATCCCTGAGAAGTTCATTAGTGAATACTTGAGGCTAGCAGTAAAAAGAAAAAGCTTCTGATAATTACATAATGACATTGGTATTCAAATATGAAACAGTAGATTTTAATTTACTGTTTGTGAACCTGACAGATACCAGACTTGATTAGTTTGGGTTGTATATTTTTTTTTGTTTTTTATTCCTTTGGGGTTTTTTTTGAAGCTGAGCTTCTACTGCTGGAGCTATAAGTGATTTTTAATGCTTTCTTTATAGTGCGACCACATTTCTTTTGCCAAAATACGTTATGGCTTGCTATTGCCTTTTACTTTCACAGTTACGTTGCAGTGAACAGTACTGAGCTTGGTACACCCTGCTCTCCATATATGCTCTCCCTTCTTTTATATGCCACAAAATAATATTATTTGAGGACGGTGCTAGATAATATCATTATATTCTGAAAGGACTATATAGTATGTTTTGGGGTTTTTTTTGCTTTTTATTAAAAAATCCTCTTTTTTTTTTTTTTTCACAGTTTTGACATGATGGCCTCAGGGGTCCGTACTGGGACCAGTACTGTTCAACATCTTTGTCAGAGACATGGACAGTGGGATTGAGTGCACCCTCAGCAAGTTTGCCAATGACACCAAGCTCAGTGGTGCAGTTTACACGCTGGAGGGAAGGGATGCCATCCAGAGGGACCTGGACAGGTTTGAGAGGTGGGCTCATGCAAATCGCATGAAGTTCAACCAAGCCAAGTGCAGGGTCCTGCACCTGGGACGTGGCAATCCAAGGCACAAATAGAGGTTGGGTGGAGAATGGCTGGTGGGCAGCCCGGAGGAGAAGGACTTGGGGGTGTTCATGGATGAGAAGCTTAACATGAGCTGGCAATGTGCCCTGGCAGCCCAGAAAGCCAACCACCTCCTGGGTTGCATCAAGAGAAATGTGAGCAGCAGGTCATGGGAGGTGATTCTTCCCCTCTACTCTGCTCTCGTGAGACCCCACCTGGAGTACTGTGTCCAGCTTTGTATTCCTCAACACAGGAAGGACATGGGTCTGTTGGAGCAGGTCCAGCAGAGGGACGTGAAGATGATCAGAGGGATGGAGCACCTCCTCTATGAGGACAGGCTGGGAGAGCTGGGATTGTTCAGCCTAGAGAAGTCTCTGGATGACCTTATAACGCCCAACTAATATCTGAAGAGAGCCTATAGGGGAGCTGGAGAACAACTCTTTGTCAGGAAGTGTAGTGAACGAACAAGGGACAACGGTTTTAAATTGAAAGAAGGGAGATTTAGATCAGATCCTAGGAAGAAATTCTTTACAGTGAAGGTGCCCAGAGAAGTTGTGGATGTCCCATCCCTAGAAGTGTTCAAGGCCAGGCTGGATGGGGCTTTGAGCAACCTGCTCTAGTGGGAGGTGTCCCTGCCCATGGCAGGGGGGTTGGAACTAGATGATCTCTAAGGTCCCTTCCAACCCACCATTCTATGATTCTATGATGGAAATTACTATAATGAATGTGGAATAAGTAATTAATAGATATGGAGGTTAACATTTGAATCTGTGACAAAACAGATACCAAAAATTCTAACAGAAACTAAGGAGTGTTTGAAGGATGTGATATGATAAACCTGAGGGGAGTAGGGGGTGGGTGGATGGGGTAGAAAAGAATACAGGAATCTTTCTTGATCCTTTAGCAGTGTCTCCCATCATCAGTTGTGGAATTTCTGGAGAACTGGAAACTTCTCAAGACTTCACAAAAGGTGAAGCAGGAGTTGCTGGCAAGCCTGTCCTGGTTTGGGGTAAAATGGAACTAATTTTCTGTTCAGTAATTTTACTTCTTAGCTGGGCCTATTGTAACAAGCTTTATGTTTAGAGATTCTTATTTCTTCCAAGGAATTGATACATAGAATAATGATAACATAACAGTCCTTCTTTACTTCTTTGAGACTGTGTCCAGAATTGATTATATTCTAATATGTCTGTTAATTATTTTATTTTTTTTTTTTTACCATTTTTTCACCTGTTGGTGACAAATGGTTGACTACTGTTGGTGACTACTGATGAAACAATGGAACATATAGTTTTATCAATGATTATTAAAATAAATATAGCTACAATATGATGATTGAAAGCTAAAGTGTATTGTAAACCTGCTTGACTATGATGAGAATTGGCAGCTTTAGTGATAACATTTATTATAGCCCATAGATTATCCAGTGGAAGGGAATTATGTATTCTTCTTTCTGCCATGAGTAACAGATTGATTGACCTTTAAAAGACCATGGCACGTGGGAGGCAGTGAGAGACTTCTTATCTTGTGTTTTAAAACACTATGAGAGGATACTGAAGCTCAGTATTTACAATAGGTTGGTTTTCATACTTTATTATATGGACTATATCTGTCTTCGTAGCATATCATATGGAAAAGTATCTTGATATTCTTCTGTGTTAAAAAAAATCAAGCTTATAGACCTGTTTTATAGTACTAAGATTAATTTCTAATGCATGTTCATTCAAAATATATTGATAATAAAATTGATCAGGTATTCATTTTTCTGAAATGTCATCGTCAGAGTAGATACAGGTCCTCCGGTTTAAGAAATAAATAATTAATAAGTAATTTATGAAGTCATGCAACATAGCATTGACACTCAGGCTGAATAACAGACTCTACCGACTAATATCACACAGAAGACATTTTTTGGGTTTGTTCATGCCATCCTTTAACTTGTTTTTGACAGCCACTATTAACAAACCCTATTATTAAATATCCAGAAAATCTTTATGTGTTAAATCTTCCTTTTCTTGACAGGAAAATTTATACTGATTCAAATGGAAGGCATAAATTTAAAATACTTTCCATTGTTTACAGAAGGAATAGGCAAATACTTAAATATTAGTATGTAGTAAAATACCTTTACAGATTTGTCCATAAGGAGAATTTCCCAGCCTTTAGGAGGAAGATAATGATTTAAGTATTGAACGATTTTTTTCTTCACTTAGTAGGACTGCATAAAGATTGTTTGTCCATGTTAATATATGTAATATATGCAATATTTTTTTCTGTTTCTGTTTCTGTTTCTGCTAATGCTTGTACGCCACAATATTTGGAGTTTATGAGTAGAAAGGAATTAAATTTTGCTGTGAGGTTAAAATTTGCATTAGTGAAATAAATAGTATTTACTTACTAAAATTAATTTTATATAATTCCCTACTAACAGTTTCTTTTTGCTCTTTTATTTCCTCTTTATTTACATTTTTCATTTAAATTATGATACTTAGGTAAAACTTTGGTATGTAGGAGTTCAATATACATTTTTATCATCAAATCATGTGTCCAAATTTTCATCTCTAAGCAAGAATTTCAATTGTTTTAGTTTGCTTTATATGGAATAACTGCAATAATACTGTATGTTTATATTCTGAGATAATTACACATAATATTCCATTTGAGGATTTATCATCAAATTAAATTACAATAAATTCTCAGGGGTTTTTTTAGGGTCCTTACAGCCTAAGGATGTTAATACATATATATATATATATATATATACACAAATTATTATTTTTTTTTTTTAAACAAGCCCTTCTAGGAGGTGTTTTCACCTGTTTTAATGTCTTAACTGCTGAAATAATGTCTATACTGCAGAAATAATGCTTAGATTTATTTCTTGAGTTCTAGCAGAGAATTTAAAATCAGTGGGTGTCTGGAGCCTTTCAATTTGCCTTTTATATGTTCTTCTACATGCATGAAGATACTGAATATAAGACGTCCTCACTTTTGCTATTGTCTTGTTAGCTGGTTTTAACACTTTGGGAAGACACCTAAGATTTGCAACATTTCTGACTTCAGAAAGAATCAAATGTTTTTTTATAGGCTGGATGGAGTAGGCTGCTATTACTCATATTTACAGTTAACCATATCCATAAAATTTTTGCTTAGAGGTAGCATGTTTTGGGCATAGTTTTGTTGTTGATTTGCTGCTCTTAATTTGATTTTAAAGATTAATATTTTTTAATATTAATATTAATTTCGAAGCCTGATTACGCTAGGATTTTCCACATCTTTTCTTACAATAAATTTTCATTTTATGTTTAATTTGAGTTGCTGTTATTATGCTAATTGCTTCTATTCCTTCTTACAAAGAATGTTTTATTAAAGAATTTTTGTGCACTCTTTATGTGCACAAACTTTATGTTTTCATTTCTTTTTTATAATGCCTTTATATTTGTTTATGTCTAGTGAATTCTGAATATTTAAGGTCCCTATTCAAGTTAGCTTTCCTAAAAAGCTAAGCAAATAAACATCTTGAGCTAGTCATGATATCATCTTAGCCAAGAAGCTTCCATATTATTCACAAAACTAGTTTGTTTTGAAACTAATAACATGCTTGAGGAACTATGTTAATCTAACTAACTTCCATTTCAAGTTCTTATCAAATAAAATACAGAGTGGGAAAAGGTATTGGCGGAAAAAAAATTCTTTTCTTCTTGATGTGGACTTTTTCCTCATTTTTGTTTTGCTTTAATATAGTCACGTTCCTAAGAGAGGCTAAATGATGTGATTAATAGGTGCTGTTTGACTCATACTTCACTGGGCACTACTTTAACAGTACTGTGTCTGGTAGAATAAAAAGTGTGTTTAAAACAGAAAACATGGAAAACAAATAGAAAAATAGTAAAATAAACCCAGTGTTTCAGCTTTACTCTGGGTATTTCTCTCACACAAATTGCATGTTACTTGTGATCTCAAATGTGGTTAAAGATTCAAAGGACATTTTATTAGTAATGAAGTAAAACTGTTGCCAGAGATTTAATATTGTCCACGAACTCCATTTAAGTGGGTTCTGCCGAAGTAAATATTTAAGAATAGAAGAGATACTGTACAACAATATCTCTGCAACAGTAGCAGAGTACTGCACAACAGTCCACTGCACAGCAATGCTATCAAATGATTTTGTGTTCTTATGCCTACAGAGGGTACACTGCAGCCTTTAATAAGAACCAAGTTTTGAAGGGTATCTAACAATTTTACATGCTTTATATATTAAGATGTAATTGAAGATAAAAATCAAGTAGCTTAAATCAGCAGTATTTCTAAAAAGTAGATTGAAATTTCTGTTGAAATAAAATTTTTAGAATTAAATCTGTCTGAGTTTAGACAAGATTAAAAATAGTCCACTTTCAAGCAATGTGTGAAGTTAAATTGTGACATACTCAGAACTTCTTAAAGTGGCAAGAAGTGCCTGTATATGGATGCATGCTTTAAGTGATGGAAGAGCATTTGATTCAGTATAGCAGAAACATAGAGTGGGACTCATCTGATCATATGTAGATGTGTAGTTGGTTTAAAATTAGTAGAGAGAAATAAGCAGTTCTATAGCCAGCTGATCTTAAAATTCTTGCTGAAATTCTCCTTCATCCTAGAAAAATTCTTTTTTTTCACTGTGAAGGAAGTCTCCCTTGAACACCTATCCTATTGGTCACTGAAGTTAGATGGAAACAAATCACACAGCAAACATGCATCTTCTGGTTTGCACATCTATTAAATAGATATTAATATGTATACAGATATAAAAATATTATATTTATGTATGTACATATCTAAAAATATAATATTATATATATAAGTACATATATAATGTGAAATGTCTATAACTTCACATCTAACTCTTGAAAAGAAACCTTGATTACAAATCAATATTCTGGAATTCAGAAAAATTACTTGAAACCACAGAATTAGATGCAGAAGCAGCTTGCTCAGTTCACAGATTCTCTAGTCCCAAAGAAGATTCTTTTGTGAGGTACCATCTCTGGCAGCATCAGAAACCAAAGCCTGAACAATTTATTTATCCCTAGAGATTGTCCTGGCAAGCAAAGTTAGAAGCGGAGAGGCAGAAACAATTGGAAAAAAATGTATTTTGTCACTTACAAAAAGAGCAACATGGATTTTCTGTTAATCAGGACTTCAGTGTCCATATCTCTCAGCTCAGCACTCACTTTCCCAACTCTCCCCTGAACTAAATTGCTTGTCAATCAGAAGAAACGATTTTCCTTCATTTTTTTTCTCTGAATAACAGCCTTTCAAAAACATAGAGCTGGAGTGTTCATACAGTCCTGGATGGGAGAGTATTACTTCAAATAGCAGTAGCCGTTGTATATGGGGAAAAAATAGTCTTGAGGCTGAATCTTCGATTTAGAAGTATTTTATTTTTATTGGAAAAAAGCCGCAAAGTGCACTCTGATAAAATCAGATATATTCACATTTCTACATTTTGATGTACCCTTTGTACTATAAAAACACAATTTATTTATTGAGCCTTTCTGGGATAAGACATAAATCATGCTGAAATTAAGTTTTGGATTGATGACAGTATATTGTTTCCTTTAGTAGCAACCAATTCTAATCATGTATACACAAAATATGAGGGAATATGCTCAAATGCAGAAATCAGTGTGTTGTTATAGCTTTCATTAGGTAGAGTATGGGGATTTAGAGTCTATCTTCTTAACTAAGCAAGCATAACTGGAAAAAAGAAAGCCCAAATAATATTTATCAATATTTTATCTAATTTTTATATTAATAATATTTATCAATATTCTATCTAATGATCAGCTAATTATGATCTACTTTGTTTTACCTTTTATTGTTTTGTACCAATGTGTGGTGTAATGCTTATTGTTGTATGCATTTATTAACTACTTTATTAACTACTAGTTATATCTCAGTTTATACCATTTAGGAAATATCTGAGACCCTAGAATAAAATGCAGCATGGAAGACTGCCAGCATGGGAAGGCAACAAAAGTTGAAAATGCAGAGACAGGATAATGCTGAAGGCTCTAGACCTTAATATACAATTCACAAATGGTCAATTACTGGTCATGAAAGAAATGCAGCCTTTTGATCTGGACAAAATAAATTTTGGAGATTAAAAAAAACCCACACAAAGTACAAGCATTCAGCGCATGTAAAGTGCACCATATACAAAGCATTTGGATACATCACAGAATTTCAGACCAATGAAAATAGAACAAGGTGTTGAGCATGTTAGCAGACACAGAGATAGATCCTAGTGTGTAAAAGAAGAAACTATCAGAATCAACATTGTACTACTCCCAGCACAGGATTTAGGTTGCTGATGATGCCCCATATAGATCCATCTCAGACAGAAACCACCTCCTCTAAGACACAGCACAGAAGGAGGAGAAGTGTGAGCATGAAACCAGATAAAGGGGCTGATACTAGGAACTATTATTTTTTATATCTATGTATGTATGTATGTTTAACTTATACATACATAAATATATTTATAAATGTACAGAGATTTAAAACACACACACATGTATTTTAACTGCACAGAATTTGAACTGTGTTAGTCTCATTTTAACTGTACTAATAACTTGTTGGTTAGACTGTTAAGACTTTGACAAGACTAACAATAAACATGTGGCAATTCCAGCAATCTGTTCTGTAACTCCAGTGAAAGAAATTCTTTACATATCCCCCTAACAAAATTTCTATCATTAACTGGGTGAATAAATAAATTATCTGCTTTTGGGTACATGCCTAATGGATAACATGCATACGAAACCCCTGGTATTTTTATGTAGAACTGTCTGGAGAAGGATATAGGGCGACATAAGTTTGCAAACATTCTAAGTATTTTCAGAGGAGAGAGAAGCTGAACTCTAAGCTAGGTACCTTTGATTGCATTAATGACTTAGTTAAATAATGCTTTGAATTATTTGAACTTAAGAAATCTCTGAATATAATAGTTTTGACAAATCTGTCCTCCTTATTTATTAGAAACATTAGAAATGTAAAATATCCCTTTCTTGTTTGTAACCTAGCTAGGATTGAGGTTTATTTTTTTTATCTTCTATTGCTAAAAATGCTATCAGATAAAGTAACTGAAGTTAAATTATAATTAATTTGTCATTTATGGAAAGCAGAAAGAGTAAATGCATGAATTACATTGTGTTGGAAAAGATTCTATGAAATATAGCTGTTAGTTCTATTATGGTAACTGAAGACTCTAATTGCCAAACATGTCTTACTACCAGAGGTTAGATTTATGTGGGCAAGACTAGGTTGTATGGAGATGCTAGATTGTAAAATAAAGTTCAAGAAATTGTGACGCTGACAGTTATAAAAGGGAGAAAATAACATTTTCTACATAAATTCTGACACTTTATTTCTGCATTATAGAATTGTAGTGAACATTATCTTGAGACACATTTTTTGTATCTGAGAAGAAGAGGATGGTGGGTAGCACAGAATATGGAGAGGTAAGGAGGTGTAAGAAAGACAAAGAACAGTGGAGGTATGAAGATGTGCAACTGAGGAAACATAGAAGGGAATATAGAAAAGCAGAGGTCTGTATCCAAATTAAACATAGAACATAAAGCACAGGTCAAACCCTTGAAAATTTTTGATTAAAATATGTAATAACAGCCCTGAATTTGACAAATTGAGTTTAGGGAAAGTAGGACTGGGATTCTTTGTGAAATCCACAGCAAACAATGATGTGACTTTTGACAACAATTTCTATTATATCAGGCTTCAATGTTGTATGTATTTCATTTTATTAGGGATGTCAACGGAGTATAATGTGTTCTGTGCACCACCTCATTGTTTTGCAGTATTTCTAGGTTTTGGCATAAAATAAAAATTGGCTATGGTGGGCTGACCTTGGCTGGCTGCCAGACACCCATTCAGTCACTCACTCTCTCCAAGTCCTCAGCAGAACAGGAGGAGAAAATAAAATGAGAGCCTGGTACTGCATGGGATGTTCATGGGCTGAATCTTCCGTTAGGGCATGTCCACCTGCTCCACTGCAGTCCTTCATGTGCTGCATAGGGACAAGCTGCTTCACCATTGTCCTTTCCACAGGCTGCAAGGGAATCTATGCTCCAGCACCTGGAGCACCTTCTCTCACTCTTCTTCCCTGACCTTGGTGCTCGCATGGCTGTTTCTCACAATGTTTTTCCTTGCTGCTCACTGTCTGTGCAGCATTTTATCCTTTTTTCAACCTGATTTCCCTGAGGTACCACTAGTGTGGCTGAGGGGATCAGCTGGGCCCAGCAGTGGGTTTGCTTGAGCCAACTGGAACTGTCTGTGTCCAGCATGGGGTAGGCCCAGCCTTTCTTACAAAGGCCACCCCTGCAGCCACCCCACTGCACCTGCACCCAATACATTGATACAGGGTACTGAGATAAATTTTGCTTGATGAATGTACTTTTTCATGAATTAAACTTGAATAATCTTTTTAATTGCATGTATCAACACTGAAGAATTACATTATAAACTGATGGTCCCATGCTAAGTTCTTCACTTGATTACTAAATGGATACTGACTCATTTAATCATAATTTGATATTATTATTTGTCTCACTGGCTCTGAAAAAGACAGACTCTGAGGAGACAAATCTGGAGAGCAAGATAATGTTGTATTTCTAGTCTGAAATAGAAATGAAGCATTGCAAAATATATGATTTCAGCCTCAGGATATTTTTACGTGTGTGGTGACTGCTTTTATTTGCAATAATTTCACTTTAAGGGCTAAGCAATCAGGGCATATAAATCAAATGATACCCAAAACAGTGTTCATATCAACACCCATAAAAATAAATGCTTGTAGAATAAAAGACAGCAATGAAGTAAATATAAATCTTTAATACACTTCAGTGAGTCCAGCTGATGTAAGAGGTTGAGCAAAAGCAGTATAACTGTGAGAAAAAATCCTTATGTTAACTTTGTCTATTGATGTTGCTGTGTTCTTAGTGATCATATAGTAATAATAATAATAACTTTAAAATTACTGTTCTTCATGTTTGCTTTTCTAATGCTGAGGTTGGATGGTATTCTTATGGCCAAAATAAAATGTAGCAGTAATGTAAGGCCCCCATCTGAAATAATTTTTTAAGTGAACCAAAGGATCCTTATGCCATACAGACTCCTTTATTTCACAGGTCAAATATGTGTTTTGTTTTTTTTTTAATTTAATTCCTCCCTAGAATTTCATTTTAAGAAAAGGGAATATTTACCGCCTAATCCTGAGGGGAAAATATCTATATGCTTCAAAAAAGAATTTTCAACATGGTGAATTCTCTGCGTTAAGGAAACATAACTATGAGAAATTAAAGTGTTTCAAAAAGAAGCAGCCAAGAATTTACCCTGGAGAACCAAACTGCAGAATCATAGTGACAAGCCATGTGAAAGAATACAGGAAAAATGTACTTTCCAGAGACCTAATAGTAACATGGAAGACTCTATAGACATTAAGTTATTTGTGAAATAATCAACATAAAAACTTCCAAATACCAAGAAAGTAAGATATCCTGACAAATTTTTATATAAAACAATAATCTAATTTGCCTCACCATGGTAAAAGGGGTCCTTTTAGGCCTTAAAAATGGATATGGTGGATAAAATAAGAACATCCTGTGTGTATTCTCTAGCACGCAAATGCAGTCATCATATTAATGTCTAAAAACCTAGAAGTATAATGTATTATGCGGTGCAAATGGTGGAAAATAATAGATATTTTATGCATACATAGCAGCCACTTTTTTAACTTAATAATATTGCCTTTTTTATTAATGTTTTCAATTATGTCTGAAAAATACTCGGAATGAACACTGTTTCTGACAACATTCAATCACATACATGCAGCATTGATGTATGCATGTCATTTTTTTGTATCAGAGAAAACAACACATAAGATTATTTTAAATCAATTTATTCACATCTGGGAAAAATTTTTGAAGTTTCAACTAAAATCATGGTTCAGTAATCTTACGCAAAAAAAATGGTATAGCTGTTAGATATTTACTAAAGGATGAAATAAAACATAGTACTGGAGTTCGTTTGTCTTTCCTATGGTTGTTAACCACAGCCCTTCAAATAACTTAATTCACTTGCCCATTCACTGGTACTCGGTGATCTAGCAATCTAGTGATGTAATGAAGAACCATTCATAAAAATATAAAGATATGTTGATACTTCATTAACTAACTAAGTAACTAAGAGAGAAAGTGATGGGTTTGCTATTTTGTTTTGGTTTGTTTGATTTAGATGGTTCTTTCATTTTCCTTTTCTCTATTTTGAGATAGTATTCTAATGAAAGAAAAGCTTTATTTACTACAAAGTAGCTTTGGTTTTTTTTTCTCCATTTGATTCTACCCTACTTTGTTTGTTCTACTTAATATTCAATGTTTACTGATCTATGGTAAAATAGGCAAGATTTATGATTTAAGATGGTCTTTTACACGGTTTCAAATTTTTTAAGGAAAAATAGAAAAAAAAAGATATATCTGGATATTTTGTTTAATTTTGTTTAAATATATAATTTTTTTCCCTATAGTCACTCATTTTTCTTTAGGTATATGGAGAAAGCAACTTCATTTTGGGATTTCTAATAAAAAATATAAATGTTATTTAAACGTTTTGTACTGTAGATATTATTTCCATTTTCATTGAGTGCTTTAGAGGGCAAAATAACAAGTTCTGTCATAATAATTATTATGCACTAATTCTGAAATATAAAAATATAAAAGTAACAGATGGTATTTTGATACTCAGAATATTTCATTAACTTACCTTAGAGTTTTTTCCCCTTTCTAATAAAAGCAAAACCACTTACTAATTAATACAAATAATGTATTGATTTGAAGTTACTGTAACTTTTCTCTATAACAGAGAGTGAATGAATTGAATTGTGAGATCTCTTATTGAAAAGAAAAATAAAGTTAGCTTTCAGATGTGAATTCATCCTTTCTAATACTGGTCATCCTACATAACTTGATTACATTAGACTCCTATTTATGGACATATTATCTTCTTAATCTGAAAGAAAATATTACTGGATTCAAAATTACATAATATCCTGTCACATAATTTTATAAAAATTCTACATTTTAATCAGCTTTCAGAAATATGAAACAGAAAAAAATTGAACAGAGTAAACAGCTAAAAACAAGGATCCTAGTTTTAACTTTGAATAAAATTTAAATAATCAATAACTCTGGAAAAAATAATTTGGAAATATGAAAAAAGGTTTTTATTTTTCATTTTTTAAAAAACAAGTCAGAAATGCATCTCCCTGTCTAATCTCAATGCTCATTTTCTTTTTCTGTGGCATTACTGTTTCTCTGGCAACCAATTTTCACTAATGCTATACTGCCTTCTTTTTTTGGTTGTTGAGATTTTTGGGCTTTTTGTTTGTTTCCTGCCTTTCCTGTTTAATTTTCTCTCAGTTGCTACCTGATGTGCCGCAGATGTTGTTATTAATCTCAAATGGTGTTGGGCTGTATGATTTCTGCAGGATTTAGTTCACAAAAGGGCTTGAAAATTAAACACAGCAGTGTTTAGTTTCTGGATTGGAAAGAAATTTTGAAAGTTTAAGTGGAGATTTGAAACTCTTTAAGTACTTCTTATTTTTAAACCATAGTACCTTTCATTGTACTTCAGAATACATGGAATGGTCAAAATAAGTGAAAAATACACCGAAGTACTGACAATAAAAAGATATGAAATGTAAAACCCATAGGCAGGAAAAAACACAATGTAGAACCCCGTAGCAGTACTCAGGAGCTACAGAACAGAATCTCTGATACTTTTTAATATATATTAATATATTTATATATATTTAATAAAAAAATATCATTTATAATCTCATTTGCAGCATGTTGTGGGCAACAAGAAAAAATTGAATTTATTTCCTCTAATAAATAGGGAAAATCCTGTCCTAAGAGTTATTCCTAATACTAGGAATAATGTAGTACTTTATAGAATTTGGATACACTTAAGCCTTGGGCTTCAGTAAAGTGCTGACTGGTATCACAACGTTTCTTTGCCAACTGTAACACTCAGGTGATCTATCTACATTCAAAGAGATCTGTCTACTTCCTAGCATGTATGTGCTTCACCAGTTGGAAATAGAAACATGGTAGAACAGCTACAAGACAGCTATGTTCCAGTAAATAAACAGAAAGAATGTGTTTTCCACTGAAAGAAAGAAAAAGTCAAGTATCCAGTCTGATATAATTTTAGCTGCAAAAAAAGACCCCAAATTTGCAGTTTCTAAAACAACTGCTGAATGGGGATGAAAAAGATCTAGAGTCTAATGAGAGTGTTGAGGGACTTGAGTTCATTTATATAGCATTTATTCCAGTTTTTCGATTTACAGTGATATCTAAGATCTCCTATACATAACGGAGGAGAAGGCGGGGGGGGGGGGGTTGGGGGGGAAGAGAACGAACTACCTCTTGCACTTCAAGGAGCTAAGACGAACAGACGTATTTTGCTGATTTTTTTTCTATTTCAATACTAGCTCTTGTGGTAGACCTTAGTTGGAGGCCCAACAGGAAAATTGCTGAATTACCTCTATAGTAACTATCAAGATATGGGAACTCCAGAAAAGCAATTAATTCCATATGAAGGTGAATGTCTAAGACAGCTACCATAAATCATCATCTAAAATGCCCATATTTGACTTCAGACAATATAGCTAGTTAATGGAGATTAGAATTACCTAACTTCTAACTGTATAGATTGAGAGGCTTCAAGTCACATTAAATTAATCCTGCAACTGCAGATATAGCTCAAGCTTGATCTTTTTTTACAGATATATTTTAGCTGAAATTTTAATGTCATTATTATTTTTATTATTCTGGCATCTACGTGGCATGCCCACACTTCCAAATAAACTATAACTCCACTTCACACTCAGGACATGGTTTCCTCATTGTCTATATAACAAAAGTGTAAAATTTTTTCCTCAGGTAAACTAATTCATTTTCTTGAAATAAAACCTAGATATTGTTTGGGGGACAGTTAACTCAAGAGAGTAGGTAGTGCATAAGAAATTGTGGAGTGTTTGATTCTCTCTGTCTTACACAGATTTCTAATATTATTTTAAGCATGATTTTCACCTCACATTTCTTAGAGTCTCTTTTTTCACTTCCAAGGGCATGTAACACATTTCCTCAAATTAATGCTATAATAAACAATAACAATCACATTCTCTAGAAGAAGTAAGTTAAGAACAGTGTGAATGTGAGGCACTCTGCAATACATTCACCAGGGATACTCATTACTCTTTTGGCAAATACATTTAGCAAGCAGACACAGCACACATGTCCTTGTTGTGAACAATTACTTTACCATGATTGCAGCAACACAGGGAAGAAGAAAATGTTGTCTTCACCCAAAGACTACTCTGAGACTTTGTATTTGAGATACAAAGAACAGGGAGATAGAGACAAAGAGAACTTTGTGACAATTGAATGATCCTGTCCAGCACAGTTGGCAGTGCTGTCAATTTACTAGTCATATCTTTGCTCAGGTACTTCTAGGTATCAGTTATAAATAAATAAATAAGTTAAAGGAAAAAAAAAAAAGATTTTTAAAGAGAATCATGAGGTACCCTTGCAGATGTTTACAGGAAGCCCTTTCCTAATGAAGAGGTAACAGCAGATCTTAAGTTTATATAAGACAGAAAATATTATGGGTGAAAATGCTGAAGATAACAGGTAAGTCTGAACAGGAGGTGGGTAGACACATAGGAGATAGAGCCCTGTAACAAAGACAGGTCCAAGCCTGCACCCAGAAGATACAGCTAGTTGTGTGGCTGAATAAGGACCTCCTGGTAATATACTGTGTAAAAAATGACAAATGTATCAGTTTATCTCTCTGGAAATATATAAAAAATTATTCTGTACAAAAGAAAGTCTGTGCTGCTTTCACATGTATAAAAAGATGAAAAATATTCAGTGCTGGTTTTCTTTCTTGTTTAGATGGTGGGTTTTTTTAATTGTACTATTCTGTCCCTTCAATGCAGATGGTAAATCAGACACTCAACTTCACATATGCACAGTTTAAAATATCACACCGGATTTTCTTCCAACCATGCAACCATAGAAATCATCCAATAATATAAATTACTGTTTGTAACAAGGTGACTAATTATATTTTGTCAGGATTGAATAGTACTGTAGAAACAATATTTATAGACTTCATGACCACTGACTGCATCTAAATAGCATATAGATATGTATATACCTGAAACTTGTTGATATATGTTCCTAAGAGGAAGATGTAAATACTGTGCTTACTTCTACCTCTCTTTATAATCCATGCAGATTTTCTCATGCACCTCTTTCTAAGAAAAGAACCTATTTTATTTGTTGTAGTTGACTAAGCAGCACTATTGCTCTTTATTCACCTGCTCCTCAACACTAGCTGTATAAAAATAGTGAAAGATATTTAGAATACTATTTTTATATTAAATGTTTTTAAACACAATATTCAATTATGCCTGATATTTTTAGAATGAGAATTAAACTAACAAAGTGAGCCTGAAACTCTGAATTGTGAAACAGTTACTTAGGCCATTGCAATCTCATATCTAACCTTAAAAAATATTGCTATCTGTATAGATACAAATTTAGACTAACCTATAAAGCAGAAACTCATTATACATCAATTAATCTTCCTTTACTACAATTTCTCCTATTTTTCTTTTTCTTTTTTTTTTCATTTTTGATACTGTCCGTTTTAATATATGTATGGCATGTGTGGAAAAATTAAATTTTCATTACATATCATAGAATCATAGAATCATAGAATCGTTAGAGTTGGAAAGGGACCTTAAAGATCATCAAGTTAAAAGCACCCTGCCACGGGCAGGGACACCTCCCACTAGAGCAGGTTGCTCAAAGCCCCATCCAGCCTGGCCTTAAACACTTCCAGGGATGAGGCATCCATAACTTCTCTGACTAACATCTTCCAGTGTCTCACCACCCTCACTGTAAAGAATTTCTTTCTGGTATCCAATATAAAGCTCCCCTCTTCCATTTTAAATCCATTACCCCTTGTCCTGTCACTACACTTCCTCACAAAGAGTCCCTCTCCAGCTTTCCTGTAGGCTCCCTTCAGATACTGGAAGGCCGTTATAAGGTCATCCCGGAGACTTGTCTTCTCCAGGCAGAACAATCCCAGTTCTCTCAGCCTGTCTGTATAGCTGAGGTGCTCCATCCCGCTGATAATTTTCATGGCCCTCCACTGGATCTGTTCCCAGAGGTCCATGTCCTTCCTATGTTGAGGAATCCAGAGCTGGGGAGTAGAGGGATAGAATCACCTCCCAAGACCTGCTGGCCACACTTCTCTTGATGCAACCCAGGAGGTGGTTGGCTTTCTGGGCTACCAGTGCACATTGCCGGCTCATGTTGAGCTTCTCATCCAGGAGCACTCCCAAGTCCTTTTCCTCAGGGCTGCTTTCCAGCCATTCTCCGCCCAATCCGTATTTGTGCCTGGGATTGCCATGTCCCAGGTGAAGGACCCTGCAGTTGACTCGACTAAACTTCATGCGACTTGCATGAACCCACCTCTCCAGCCTGTCCAGGTCCCTCTGGATGGCATCCCTTCACTCCAGTGTGTCGACCATGCCACTGAGTTTGGTGGCATGTTTGGTTGTCAGTAAACTTGCTGAGGGTGCATTCTATCTCACTTTGTCTCCAACAGAGATGTTGAACAGCACTGGTCCAAGTATCGACCCCTGTGGAAGACCACTTGTCACTGGTTGCCACTTGGACATTGAGCCGTTGACCACAACTCTTTCAGTGCGGCCATCCAGCCAATTCCTTATCCACCAAGTGGTCCGTCCATCAAATCCATGACTTTCCAATTTTGACATCAGGATGTCAGACAGGACAGTGTCAAATATTTAGTGTCATATAGTCATACAGTGTCATACAGTGTCATATACTTTAGTCCAGTTAGTTTCAGGTTTACTTACAATATGAAGTACATTAATCAATTTGAACAGGAAATAGGAAGAAGCTAGTTGACATTACCATTGTTTTTTTCTAAGAGAAAAGATCTCTGAATGTCACCTATGGCATGCATTTCAACAAACAATATATGTTTTTGCTGATGAATTAAGTCTCCTAGATGGTAGCTCAAATATATTTAAGACAAAGACCAAAAGACTATTCATCACTTAATACTGTGCTCTGAAATACATAAATATAAAAAAAAAATAATTCTGAGAACTCCTGCAACCCACATTTTAAGACCTTTAAATTGCATTAATGAGTACAATTGTGATGCTTAATTCAAGAGTGCTGCGTGAGCCACTTGATTTAACCGCAAGGAAATATTGTGCCAATTACTAGTGAATATACTGATTTATCTTAGAAATCTTCATAGGCATCAAAGAAACTTTCATTCAGAATTTATTTTTTATTATTTTTTTTAGAATCATAGATAGGTGGAGGTCATCTGGTTGAGCTATTCACAGAAACCAGTGCAAACATAAAAGTTACATCAGGTTGCTCAGTACTTTGTCCATTTGAGTTCAGAATACCTTCAAGGATGCACATTCCACAAATTCCCTGGGTTATCAATTGCAGTGAATGTTCACCTTTCTTTTGAATATTTTTTCACTTGCATCTGTTCAAAATTTCTCCCATCACGCCTTGTATCTGATGCCTCTCATGTTTTCCCTGTGCATCTCAGAGAAAATTTTAGCTCCATCTTCTCCATAGATATACAGGCAGCTAAAGACTATCATTAGGGTCCCTTAATATTTTCTTAAGACTGAATAAATCCATCTATCTGAATATCAAGTGCTTCAGTCTTCACAGGTTGTCAGTGGCCCTTCAGTGCATTTATTCCATTTTGTCAATGTTTTTATTATACTAAAAAGTACCAAATAGGACACAGTACTCCAGTCAATCTCAGAAGTATGGAGTACAGTGGAAAAAAATAACTTCCCTCTTTTTGTTGCATAATTCTAATACAGGAAAGACCACTACAATATCATGCATTTGGCCTTTAGCATTTCAGGATCATACTCTGTCTCAATTTCAGCTTTCTGTCTTCCAGGACTTTCAAATCCATTTCTGCAAAGCTGCTTTCCATACAGTTGGCATCCACCCTGTACTGAGTATGGGGTTAGTCCATCCCTGGTACAGGACTTTCCATTTGCTTTTATTGAACTTCATGAGGTTTCTGACAGCCCATTTCTCCAGCATTTCTATGTCCTTCTGAATGGCAGTACTGCCCTTCAGTGTATCATATGCTCTCTCCAAGTTAATATTTTCATGCTAACTCAGTGTTTGACTTTCTCAGGTTGTGGCACTAGGTACTAGGACATGGGAGACATAAAAGCAAATATCAGTAAAAATAAAAGCAAAGAAAGCTTTAAGTACCTCAGTCACTGTTCTGTTCTCTTCTCTCCCTTCCCTAGTTTTTTTCTTAGCCTTTTTTTTTTTTCGCTGCCTATTCATTTGCAGCACTGCACCTGATATTCTCACCCTTAACAACGGACATGAAAACTTGGAATCCACAACAGATACAGACATAGAGACAGGTCTCTAAAAGTCTTTGAGAGTAAATGCCCAGGCAATATGTAGTAATAGCTGGAAACTGAGGTTTCCAGATAGATCAATAATTTCATCTGCCCAAAGTTACCTGAAAGAAAATGCCAAATTATATGTAACATTCATAAAATGTCATATCCAATTCAGAAAATAAAATTGTGTAGGATACATTATTACGTAATGAGGAACACATGTAAAGACATGTTTGTAACCAAAGTAGGTTTTTCGTACACTATAACACACAGGATTGTTCATTCAGAAGAGGACCATAAAGTTTGTTCTGGTTGGCATATTTTATTCCTACTGAGGGTATTTATTAATTTTTTTCTTGGACACTTTACCTCCTTTTTTTTTTTTTTTTATTTCCCTACACTGTTTCATATCCCTTGAATGAACTGGCCGTATGAAAATTTATTATTACTATTCCAAGTGAATACATATAAGTTAACATTTTGCATTTTGCTGCTCAACAAGCATATCAGAATGTTAAACTCAATGGGTTATATCATAAGAAAAACAAACAAACAAAAAAACAACACAAAACTACAATAAAGACTACAAGTTAAAGACTTTGTCGTCTTCCAAAATATTTTTTTTAAATTAAGAATATTAACATCAATTTACTGAAGTTTTTTTCAGTTTTAGACCTTTTGTTAGTACTATTCTACTTCTTTGTTTGTTTGTTGTTAGATTATTATTAACAAAACTGGAGTATCTGAAAAAAAAATATCAGTTGTGGTATTAGAGTTCTCTGTGACGGAATTGTTTAAAAACCTGACGAATAATTCTAGCTGTGAACTTTAAAATGAAATCTTAAGCTTTAACACAACAGTAATATGCTACATTAGCTCTGAGTATTTAATACCATGAAGTTGATGTTGTATAGTGAGCACTCATGACTATGGTCTTCATTTTTTTTTAGGCACGGAGGTTGAGGTGTTCAGGCTTGAGAACTTTCACTTTCAAATAAGGTATGTTGAGGAAAAACAAACAAACAAATAAAGACCAAAACCCCAGACCCAACCCAAATATAAAATAAAAAGAGGATCACAGAATCACAGAATGGTAAGAGTTAGAAGGGACCTTCAGAGATCATTTAATCCAACCCCCTGCCAAAGCAGGTTCACCTAGAGCAGGTTGGACAGGAAAGCATTGAGGCAGGTTTTTGAATATCTCCAGAGAAGACTCAATAATGTCGCCAGGAAGCCTATTACAGTGCTTTGTCACCCTCAAAGTAAGGAGTGTTTCCTCATGTTCAGATGGAATTTCCTGTGTTCCAGTTTGTGCCCATTGCCTCTTGTTTTGTCGTTGGGCATGACTGAAAAGAGTCTGACCCCATCCTCTTGACACCTGCACTTTAGATATTGATAAGCACTGACAAGGTCCCCTCTCTTCTTCAGGCTAAACAGACCCCGGTCTCTCAACCTTTCCTCATAAGAGAGATGCTGCAGTCCCTCAATCATCTTTGTAGCCCTCTGCTGAACTCTCTCTAGCAGTTCCTTTCTTTCTTGAAATGGGGAGCCCAGAACTGGACACGATACTCCATATGTGGCCTCCCCAGGGCAGAACAGAAGGAGAGGATAATCTCCCTTAGCCTGCTGGACATGCTCTTTTTAATGCACCCTAGGATACCATAGGCCTTCTTAGTCACAAGGGCATATTGCTGGCTCATGGTCAACTTGTCCACTAGGACTCCCAGGTCCCTCTCTGCAGAGCTGCTTTCCAGCAGGTCAGCCCCTAATCTGTGCTGATCTGTGGGGTTATTCCTCCCTAGGTACCCTTGTACCAAATCCTGGAAATTACTTTCACTTATGCTAGCATTACAGTCAATTATTTCAGGAATAAAGATCTATCTTACTTTTTCTCTTCTTATTCATATTAGTCTTTTTTCATTTTTCCCAGTGTTCACCAAGATGCTTAGAAGGAAATCTATTCAAGCAGCTTGACATTTTGCAGACGATTTTTTTTTTTTTAAAGGTATTGGTATTTACATGCTGTCTTAAAAATGTTATGCTTTGATGTACAAGTAAGATTTAATGTTCCTATTCTGGAAAGAATGCAGCTCAAAATCATTAATCACATACTTTTCATAAATAAGATTCCATTTTCCCAAAGAATAATATTAATAATTGTATGAATTATTGCTATTATTAAAGATTAGTTAAATACCAAATGTTTATTTAAAATTAAAATAAGGACTCACTCCAAATCCTGTATATACTCTACATCATTGTACTTAATAGAAAATTTGCTATTGACTTCGCTAAGCTTTTTCTCAAGCCTCATTAAACACAATAGTTAATACTGTACTGGTTAATAACATTGTTTTAGATTAGTAAAAATGAATAGCCACTCTTTGTTAAGCATGAACAGTTTCTTTGTATAGAACACAAATTGAGGTAAAATAATAATAAAAAAAATTATAATTAAAAATGGAGTGGTAAGGCCGTGAGAAGAAAAAGAAGGCAGAAAATATGTTACTACCTTGATCTCTCCTAAGATGTTTTCACACTGATACTAGACAGTGTGCAGCCAAAAGAAATAGATAAAGTTCTGGGATAATCCATACTGCTGAAATAGCTTGATGAAGATTATGACTCAAATTATAGAGAACTATTCACCCAGGCAGTGAACAGAGAGGGTGAAGAGAAACTATACTGAGTTCTATAATGGAAAATGTGGTAATGTGCTTATCTAAATATCTTTAGAAGAAGAAAACCACCAGTGATTATGATGAAAACGGTAAAACAAGTGGATACAATTTTGACAAGAGGAAAAAAAAAGTGTCAGTTGTAAAGAGATAATCGTTTTGAGAAAAAACGTTTATAGGTTTCATCACAACAGACAGTAAAAGTCAAAGCACAATTTACAATTTTTTATCTGCTAGAGTTTGGTAAAAACAGAAAGCTTACGCAGGTGAGTATAACAGATAAAATCTGAAAAAATTGCAACTTCCAAATTAAAAAGGCATTCTTGCTTAAAACAGCACTCATGCATTTTACTGATTTTTACTTCTCTACCAGACAGCTCTTAGTCTTCAACTGGGTTTTGCAATTTAGCAATACAGAGGTTGCTAGAAATTTTTGTTTTAAGCCATTTGTAGAGAGTATATAAATGTATACAGAAATGTAGAAGAAAAAAAAAATCTTAAATATGCTTCATAAATAATGCTGAACTATTGGAGAGTTCCTAGCGACAGATTGAATTCAATCAGATACATTCCAGAAAAAAATCCAAGGACACATTCTAACAATCTTAATCAGACTGCCTAAAACACTTGCACTGTCATCAGTGGTCAGGAAGATCCACTTTATTCTCCTGTTTTGCACATAGGTCAAAAGATGAAAACTTGTTTTATAAATTCATTTAAATATAACATACTAAACCCTTTCATTCTCCAACATAAAAGGAGAATATACCAAAACCTTCTGTCTCTATATTTTGGGTTTATGTGATTCTTAAGGACATTGCAAGTATTCCTGAAAAATTGCATGAGGAAGTGAATCATGCACATTCTGAAGGGAGAATATATTTCAAGTATTCTTACAAAGTCCTTAGGCCCTAGTTCATTGAAGCACCTCAGGATGTACTTAACTGAAAACATAAGTAGTCTGAGTGAAGTCAATAAGCCTAATTCTACAGATCTTCTATTTCTGAATTCCTGGGGCATATTTTAAAATTTAAAAAAAAAAAAGTGTCTGCAGTGCAAATGAACCTAAAAGGTAAGAATTAAAATGTAATCTTAATACATTCTTTAAGTAAAAATGTAAGTACTCTGCCTAAATTTCATTTTACTTACTTTAAATATCTACCAAAGGTCTAAAATAGGAGAAGTAACATTAGGTTCTTACAGTCAGGACACAGAGACATTCAGAAAAGGCAGGAGTAGTTATGTGTCTGCTACTACACGTGAAAATAAGATAAATAATGACTCTCCTACTCTGTAGCCTCAGAGTTTCTACATTAACTGATAACTTTATGACAGAGTAAATTACCACACTAATCAGTCGCGTCTGTTGGTCCTTCACTGAAATATGCATTTGTTGCAACTACGTATATATGTGTGTATCAACAATTAGAGAATTAGAGATTACTATGAAGGGATCATTTGGAAAAATGACAAATCAGGCACGTCTTAAAGTTTAAAAAACAATTTTACTCAATATTAATCTACAGCACACTTCATGCAAATGGAAGAGACCTTAAAGACCATTGAGTTCCAACCCCTCTGCTATGGGCAGGGACACCTCCCACTAGAGCAGGTTGCTCAAAGCCCCATCCAGCCTGGCCTTGAACACTTCCGGGGATGGGGCCTCAATAACTTCTCTGGGCAACCTGTTCTAGTGCCCCTTTATTGGTCACATTGCTTATGTATTTATGTATGTAAAATGCTTATGCATTTTGTCTGACTGTACCATCACAATATTACAAAATACTTAAATATTATTTATGCTTTCATCATTTGAGCAAGCTTACAAATTTCAATTATATACTGATTAATGTATTTTAATTTATAGGTGTCACAGGCCTGTGTTTTGGCTACATATTGAATGCTGTTAATTTTCAACTCATTAGAATTGGGCTGTCTTAATGATTTACCATCTTATAAGCATGTAGTTCGTTCTTAGAATTTCTGTAATTCAGTAGCTTTTCAAGATCTTCTGGAGCAGCTGTTGGCCAATCATACCTACATATGCAAATCTGTTAAATATAAAATAAACATATTGTCCTTATATTGTTAATTAAAACCTCACATATTCAAAAGTGACATTTCAGGTAACTGCAACTTGTCAAGTTACTCCCTATCTTTTGTTTGCATTTGTGTATCTTCTGAGAGAGTGCCTGTACATGAAATACATATTTTCAAGGCTGCACATCTCATAGAAGTCAAATTTGCAGGTCTCAAGGCTTGCAACTCACCACTGCTTTCCATCCCTAGCAGGAAGACCAAGCATAACACATGGATTCCTTTTTTTGTGTCTTCTGCAACACAGTTGAATACCGTCGGCTTTCTAATCTGCACACCACTATTCCTGTTATTCCCTCCGAATGTTCATAGGCATGTCTGTATTTTCAGTTCAGGATACCTCTGCAGGGTTCTCTTGTCCTGGTCTGTATTATCCAAACTCCTTTCTCTTAAACACTGATACGTAGAAATACCTCTTTTACATCTGTCATGATGACACAGCACAGTACAGCACAGTCTGCCCTGAACTTACACACTTCCACAACTATCCACTACACAGGCTAAATGTATAAATGTAGATACTTAAATATTTGTAAAATGCAAAGTCTTCTGCTCGTTTTGGCTGGGGTAGAGTCAATTTTCTTCATCGTAGCTACTATAGGGCTATGGTTTGAATTTGTGATGGAAACAGTGTTGATAATACAGGTATGTTTTCATTACTGCTGAGAAGTGTTTACAGAGAGTCAAGGCCTTTTCTGCTTCTCGTGCCACCCTGCCAGCCAGTAGGTTGGGAGTTCACAGAGAGTTGGGAGGAGATACAGCCAGAACAACTGACCCAAACTGACCAAAGGGATATTCCATACCATGTGAAAACACGTTCAGCAGATAAAGCTAGGGAAAGAAGAATGAAATGGGGGGACATTTTGGGGCGATACCATTTGTCTTTCCAAGTAATTGTTATGTGCGATGAAGTCCTGCTTTCCTGGAGGTGGCTGAACACCTGCCTGCCTATGGGAAGCAGTGAATGAATTCCTTATTTTCCTTTGATGATGTGCATAGTTTTTGCTTTACTTATTAAACTGTCTTTATCTCAACCCAAGATTTTTTCCTCACTTTTACTTTTTAGAGTCTCTCCCCCATCCTAGCTCAGGGAAAGTGAGTGAGCAGCTGTGAGGTCCTAGTTGTTATCTGAGGTTAATGAAGTTGTTTTCTTCTTCTCTATATAACAGCATATATAAGGCACATATAGCCTTTAAAGCATACTAAACAAGAAGCAGTGAAACAAGAGTAACAGGCTTGAAGCGCCATACAATTTATTTAGGTTGGCATTAATAAGAGTAGGCAATGATGAGGGCCCTTTGAATCATCTGGAAGGAACCTAATAAATGCCTGACTTTAATTAAGCAATCTCTACCTAACAAGAGTGTACTCAATTATATGCTTAAATCCCATGCTTACGTATTTTGCTAAACTGCACAGTGCTAGTGTACATGTTTTGGTGAATAGACAAGGATATTTTTAACTAAACAGATTTACATCAGAAAATGCCAATTTATCTGAATCATTCTTCTCCCTAACAAGAACAAATCAGTTTTGATGAAACACTAATTGGAATAAAAAGACACTGAAACAGACCAAAGCATCCTAGCAGATATTGCCGTAGGGCATAAAATGAGTATGAGTGGAAATATCTTGGGGTACATTCCTCCCTCCCCAGTCCCAGCCCCCACCGTCTGCCTTCTGGGGTCCCAGTAGGGGAGGGCAGCAGTTGCCCCCCAAAAACTCCCATAGCACAGGGGCTGTGGTGTGTCTTTAACCTCAGCCCATGGTCTGGGTAGCCATTGCCAACAGTATCAGTCACATCAGCCAGTAGGGAGGGAGAGCAAAAACGTGCCAACCAGCCCCAACCAGCCAAAGCTGCTCTGGACCCTGAGGGAGACCTGCCCTGACTATGCCATGCTGCACCACCACTGCCATAACTGGGGCCACAATTGGAGGAGATGGGGAGGGGTGGTGGTTTTAAAAAGTCTCTTGCTGGTCATCCTTCATCCTTGGACGTTTCCTTAGACTTCCATTTTCCAAAAAGAGGTCTTGAAGGCACTCTCAGTGCACACAGCTCAAAATACTTTTGATAAATACTGCCCCTTCAAAAGGAAAATATAATTGAATATAATTGAAACCACCACAAACCCAAAATGAAGGATGGGAAGACGCTGAAGAGTATTTCCTGATACACATTTTTCTTATAAACAGGGTGCATCTGCTGTAATGTCTATATGTAAAACAGTTGTAGGATTTTTCAAAGGGTTTTGTTTTGTTTTTTAATTAAAACAGTAAAATCTTTAACAAATGTCTGTCTGAATTTTTTACTCTTTGGAGCTCTTCTCACTTCATCAATCAATTTATTGGTGAAGAAAGTGACTATTTTACTGTCTGAAGTCTTACAAGATGAATTGGTGCTCTCATCACTGAAGTAAAATGCCTTGGAGAAACACAAAGACAAAATACTGGTATCCTCCAGTGATGAATCTTGCTTTCCTTGGAGATCTCTTTGAGGATTTTATAATTTGGATGCCTAGAAATGACAAAACACTTTCTATGTATTTGTTTTTGTTGTAAAATTTCCTTTCTAAGCCACATCACTACAGTTCTTAGGAATATCCACATGAAGTTAATCGGCCACCATACTGCTGATTAAGAGATTTTAATTTTAGGAATGGATAAAGTTTCCTTATTTTCAAGTGGATATGATCAGTGTTTAGCAAACTTATTTACTCCCTGAAGTTTCCAATTAGGGTCTTTTTTAAGAATGCAGAAAAAACCCTTTCATATTTGCCTCTTGAAATAGATGAAAATTTGTATCAATGTTTATGTTAGAAGACAGATTTTATACAACAAAAATTTAGAAGATTTATTTTTCCCCACTTGAGTTTAAGCTCAGAACATTATTTTACTGCTAAATAAAAATACTGTGCCAGTATCTTTGAAGCTTCATATCATTTTTATAAGAATGCTGAGGAAATATTATACTTAGTTACTATGGAAGCTGGTAGTTTATAAACAGAGATTGTAGGTTTTTAAAGACTTAAGTAGAGAAGACTGTAATGAAAGCTATTAATCTCTAAGTAACATGGAATCGAATCACAGAATCATGAAATAGCTGGAAGGGACCTCCAAGGATGGAGACTCCACAACCTCCCTGAATAACTAATTCCAGTGTTTAGTCACCCTCACAGTATAAAAGTGTTTCCTAATATTCAGAAGGAACCTCCCATGCTTCAGTTTTTGGCCATTGCCTCTGGTCCTGTTGCTGGGCATCACTGAAAAAGACCTGGCTTCCTTTTCTGCCCTGCCTCCCCCCCCCAGCCCTCATTCCTCTGTTTAGGTATTTTATTTGAGAAGTGCTTAGGTCTGTTATTAAAATAGAATTAAGATCCGATTTACATTTTTTTGGTACAACTGAGAGGTTTATTTTTCTCATGGCTTAGACTAACCATAACTGTCTCTAGTTACATGCACACATGCACAAGGACTCACATGTAGGCATATATATAATGATTGTGCTTCTACTTCCTTTATTTTTCTCTACTGTTCTTAGTTATATAAGATTACATGTATAAGATTACATGAGCTGGTTTGATTTTTTTCAATTAAAAAGCTTCAGAGGTAGCCACCCTGTTAGATGGAATGTTTCTGGAAGCTTCCAGGGCACCCTGCAGGTAATAGTTTCTGTTAGCTGTTTCTTGATTGGCAGGTTCATAATTGCAAGCTGCTTCCTGATGGGCTGGTTTTTGATAAAAAAACACCTGCCCCACCCACCCCCCCCAGGTTACTAGATGACCTCCAGAAGTCCTTTCCAACCTCAAGCATTCTGTGATTCTGGGATGCCATTATTCAGACCATCAGATGCAAGGAGGGCATTGGTCTCTCCCTGGGACTGGGGACCAGAGTGATGTTGCTTACAGGAGGCATACTCTGTTCAAGACATTGAGTCATCAGGTGCTGGATGAAATAAGCATTCTGTGTAATAACATGAGGATAAACAGGAGATCAAGGGTATGCACAGTGACTCTGCAGAGATGAGAGTCTAAGTCACAGAATTCAGTGGAGGTGGGACAACTAGAGTCTAATGAGTGGTTGACAAGGACATGTACTCAATGCAGCAGCTGATGTCACAGGTCAGGGACACTTAGACCACTGGTCTGACTCCAATAGCTGGCACTAGATCCATTCATGCCAGTTGCCTCAGTAGCTGGTACTCTGGCCGCAAGTTCTGTAGGACCTTCCCATAGTCCAGAGAGCTATGGCCCCTCCAACTACTGGCTCTAGAACCCCCACTCGCTCCAGCAGCTGACACCACAGGTCATTGACTAATTCCACTCCCACACATACGTCTCACTAAACAGCTGGCACTTAATCCTTGCAACACATGAGACTGGTTTATCCAGAATATCTCACTTAGAATTAATCTTCTCCAGTTAAGAACTCCTCTACCATGTACCTAGATTTAGATTAGACATTAGGAAGAAATTCTTTGCTGTCAGGGTGGTAAGACACTGGAACTGGTTGCCCAGGGAAGTCGTGGATGCCCCATCCCTGGAAGTGTTCAAGGCCAGGTTGGATGGGGCTTTGAGTAACCTGGTATAGTGGGAGGTGCCCCTTCCCATGGCAGGGGGGTTGGAACTAGGTAAACTTTAAGGTCCCTTCCAACCCAAGCCATTCTATGATTTCCCAACTTGCCCCACCAGGAAAGCGCAATTACCTCACCACAAACACGCACACAAATGTTTTATACCATCAGGAGACCCAAAATAATTGGAGGACCACTTTCCCTAACTTGAATCACATTTTAATTTGCTTTCAAAACTGAGTGCAGCATAACATCCTACATCCATGTATTAAGAATTTTGGATCTTGTGTTTACAAGTGGTGACCAGTCATTCACAGAGATTCTTTTTATGAATTTCACAGAATCACAGAATCACCTAGGTTGGAAGGGACCTTTTAAGATCATCTAGTCCAACCAATGGAGGAAAAAAAAACAAAACAAAAAACCCAAACAAACAAACAAACCACAAAAGAACAAAAAAACCCCACAGACCCCACCCCACACCCAAACCCAATACCAATCCACTACTAATCCATATCCCCAAGCACTATGTCAACTCGTTTCTTGAATACCTCCAGGGATGGTCCCTCAGCCACCTCCCTGGGCAGCCCATTCCAATGCCTGACAATCCTTTCAGTAAAGAAATATTTCCTAATATCTAACCTGAACCTCCCCTGGTGCAACTTGAAGCCATTATCCCTTGTCCTATCATCTGTGAGCTGGGAGCAGAGACCAACCTCCACCTCTCTAAAACCTCCTTTCAGGTAGTTCTAGAGAGTGATAAGGTCTCCCCTCAGTCTCCTCTTCCCCAGACTGAACAACCCCAGCTCCCTCAGCCCCTCCTCATAAGACTTGTATAGAGGGGAAATTTAGATTAGATACCAGAAAGAAATTCTTTACTGTGAGGGTGGTGAGACACTGGAAGATGTTATTCAGAGAAGTTGTGGATGCCCCATCCCTGGAGGTGTTCAAGTCCAGGCAACCTGCTCTAGTAGGAGGAGGCCCTGCTGATGGCAGGGGGCTTGGAACTTGATGATCTTTAAGGTCCCTTCCAACTCTAACCTTTCTATGATTCTAGGATTTGATACCAGTAAAGGCTGGTAACAGTGGTTTATAGTTCTTTTCTGAGGGAGAAGAAATGAGTGGATCTAATCAGCACTTCCTAGACTTGAATTTATGCAGTTTAGTAATTCATGTAAAACCATCAAATTCAGGGAGAGACTAGCAGAAGCCAAATATAACTGAGTCTCTACTCACCAAATAAAAAATTATGGTTTAAATCTATAAATGAAGTCAGTTGTTAGGTCATACATGAATTTACTTGTTATCACAACCGTCTGGCATCTTAAGTTTAGGAGGTACAGACTTTCGAGGACTATTTCTTATCTGCAGCTATTTTTACAAGTAGAAAATGCTTCTAAACACTAAAGTTTTGCAGGTTTAGGAATGTTTGAGAATGAAATAAAAAGTGAGATGTTTAGTTTAGATTTTTGGGATAAATATGAACAGATCTACTTACACAAAAAAAAAAAAGACTGCAGAGAAAAAATGTAGTATATTTTAGTTTGTTTCATTTTATGAAATGCAAATTATGTTTTAATTCAAAATACACAGTAGTTAAAGCAGCAAGAGGTCTTCAAAGCTGCAAAACTTAGAAATAATAAAAGCATTTTAATGAATATTTATTGCACATTTACTATATAAAAATTGGAGTAAAAACACATCATAATACTAGTTCATGTAGATTAAATAAGCTAGATATATTAATGATTTGTTTACTTCTTCTTGTTAAAAGTAATTTGCTAAAAGGAAAAAAAAAAAAAACACAAACCAAAAACCACAAAAAACCAAACCAAAACAATACACATAAAATTATTTCACTGCTTCTTAAATTGTTAGTACAGACTCAAGAAAAATGCGTCTTGTCTCCACCACAGAGAATGAAAATTTACATGTACCTGTAGTAAAGGTCAAACATCATCCCAAAAACTTAACTTGTATGGTGAATATGTAACATTTGCTAAATGCATTTAGGCCTTATGGGTGTGAGCCCTGTATGCCTAACTTTAGTGCAGGCATGTGAGAGTCAGTCTTCTAAAACGACTAGGAATATTGAGGGCTAAGTTCAGTTGCTTTTGCCAGCTAGTGTCCACTGAGATATGCTGAGTAGATTAGCTGTGTGAGGCTGGAAGAAACAATAAAGGTTGCAGAGAAGCCTTACCTTTTTGGATTTGTAGCTGGTCTTCAACTGGCATATACTAGGTCACCTCAATTGACACAGGATCCCTGTGAACATTCAACTTAAAAAAAGCCCCACATCTTTCTGAAGCAAATGAGTCAAATGCTTCTGGAAATATTCAGGCTATACTAGAGAATAATACACTGCAAGATTCATTTTTATCTGAATACAAAGCTTTGTTTTTCTATTTCTACTATTTAACCCTCCAGTAACTCTGAAAAATTTAGTCACTTTAAAGGCAACTCTTCTAGCTACCAAAGATGATTAAGAAAGCTTATTTTGATTCAACCTCTGTAACAAAAACTACTGGATCTTTCAAGAACACTTTAAAAGGAAAAAAAAAAAAAGATTTGAAGTCTTTCAGCTTTAATTAAATCACGGATTTTCTTGCCTGAATATGAAATCTGTTTTAGTACAATAGCAAAAAGATAATTTGAAAAGATTGTTTATTGTATCTAATATAAAATTAGATATTTATTTTAAAAGTTACTGTCATTATCCGGTATGAATTATTCTACATGTATTCTTTGTTGTTATTTAACAATACTGTGGTGAAATAGAATTGGAATAGGACTGTGATTAATGAAATAAAATAATAAAAATATTGGGGTGATCTCCCCAAGACCACCGAAGTCAATGAAATTTAAAAGAAAGTATCAGCCTGAGACAACAGGGACCATCAATAAAACTTCTTTTTAAAACAAATGTAGTTCAAACTCTGCTATGATCTGTCATTTACTATTTAAGATTTTCATAATTACAGCTAAGTCTGCAATCTTCTTGTACCATTTCATTATTCAAGGCCAAGGTGATGTTAGTGTGATCCCATCAAGGCTGGCCAGCAACCAGTGTTTTACACTAAGCATCATTAAGAGTCAGATGTGTATGCCTCCTAAAAGGAACTATGTGCTTTTCATTGAAGTTGGTTGAATGGCCAAAGGGGTCTTAGAATTAAGACAATTTTGTCATACATGAATATGAACCATTTTCTTTCTGAAGTAGTGTTGTTAGCATGAAAAGAAAATTAAAATGAAGTAACAAAAACCTAGATGAATCTTCACAGAGACAAGGATGAAAACAGGATCAATGAAAAGGAGATGCATATGACAAGTACACGTTTCATAGTAAACAAGTATTTATGAAATAACACGTATGCAGAAAACTTAGTCTGAATCAGAAACTGCAGAGCACTGTGGCTCTGTAAGTGTTTATTTGTTCTGTAAGCAATAAAATTGACAGTCTCTTCAGAGTAAGCAAATAACAGAAAATAAATATTTTCCTGAAGTTCACTTGAAGCCTAAAGGGATACAATGTTAAAACAACCTAACTTCTGTTCTTTTCAGCTCTGACATGTATTCCACAGAGAATATTTGCTCAGTAGTGAGTACAAAACAAACTGTGAAGAGATCCCAAATTCTTCTCTACAAATTCTATTTATTATTAGCAAGCAGAGGCATCCATTCTTAATGGAGAACATGTCACTTGAGACTAGTATTGTTCATATAGTGAAAGGATTTCAAGAAAGTTATTTTGGAGAAACTCTGTTTTTTTTATAAAAACTATTCTCTCAATTTCACCATTAGCTTTTTCTTTAAAGAAACATCAAAGCTCCCCAGTCGCTTTCAGCAATGGCACTTCCCAGCTTTGTCTTCAGTGGAGATAGTTTTGATTTTTATGTTATTTCTGTAGTGACTTTGCAGAAAAATATTGTTTGGAAAATACTAGAAGTGAGCTCAGATAAGAAAAAAACGTTTGTTACTCTACATCACAGTCAATGAAAATATGCACTGTTGCCAGTTAATAATTAACATAAAACAATGCTCCCAAGGAAGCATCTTGACAAATACATAAGGCATAAGGAAGGTTAACTATATTTAGAATAGCAGAATAGTTCCTCACTAACAAAATCTAAATCTATCATGTATTGCTCAAGTATCTTCTCTTTTTTTGACAAAATAATTAGCATAACAACATAATACATTAACTTGTGAAAGGCCCTGTGTTTCAGGAAGTAAAATGGGTTGGAAGAGGTAATGACTGTATTTTGTTAAATGTTTATCTGTCTCTGTCTTTGCTAATCCAGAAAATGTTTCTGCTAATGATTTTAAATTACCAGAAGGAAAGCTTCTACAAGATTAAATTAATCTCATTCATAATAAGTATTTGAAGAATACAGGCAGTTTAAAAAGAAAAAAAAAATGCTAGAAATATCAGTCTGGAAAAATACCAGATTTTTTAACTGTAAAACAAATCATGGGCATGAAGCATGTTCTTAATCAATTAAGCCTATAAGACACAGTTGATAATTTTGGGGTTTAAAAATTATTTTTCCAATGCATTTAAATTATAAATATTTAAAATGTCATCTACCATTTAATGACATTCTATGTTGTACTCAAAGAGCCCAATTAAAACAACAAAACAGTATGAACAAATTTAATACCTCTTTATCATGCTAGATGTTTAGCAGAAATTTGGACTTCAAATAAACTGTATTTGTAGCTTCTTTTTTTTTTTATTGACTGTAATTCTGAAAGCTTACTCAAGTATGTGACTATAAACCTATGTTCTGATTTTTCTGCATTCTGTAGTTCTCAGTAAACTACTTGGTTTTTTGCCATTCTTGTTTTCTCATCAGCAATAAAAAGGAGGTGGCATTTGCATTGCTTGAGAAAAAATCCAGCTATTAGCTTTACTGTGTCCTACACCTTTTTTCTTCTCTTTTTATAAGGGGCCCACTTCAGCTGGTGAATAGGTCCCAGAACATTTCCCCTTTTCCTATTCATTCGTACTATTAGCTCAGTGGCTGGTGCACTCACCAGGAAACAGGAACTACAGCTTCTGTTCCTTTCAGTTACCAAAGGACAAGAATCCATGTCTCCTACTCTCTGTGTGCTTTAAACCTACTGCTCAAAGAGGTTGGTACAAACACCATTACTGTAATTTGTCAATGCTGGTGTATATTGCACCTGTGTTTAAGTTGGTACTTCTGGCAAATATGCTTTTGTACTGTGTCGGTGTAGTATTAAGCATGCTAACAACATGTTTATTGAATCACATCTTTCTGTCACTGTGGTATTTTCTTCTTGTACTCAAACTATAACTGACATTTACTTGCAGCTTTACTCCTAAATACTTGAGCTAAACACATTAGAGCACTCAGACTGATTATCTAAGTTTATGTGCCAAGGACGCTTTCAGACTAATGGGAAAAGGATTTCTTAATAGCAGACTTTCACAACTGGATGATGTTGGACTGCTGTTTCTTCTCCACTGGGTATGAAGATATGAATTCTGCCTGAACTCTTTTTTGCATGTATTAAAATGCAAGAAAATTCTGATACTCTAAATCTTTATTATATCTGTATAGGTAAATTAAGAGCTTCTCATCTTAATAGATGCAATTAAACACAAATACCAGTAACTAATAAAACCACAAAATAATAACAATAATATAGTAATGTAGTAGCTATTATTTTATTTCTGCTATTGTTTTTATTATTAATAAATAACAGTATCTAAAATAGGTTTATCTGCCATGTAATGATGAGTACATTTTATTCACTATGAAGTTTACTAGATTTTTTCAAGTAAAAGAAATCTCACATCTTCTTGGTTGAGCTTTCTTAGTAACAAGAACATATTTATTTAAAATATGTATCATTCATTGTTCTGGAAGAGCAGATATTTCATTTATCTGAAAATACTATACATTCAAACATCTAGTTCCACAACTCTGCAATATCTGATAAATTAGACATGGTGATTTAGAAGGATATTTTCAAATCATTTGTGAATATAAAAATACTACTTTGATTCTGATCTCACATACTACAGAAAAACTTGTGATGATTTTTTGTTTCACTTAGTAATCATGATTTTTCCAGAGTTTTACAGATTCTGTTTTACAGAGTCTGTTTTACAGACTCATTATCCTGATACTTAGAAAATGAATTGGTGTAAGCCTATAAACATTAGAATAACAGATTTGTTATACTTAATTGAAGACAATATGTACATAAATATGTATGTGTTTTTGCAGATATTAGTAAACGTCATATCCCACTTTTCCTAATAGCTATGCTCATGAATGGTTTTTGGTTTTGTTTTGCTGTTTGAGTGTTTTGGGTTTTTTTTCTTTTTTTTTTTTTTTTGTGGGGGTTTAGGTTTTCTTTTTGTTTGTTTTTTTTGTTTGTTTTGTTTGTTTGTTTGTTTGTTTGTTTGTTTTTTAATTGGTGGATTAAGGGATTAACAATACAGTACATCTGCCTTCTAAAATAATTTTGAGTTGGGGGAAAATAATGGACTAAAATATATTTGGTTTTCTTCTGCACTGGAAAACATACAGAGAACAGCACACATAAAAGCTGTCTCTCTTTTGTAAGTCCAATTTTTAAGGATAAAGTCAGGATATGGAGATTTCACTGAAGGTAAGAAAAATAACCTTATTTCCAGTAACTGATTCATTATTCACGAGAAGGTGAAATGTAAGATCCTCTTGTTAGATAGAATTAAAAAAAATGACTATGTGTAGGTGGGAATATGTTTGTGAACAGTAATCAGAATGCAGTCATCTTTATTACTTAGATAATTTCCTAGGGGAAAAAAAGCATTTTTGTTGTCTGTCTTCAAGCATGAAGAATGAAAAAGCTTAAAGAAGAGCAGCAGTTTATTATAGAAGCATGTCTTCCTTGAACTGGTTTATTCTTTTTCTTCTGGTAGCTTTGGCAAACATATATATGCAGAGATTATTTCAGATCCTAAAAAAAAAAAAAAGAAAGACAAAAAGGAAAATTTGCAGATTTTGGCTTTCCTTAGCACCTGGATCCCACCTGAAGCACTGCATCCAAGTCTGGAGTCCTCAATACAGGAAAGACATGAACCTGTTGGTGTGGGTCCAGAGAAGGGCCACAAAAATGGTCAGAGGGATGGAGCACCTCTCCTATGAAGACAGGCTGTTCAGCCTGGAGAAGAGAAGGCTCCAGGGAGACCTTATTGTGGTCTTTCAATACTTAAATAGAGCCTACAGAAAAGATGGGGACAGAATTTTTAGCAGGACCTGTTGACCTGTTGTAACAGGACAAGGGGTAATGATCTTAAACTGAAAGAGGGTAGTTTTAGATTAGATAGAAGGAAGAAATTTTTTACAATTAAGATGGTGAAAGACTGGAACGAGTTGCCCAGAGAGGTGGTAGATGTGCCTTCCCTGAAAACATTTAAGGTTGGGTTGGACTGGGCTCTGTGAAACTTGATGTAGTGGAAGATCCCCTGCTCCCTTTAAAGGTCTTTTCCAACACACATCTATTCAGTTGTAGATGCCCCATCCCTGGAAATGTTCAAAACCAAGCTGGATGGGGTTTTGAGCAACCTGGTCTAGTAAGATGTGTCCCTGCCCATGGCAGGGGGGGTGGAACCAGATGAGCTTTAGGTTTCCTTACAATCTGAACCATTCTATGATTCTATGATTCTTCCGCTTTATTGGAAAGGTTCAGGGTATGCTATCCAGTACCCTTTGCCCTTGCCCCTGGCACCACGTAGGTCACTCTTGATATGATCAGGGTTTCCCCTGGCAGTGTTGTGCATACCAACATGGATTTCCTAGCATAGAGAAATAGTTTGAGGGCTGGACAAGCCTCAGCAATCTTTCCTCAGCATCCCTGTTCAGAATTCCCAGAACAGAATAAATCTCCTCAGACAGCAAGTCAGATAGGCAGATGTGGGTGTCCACCACTGCAGCTGGGAGACTTTCATAACATAACCCACCATGGTGCCGGTGCACAGGTCAGGCATGCCCTGTGTGGTTCTTCCCAAGGCAGCAACTAGGACGATGCAACTGCTTCTTCACTTTGCCCTCCCTCTCCAGTAAGGTAAAGAGAAGTGGGAGTAAAGTAGGGGAAAAAACCCTCGGGGTTTGAGACAGGGACAGGTAAATAGAACAGTAATGGAAAAGGAAAAGGAAAAGGAAAAGGAAAAGGAAAAGGAAAAGGAAAAGGAAAAGGAAAAAAGGGAAACATTTTCCTTTGCTGAAAAATAAATCTGTCGGAACAGTCTAGATGTTCCTGGAAAAAAGTCTTGATTCATAAAATGGAAGAAAGTTTTAGGGAGAAGCTACCTTAGAGGTCTTTAAAAAAAAATCATCAGAAGCAAATTATTGAACATCTGAAGTTGGAAGGTAATATGGGTCAGAGTAATCACCAAAAAAAAAAGTATTGCTATGCTGGAAAGGTGGCAGCAGAAAAATAAGATGAATAACTAGTGGAAAAATATCCTATTGCTTAGGAAAGCTAGGAGGCACACTGAAATAATGGCTGTATAATGAGCTCTTTAATGACTTTAAAATGTATTAAAGAAGGAATCATACAAAACTGAAAGTAAGGACATGACTGAAGATTATTATAAAGGAGTAGGTCAAGCTTGTAAGTATTGTCTCAGAAAGATATAACCACGAAATCAGTTACAGCTACACAAGGTCATTAAAAAAAAGTAAAAAGAGACAGTTTTATAAGTACATTGCAGAGTAAGACAGTGAAGAGTTCCATTTACAGAAAGACAGAAAAGATAGAAGAAGAGAACAGTTTGAATGAAAAGGTGTTATCTAGGAGATTTCTGGATTGTGTCAAGGACAGTTTCTTGACATATTTATTGAGCAGGGCAACAAGGATTGGTGCCCTTCTGGAGTTACTACATGTAAATAGCCAAGAGCTGTTTGGAGGTGTGGTTGCCAACAACAGCTTTGCCTACGGACATGAGAAAGACAAGTAAAGAAAAAAGGCTGAGTATTCTTGTTGAGTCTTCTTTTCTGGAGATACTCAAAACCAGCCTGGACCTATTCCTGTCCAACCTGCTTTAGGTGAATCTGCTTTGTCAGGGGGGTTGGACTAGATGTCTCCAGAGGTCCCTTCCAATTCCTACAATTATGAGATTCCGTGATTCTGTAATAAAGACCACAGACTTCAAAAGAGGAAGGGAACTGTTAGGAGTGATCCAAAGGGAACCTATCTTGGAGGACAAAAAGGACCTCAGGAGTGCTGTGAGATTCACATGAACGGGATTCTCAAAGCACAAATATGATGCATCTACCTAAATGGAAAAAAGAAGCACACATACTAATAAACCAGCTATATTGTGTTTGTGTGGCAAGGTTTTTGTAGTGGGGAGGCTACAGGAATGGCTTCTATGTAAAGCTGCTAGAAGTTTCCCCTGTGTTCAATACAGCCAATGTCAGCCAGCTCCAACATGGACCTGCCGCTGACCAAAGCTCAGCCAATCATCAACAGTGGCAGCACCTCATATACAGGAAAAAAGTGCAGCTGGAAGAGAGGAATAAGAGTATGTGAGAGAAAAAAACTATGCAGACACCAAGGTCAGTGAAAAAGAAAGGGGAAGAGAAGGTTCAATAAGGCCAAGTGCCGGGTCCTGCACTTGGGCCACAAGAACCCCAGGCAGTGCTACAGGCTTGGGGAAGAATGGCTAGAGAGCTGCGTGGCAGAAAAGGACCTGGGGGTGTTGGTTGACTGTCGGCTGAACATGAGCCAGCAGTGTTCCCAGGTGGCCAAAAAGGCCAACAGCATCCTGGCTTGTATCAAGAACAGTGTGGTGAGTAGGACCCGGGAGGTGATCGTCCCCCTGTACTCGGCACTGGTGAGACCCCACCTCGAGCACTGTGTCTGGTTTTGGGCCCCCTACCACAAGAAATACATTGAGGTGCTGGGGCGGGTCCAGAGAAAGGAAACGAAGCTGGTGAGGGGTCTGGAGAGTAAGTCTTATGAGGAGAGGTTGAGGGAGCTGGGGTTGTTCAGTCTGGGGAAGAGGAGACTGAGGGGAGACCTTACCGCCCTCTACAACTACCTGAAAGGAGGCTGTAGAGAGGTGGGGGTCAGTCTCTTCTCTCAGGTCACAGATGATAGGACAAGGGGTAATGGCTTCAAGTTGCTCCAGGGGAGGTTCAGGTTAGATATTAGGAAATATTTCTTTACTGAAAGGGTTATCAGACATTGGAATGGGCTACCAGAGAGGTGGTTGAGGCACCATCCCTGGAGGTATTCAAGAGATGAGTTGACATGGTGCTCGGGGATATGGATTAGTGTTGGGTGGTGTTTTGTGTGGTGTGGGGTTTTTTTTGTTTGTTTGTTTTTTCTCATTGATTTGACTAGATGATCTTAAAAGGTCCCTTCCAACCTAGGTGATTCTGTGATTCTGTGATTCTGTGATTCTGTTCTCCAGGCACCAGGATAGAGATTCCCCTGCAGGCCATGGTGAGACAGGCTGTCCCCCTGCAGCCCCTGGAGGTTAATGGTGGATCAGATATCCACCTGCAGCCTGTGGAGGATCCTGTGCTGGAGCTGGTGCTCAAAGGAGGCTGTCATCCCATTGAGACCTCACACTGGAGCACGGGAAGAATGTCAGGAGGAAGGAGGAGCAGAGACAATGTGTGATGAACTGACCACAACTGACATTCCTTATCCCTCTGTGCTACCTGGGGAGAGGACTAGATAGAGAAATCAGGAGTGAAGTTCAGCCTGGGAAGAAGGGAGGTATAGGAGGAAGATGCATTAAGATTTGTTTATATTTCTCTTTACCCTGCTCTGATTTGATTTGAAACAAATTAAACTAATTTCCCCAAGTTGAGTCTTTTTTGCCTGTGATGGTAATTGGTAAGCAGTCTCTCACTGTCCTTATCTTGACCTATGAGCCTTCACTATATTTTCTCTCCTCTGTCTAGCAGCTGATGAGGGGGAATGGTAGAGCAGCTTGGTGGGTACCTGGTGTCCAGCCAAGGTCAACCCACCACACTAGCCTTGTTAAAGAGTGAGCTGTAAGGAGATTTCAAATGTAAAAAAAAAAAAGCAAACAAACAAAAAAAAACAGAACAAAACCAAAGTGTATGAGGCAAGAGAAGATGGACAGATATCCAAGGAATAAAAAAAATATTGCCTGAGTATGCAGAGATGCAGTTAGGAAAGCAAAAGCTCAGCTGGAGCTCAAATTGGCAAGAGACGTGTCTTTATGCTAGTAGCAAGTGGAAGCACAAGGGAGACATAAGACTGCTGCTGAGTGGGGTTGGCAAGTTAGTTACAAGTAACACAGAAAAGGCTGAGGTACTCAGTATTTTCTTCACCTAGGTCTTTAAGGGTAAACTCCCAAGCTTCAATGCCAAGAAAAAAATCTTAGGACAGTTGGAATTCATCATTACAAAGCCATTCTTTTTCATTTTTGGAAGATCATAGAGACCAGAAAGGTCCCAGATGACTGAAAAAGCATAAATATTACATCCCTATACAGTATAAAAGAAAATGTAGAAACCTGTAGACCAGGTAGCGTCCCTTCAGTCCCTGTGACAATTATGGGACTCGTCCAGATGGAACGTAATTACACACATATGAAAGACAAGAAGGATATTGGGAAAACTCCTCCAAGGAGATTGAGTTTACAAAGGGTAAGTTGTACTCAACTAACCTGATTGCCTTCTTTGATAAAATACCTTCCTATATTGGACATCCATCCTGTAGTGGACATCCATCTACCTCAAGTTTTACAGGGTGTTTGACACGATCTCTCTTAACATTCTTGTTGAAGCTGGTAAAATATGGACTGGAAAAATTGACAACAAGATAAATGAAAATTGACTAAACTGTCCTGCTGGTCATTAATGATTCAGATGCAAACTGTCAGATGGTCATGGTGGGGGTACCTCAAGGTTTCATACTGGGACCAATAGTTCTCACTATCTTTTAAACAATCTGAATGATGGGATCATATGCACTCTCACCACAGATGACACCAAATTGGCAGAAGAAGTAGGTATACCGAAAAAAAGCAATATAGGCATACCTCAACAGGACAGAAGATTTAGCCAAGAAGAACTGCTTTAGACTTTACAAAGATAAATGTGAAATTCTGTGTTAAAGTAATCCCAACCAGCAGTACAGGCTAGAGTGTGACTGGCTAGGGGTGGTGGTGAACAGTGAACTGAACAACACCTTTTCCAGCAATGAAGGCAAACAATGTCCTGGAATGCATGAGCAACCATATAGTCATCAAACCAAGAGGTGTGATTATTCCATTCTGTTCAACATCAGGAGGACCAGCCAGCTGGAATACCCAATGATACTGCAAAAATCAGCAGTTACTTCTGTGTGGCAACTGAAGTAAGACCTCAACACTCTCCACAGTCAATGGAGAAAAAAAACCAAAACATACTCCCAGTAATTGGTCCATGATATCTTCAGATTTGGGGTTTTTATGAGAACCATTAAGAGTTAAAAATAGCCAATATAGTACAACCAAGAAGAAACTGCTCTGTAAATTTAATTTATTCTCTGATAGGGTAAGTAGTAGATAAAGGCAAAATTGTAAATTACATACTTGGAGGCTTTTGTTATTGACATGACATTTTCTTTATATTTGTATTGCAACATTTGCAGTAAATGAGTAACATCTGTTTGCTTAGTATATGAAGACCTATAGTTAACCTACTGTTCCTTAGCCATCTTGACATATCTTTCTTTTACTCTTGATTTGTTAGAATTAGTACACAGCATTAAGCTCTTGGACTTGCAGCACTGTAATCTGCTGTAAGCAAATTCATCAGCCAAAAATCTCCCATTGAACCAAACACGGCATCCACTTCACATGCTTAGATGACTGAACTGGCATTGTTTGAATGAAATTAGCAGCAGAAAATGTGAAGCTCATGAAGGTTAAAAAAAAAAAGAAAAGAAAAAAAAATCCCACACTTGTGGAGAAGTTTTTCAAAATGAAGCCTACAAGAAAAAGTTGTCTATTAGCCAGATTAATTTCAGTTCAATGGTACAATCCAGAAGGATCAGAATAGCACAAAAGATAATGGAGAGAAATCAGACACAGAATGTGCAGCACCTGGGCACAGCTCCTGCCCTAATGCCTAACCTACAGGTCACCTTCTCCTTTGGATCCAAATTGTGGACATCAGTATAAGAGCAGGGAAACCTGTCCATGGAAGCCTGGGAGATATGAATGCACATGCATAGGTGGTTCTGGATGTGTATGTGTTTACATCTCAAACCTTGTCTCTGAAGTTCAAAGACAGACTTGTGCTTATAGTGTAAAAGAACCCTTGAATTAATCTGCAGTTCTGCCATGTCTCTGTTGCCCTTACCCATATTTTTGACAAGAAAATTAAAAGCTATTAACACTGAAATTTTAAAGCTATGTTACGAGTTTGTGTTTCACACACTGTTACACATGCACTCAAATAATTCATTATTTAACTAGGACATGTTCTGAGTCATAGTTTACTCAGTATTTTCATTAGGGAATTGAATAAGGGAACAATGAATTTAATTATACATTTTATGGTATTGTATACATTTATATATAGTATTATATATCAATACATAAATACTAGAAGTATTTAGGTAATTACTAGCATTTAGAAGTTGATCTCAATAAATTTCAGAAAAGATTCAAAAATACTAATATGAAAGTGAAAACACTACATTAAAATGAATAAAACATGATGGGTTACATTGCAACAATTTTTGACTGCAGAAGCTGCTGTTACTTTGTTTTCAAAAAAACCTGCTGATCATATTTGATACTAAACTACTTATTTTAACATGTATATTTTCAATTTTCAAAAACAGCGCTATAAATACTGATTTTAATATTCTAAATATGCAGTGAACAAGTTCCAATACCAGTTAGAACCAAATGAGTAGCAATTGACAGAAAATTTCAGTGTTATTTATTTAATAAGCAATAATTTATAAATTCTCTATGAAAACTAATGTGTCCACAGAAAACAATGAGAAGGAATTTGACATCTGAAAAAGTATGTAGTCAAGAATTGAATAAAATGACTTGTTTTTCTTTGATTATTAATCTTGCTTGTAAAAAAGAATAAGATACACAAGTCTTTTTGCAAGCATTGCCTTCCATGACAAGCATGCACAAATTTTGAAAGTGTGAAAGCAAAGGATGATGAGCAATGGTACAAAGAGGTACACTGACATGTGTTCATAATAAAACAGTAAAAATTATGACCTAGTGCACATAGTCTCTCCAAAGAGATATTCTGATAATCTTACTTGAGTGGCATTGGAATACTTGACATTATGTCAGTCTAAAGGTAATTAGTAGATCTGGTGGAAGGAGCTAGTTTGAACAAAAAGATTATTAATTTTTTCATCTAAAAAATAAAAATAGCTTTTGTTTTCCTGATTTCTGATGATTCTTGTACTACCTTGCTCTCAGTTTCTACTACAATAATATTAGAATAGTCATGACAATATATCAGCAATTTAACAATATTTATAAAAGAAAAAAAAACTGTAGACAAGACAATAAATCACAGTTTTAGATTTGTCTGAAGTTTGCAGTCTTTTGGATCCAGTGGTTATAGTTTAATTAATTTTTCTTAGCAAAATATGTTATTCTGCCAGAAGAAAAAGTGTACAGGATTTATCTCCTTAAAAACAAACAAACATTTTTTTCAGACTCCCTTCATCTCTAGAGGTAGTACCAGTGTACGATGTCAGCAGGCCAAATTTTGTATGAACATAGTCTTTAATGACAGATCAGTATGTGAAAGACACATACCACTATTTACTACTAGAGCTGTACTTTAAGAAAACAAAAGCAGTAGTCTCAACATTAGTGTGTACTGAATTCATTTGTTTCCTTAATATGTGTGCGGTCTGAAAAAACCCTGAGTCTCCAAAGAGAACTCTTTCAGATAACTGCTAGTTTTAAATGTTTTAGGTATGTGTTAATTCCATGATTAAAATATTAAAGACAGATTTCCCCTCAAAAAAAAAAAAAAAGCCACAACCAAACCAAACCAAACCAAACCAAAACAAACCAACAACCACAAAAAAACCCAACTATGCCTCTTCCTAAAAACCTGAGAGCCAATAATAATATAAGAAAACACAATGCATGTATGTGAAGTAAAACTAGCCAAAAGTATACAGCTTGAATATCAGTTCTTTTCCTGAAAAAATATCTGAAACAAGAAAATTAGTCAGGGAATATAATAAGCAAGCTTTAAAACAGGACAGGTTCTGTGCCATCCTCCAGACCAAGGACAGTGTTACAAGTCCCTTTCTTGAAACCCCTGAAAGATAACAACTCTGCAAATAACTGAAATTTCTGAGAATACTCATCAAAGTGTACAGTTGCTACCAAAACCAAACCAACAATCACACAAGCCAAAGACCACTTTTTCAGGGAGCCCCTCTTCCTATTACTCATATGGAGCAAAGCTGTTTCCAGTCTGCACTATTTTGTGTTCCCTATCACTAACACAGGACATTAAAAAAAATATAGGAATTTGTACAGTATATTGCTTAGCTTACTATTTGTGTTGCATTGATTAGTACCATTCCTTTGGGACTTTCTATATTTCTTAACATACAAAACAAATTACAAGATCAATAATAATCTTACTCATGGCTTCTTTGTAATTAACAAAAACTGAGGAGAAATATATGACAATCTAACAGTTTGTGGTAAAAAAGACAAAAGATATTTGGTTCAGTTGTGTGAACTTAAGTCTTTTTACACACTCTCGGGGACTCCATCTAAGATGGCACTCCAGAAAAGCTTGAGGATGTTTCAGATATTCTATGACATCTTAGGGAGCACTAGAAGTCCGCATAAAGGCTACTGAACTGAGTCTTTAATTGCCACATCCTAAAGCAGACACTACAGCTGGTCAGCTGAAAAGGTCTCTAGACTCTATTAACTATACTGTAGCTACATTTGCAATAGTCACCTGAGTTGCCTTTATGATGTGATATTGGTATTTTAAAGCTACTTAATTGATCTGAAGGCACATATCTAAATTGGGTGAAGTGAACTGCACTTCAGAAATTATTATTGTAAGCATTTAGGACAGGATACAGTTGCTTAAATAGGGGCATCTATTCACACTTCACATGCTCTAAGGCACTTTATGGATACAATACTGGACCAATGAGATACTTATAAGTTTCTTGAGCAGTGGTTGGAGGCCATGGAGAATATGAGAGATTATGCTCAAATTGCACAAGTTGTTTTTTGGCAACTGGAATCTATCCATAAAGCTAAATTAATGTCAGCCAAGCTGTTTTTTTCTGAAAACTCAAAATTCATCAAATATATACTTAAATTAATGTTTCCCAATATTGCATACTAAATAATAAGCCTTTTTTGTTAATATTTCATATGTTTACATATAACTCTGATACTCCTACATTTGAAATGTGGTATCTGTCTAAATCACTGTGGGTTGTGACTGATGTATGTTCTTAAGTACCTTTATGGAGGTGGTTATGAAGGTGATGATTTAAGCTCATTCTTTTGAAAGAGAACACATGAACTCACATTCTTGTCATCTGGCCTTTGATGGTAGTCAGTAACAAGGGTCTAACAGTACAGATGACATCTTCACAAACTGCCTTTCAACTGTAAGTGGCTGTTTAAACTGCTGCTGTAAGTAGGGTGTTGGGAGAATGATCCTTAAGTTCTGAGGCGGTGAGGAAAGATACCACAACCTCCTCTGATACAGAAAGAAAAGGGATCTCAAGGTATATCATAGGCTGTGAAGACCAAATTACCTTATTCTTAAATAAAGTATGTCAGAGTGACGTGGAGACAGTGTGGTGAATGGAAAAATATTCTAGAGGCATGTGCATGCCTCTGTGTGTAGAACAAGGAAATGCAAATTAAATCTGCACACAGTAATGCAGAAAGCACAACATTATCCCCTTTCCCAATTAATATGGCTCCTTTTGTTCCAAGTTCAAGAAGCATATAGAACTTGTAGGAACTCATGCTGTTGAAAGGAGACACTTCTTCGCTGGTTTCCCTTTCTTTGTAAAAATGACGATACAGTAGTCAATATCTGTGATCAATATTCCATGTACCAAAAAGAAAATCTGACTTGCTACTGTTATTGATCTTTACTAAAGAAAACTTTTTTCAACTTTCCGCAGATTTTTAGTGCTCTTATTTTCTTAGAGATCTTACATCAAAGAGAAATAAGGAGTATTGACAGATAGTCATGTTAATAGTGTATTTATAGTACTGGTTTTGTTAAGTATTTCTTGAGCTAAGCTGCCTTCCCCGACCTCTGCCCTAATGTGATGTCTTGGTTTCAGCTAGGATGGACTTAATTGTCTTGTTAGCAGGTAGTGTAGTACTCTGTTTTGGATTTGGGATGAGAAACAGTATTGATAGTGCACTAGTGTTTTTAGAATCATAACATCATAGAATGGTTAGATTTAGAAGGGACCTTAAAGATCACCTAGTTCCAAGCCCCCTGCCATGGGCAGGGACACCTCCTACTAGAGCAGGTTGCTCAAAGCCACATTCAGCCTGGCCTTGAACACTTCTAGGGATGGGGCATCCACAGATTCTCTGGGCAACGTGTTCCAGTGTCCCTGTGCCTCACAGTAAAGAATTTATTCCTAATATCTACTCTAACTCCCCTCTTTCAATTTAAAATCATTACCCCTCATCCTATTGCTACACTTCCTGCCAAAGAGTCAGTCTCCAGGTCTCTTTTAGGCTCCCTTCAGATACTGGAAAGCTGCTATAAGGTCTGCAGAGCCTTCTCTTCTCAAGGTTGAAAAACTCCTTCTCTCCCAGCCAGTTTTCATAGGAGAGGTTTTCCAGACCTCTGATCATCTTTGTGGCCTTCCTCTGGACCTGTTCCAACAGGTCCATGTCCTTCCTGTGCTGAGGACTCCGGAGCTGGACACAGTAGTCCAGGTGGGGTCTCAAGAGAGCAGAGTAGAGGGGTAGAATCACTTCCCGCAACCTGCTGGCCAGGTCTGGACCTGCACTGCCAGCTCATGTTGAGCTTCTCATCCATGAGCACTCCCAAGTCCTTCTCCTCAGGGTTACAATGGTGGGATTTCATTTAGTATCTCTCTCCTGACTGCATTAATGTTTTCAGGAAGAATATTCTCAGAATCAAAATACACACATAATAGTAAGTTCTAACATTTGGAGCCATGATTTTACATCACTAACTTTTTACTTTGTTCTGAGAAATGTTTAATTAGAGGAAATCTGAATGAGTCAGAACTTTCTTGTGTTTTATTTGCTCCAGTTTTAAGAGTTAGGTCTCAATAAACAGAGTAAGGTATTTCATTACTTAGAAATGTAATGAGCAGTTTTTAATAAGACAACTCAGGTGAGGAATTTAGGAAGTTGAATTGGAGTTATCAACTTTCTATATAGTCCCCATTAAGAGACAGATGGCTCACTATATACAAATTTAGTGTTAAAAATAACCTGATGTAGAGGCTTTTATTGGTGTTTTTTGATTTACATGGAGCTTCTTGGGTTTCGGATTTTTATTTTTTTTATGGTTTGGTTGGGTTTTGTTGGTTGGTGGTTTGGGGATTTTTTATTATTTTTTGTTGGGTTTGGTTGTATGATTTTTTGGTTGTTTTGTGTTTTGTTTTTTTTTTTTTTCCACAAAACTTGAATGAGCATATGTGGTAATTGTATGGGAGCACCCAGCCGAACCGGTTTCGGAGCACAATAGGTGAGATGCAGGGAGTTGTCATGCGACTCAGCTTCATCTCTGCCTTGCTTCCTC
>JAOTQQ010000001.1:159306405-159319837 GCA_026546715.1 Gallinago undulata | reverse complement strand
GCTTGCATTTGTGACCAACAGGTCCAACAATGCATCTCCTCGAGTAGGGCTAGTTATTTCTTGTCTCAAGAAGTTGTGTCTGGTTCTAGCAACAGGTCTCCTACCCACTCTTTGTTACCTGAATCTAAACCAGACAAGACAGTCCCTTTGCACCTCAAGGTTCGAACTTCCACAGTATGACTTCCAGCTCCTGACAGAAAGGCACTTCTCTGCTGCCCCATGTCATCATGACCACTATAATCTATACTGTACAAAAGCTAGTGAAGAGGTCTTTAGAATATGGCAAAAAGCAGAGCATCTAGATAGGTGTCATGGTGCTATCAAATGGGAGCTGGAGCCATTATTGCTGACTGGAATGAGGCCAAACAAATATTTCTGTGAGGAGAAAAATTATTCATAACCCTAATGCAGGGGTTGGTCCCTATACTTCCTCTCTATTAACTTCAATGATACATGCTCTTAAACAAATGGCAGGACTACGGGACTGTAACCCTCCTCCTCCCTGAAATACTCCTGATGGGTTTTCTGAATGGACAATGAGACTGATTACTTGGGATGTCTTTAAGGAACACGGTGTTACAGTCTGAGACATAAGACTGTGATAGCAACAGCAGAAGGGAAAACAAGACTCTCAAAATGTAGTGTCTCTGGGGGTGAAGGGTTCAGCCTTAATGTTACGCAGTAGGAACACTGTTTTAAAGGCTCACAGGCTGCAAAACTGGATAGCTCCTATGGGAAAGCAGCAAGGACAGGGAGCCACTGCCAGAACAACAGTCTGTAAAAGAGAAGTTCATGTCAAGATTGCCCAAGCACCAAAGAGAAATTCTAAGGGACAAAACGTTCAAAAGCTCCCCATTAAAACTAATCTATCTTACACAAAAGAACCCCCTGACAAACAGAAAGGAGTTTTAGAATTAAGATGCTCGTGGGATTAGGTTTTATGACAGGTCAGTTACAGATACTATAGGATTAATTATGAGAGAGATTGCACTGCCCCTGGATGCTGGCAGTATTGTCCTGCCTGCTACCCCAACCCTATTACTAGAAAATGATCAGAGGAACTTCCGATTGTCCGTTCCAACCACCAAAATTTTTTTCAATTAATATTAGTGAAAACCCTTATATAATGCCAATAGTGAATGATAAATATTTTGCATCTTTTCTCACTACTTGCTGCTTCCCTTCCACTACAAATCTTATTTTGAATTACTATCCCCAAAGGTAAATAACAAGGACTTAGTCAAACGGTTAGCTTCTTAGGCATAACCTGGCAAGGCAGCAATGTATTCCCTCTGATAACCTTGCAGCAACTTAAAATCACCCTCTGAAAAGGAGCACCAACAAGCCTTATGGTCTTTTGGATTTTGGTGAGCAGGATTTGATATAATTGCTTGACCCTTATATAATTTATATGTTACCAGTTATTCTTGAAGAAGCATTTGGTTTATTAATACATGATGTTTCAGAATAGCAGGCTATGTAATACTGGACCCCTGTTTTAGATTATGTACAGGGCTCATAGAAAAAGGATATCAACGGGGATTGTATCAACAAAGTTCAGATAAAAACCAATTAACTCTTATTTGATTTGGATCAAATGGGATGACAATGTTCCTAAGTATGATATTCACCTTGGGAAAACTCACTGCTTATACAGTCCCATTAGATAAAGAAACCATCACATTATCAGCAACCTTAGAAATATTCATTATTCTTAAAGGAATTAGAGAACCTAATCCTGTTCTAGAGGGAACTGTATTCCCCACTGTGACATCCACTTAGGGGTGCCCAACAAACACAGATGGAAGACCTACAAGAAATGAATGAGCTTCTGGAGAAAGATCTGAAGGCCAGAGGAGATATCCTAGAGCATCAAGTAAAGCAACACTGAAAAACTCAATTTAGGCAACTAAACTCCACCCTGTATTTATCAATAATTTGGATATTGAAATATTCAATGTATGTGGCCTTCAATAAATGCTAAGTATGTTTTAATGTTTTTGAAAATGCATGCAGACATGGCACCCAAGTTGAACAATCTCTTAAAATTAAAGTTCTTCTTTGATGGTTTGGGGTCTTTTGACTCAGACCAACTGACAAAAAAATCAGAGCAAAAGTAAACATTTAAAAGCTGAGTCATGAACGTTTCCGTCTATGTTATTAAATCCTGAAAATTAATTTCACCTGAAGTTATAAATTGATTATTTTTATGTGTTGTTGGTTTATAAACAAGCTAGTTAATTTTAAAACTTTTTGATGATATAAAAGGCTATTTTTGAAAAAAATTAGTAAATATAGTTGAAACTAAATTCACTGTCGTTTGAAAAAATGTAATTATGTTTAATTTTCTATCTCAAAAATTTAGCAATTCTAGCAAAAATGGACTTTTTATTCATGAAAAGGTTGATTCAAACAGATTTCATAGTATCCTATTACTAATACACTTTATTTATTGCTGCAATGTGCTACTTGTTTAGGAATTGCCTGGTTGTTTTGGTTTCCAGATGACCCTTATTAATTACTTGTGTAAAGACAGATTTATGGAGGCCTAGAAAAATAAAGATGATGAAATGTTGCATTACTTTATCAGAAGAATGTCCTGATACTCTTCTTTGGGGAATGATGTGTAAGAAAATGAGGAAGTAATAACAGAAGAATTGGTTTTGAAGAAGGACACTACAATGCAGGCAAATAATCCCACATAAAGGAGAGAGGGGAAGAAACACACAGAGCTTGACAGTAATAGTAGAAGGAGAATACAAATAAACTAAGAGGATGTGCAGAGTATTCAATCCACAAGGACATATTTGGTGAAAGATCAGAAATATCAGGATCAGGAGAGAATTAGGAATTACTCATTTGAGAAAACTGAAGTTGGAATTAAGGAAGAGACGAGTTATTGAAAAACACTTAAGGAGAGGATGTGGAGAGAAGGAGCCTGATCATTAAGGAAGAGAAGGATGCTGTGCCTGTGAATATTGCTGTCATTCATATGGGGGGCAGACAAGAATTGTGGGACCATAGCTGAAAGTGGTAAGCTTTGAAAATCAGTATTAGAATATGAAATGGGGAGGCAAAGTGTGATGATTGATAAAAATCTGAATATGACAATATAAAAAACTGTGGCAAAGTTGATTTTGAAATTTTGATTTTGATAAGTGAAGAAAAATGTGTTCAACATAAATCAACAGAAAGCCAATGTGAAAGCTCAGTGACATTTTATGAAAGTATCTTATTACTTTGTTAACCTTATGACCCTGGTGCAAAATTGTTTGGAGCATTCATTCATGTTTTTTTAAAAATTAGTCACTCAGCCTGCTTCAGTAAAGTATGCAGAAGAGATTTTGGTTTTTGTTGTTTAATACTAGGGCAAAATTCATCCAGACAAAAAGTACAGAATCCCTCTTTTTTTGCTTCTACAGTCATCAGTCAGTTTAGCACTCATATATAGCAGCACCTGAGAGCTCAGACTAACCTAAGATACTGTCCTATCTGACTAGTGGACAGAAGTACTGACACAGAATCACAAAATCATCATGGTTGGAATGGACCTCTGAGATCACCGAGTCCAACCATACACACACAAAACTCCCTACAATCTTGGCCAGTAGAGCATGCCCTGAAGTTCACATCTACATCTCTTAAAATCATAGAATCATTTGGGTTGGAACGGGACCTTAAAGATCATAGAGTTCCAACCCCACTGCCATGGGCAAGGTCACCTCCCACTACACCAGGTTGCTCAAAGCCCCATCCAGCCTGGCCTTGAACACCTCCAGGTACGGGGCATCCACGACCTCCCTGGGCAACCTGTTCTAGTGCTTCACCACCCTCACTGTAAAGAATTTCTTCCTAGTATCTAATCTAAATCTCCCCTCTTCCAATTTAAAACCATTGCACCTTGTCCTGTCGCTATACTTCCTCATCAACAGTTCCTCTCCAGCTCTTCTGTAGGCTCCTTTCAGATATTGATAGGCTGTATGAGGTCTCCCCGGAGCCTTCTCTTCTCCAGGCTGAACAACCCCAGCTGTTTCAGCCTGTCTTCATAGGAGAGGTGCTCCATCCATTCTTAAATATCTCCGGGGATGGTGACTCAACCCTCTCCCTGGGCAGGCTGTTCCAGTGCCTGACCACTCTCTCAGTAAAGTAATTCTTCCTAATATCTAATCTAAACCTCCCCTGCTGCAACTTCAGACCATTTTCTCTGGTCCTTTCATTATTCCCTTGGGAGAAGAGGCCAACACCCACTGCTCTACAGCATCCTTTCAGGTAGTTGTAGAGGGCAATGAGGTCTCCCCTCCATCTCCTCTTCTACAAACTAAACATGCCCTGGGGGAGCTGCCAGTAGCCAGTGTGGTGCTGTTAGCCTTGGATTTTGGGGTGTCCGAGATCTCACATTTGGCAACATTTTATCCATGTACTCAATCAAACTCAGTGTAAACAAGTATGAGGGGCACCAGCGGAACTCCGTAATCTGCAGTTTAGGAAGAAAATTAGGCTCACCTGGATTTCAAAATGCCTGCAAGAGAGAAATTTCTTGTTTAAAACTTGTGGTTTTAAACAACCACAAGGGAGGAGAGAATCCTGTTTGCCTTACCTGTTTGTCAGCTCCATGCTGAGACAATTAGAGCATTCCTGAAGAAATGTGTCCCTCAGTGAGCACCAAGCAGAGGGCAGGTTGAGACAGATGCAGGGGCAGGGGAAAAGGAGAGTGGCACAAGACAGAGCAAACATAAGCAAACAGAGAGAACGCTGCGAAAAGCAGGGTGCAAATATGGCCAGTACTCAGAGATGACAGACAGGAAGCCTAAAATAGCCCCCAGAAACCACTGAAAGGCTGCTTGACTTTGAGCAGCTAAGAGCACCTTTATCATATTGCTCTTGAAAAAGCTGAATGTCAGGTTTCTGCAGAAAAATAAACACACAAATAAGAAACTTCATTTGGATGTCACTTGGATTTTTGTCTTGTTACTGATACTTTTCTTCTTTTTTTCTTTTTCTGTCTAGGACATAAAGTTTGTAATCTACAAACTCAAATGCTTGAATTTTAGTGCTGTATTCAAATAATCACACAACTATACTGGTGGAAAATAGCTCCAGGAAAAGACATATATTAGCTATATACTACTTGAAAGCTTAATTCCTAGTCATAATTGGTACTTCAAAGGGTGAACAAAATAAGGATGTGTCAATATCTGCTTTTTACGTTACTGTCCACTACAGGTCACTAACAAAGCCCGTTATCTGACTAGATATATCTGTGATTTTACTAGTCTATCTGTTCTTACACTAAGGAATTCTTCATTAACTGCTGTGTCAGTAAAATTTGTACTGTTTTAAAGCAATTTATTCTAGTAGTGGCTCCTGCAGCAATACAGCTGACTTATGCCTTCCCTGTTGATTAAGAGTTCAGATGATCAATCCGGAGAAATAAAATAATTTTAAGAGACTAGTGATGAAAGCAGTAAAGGGAAGAGTTCATTTTGAACACTACCAGCTTGCTTTGCCATTCATGCAAAAGTATAAAAGGTTGTTAAGATGATGTTGATCTTAACTTGCTTTCAGGAATAAAGGAGAAGGATGTAAAAATAAATGTTTTTCACTTTTTTATTCACTAATTTTCTTTACTAAGCCAAGGCCATGTCTCATCTTGTTACCTGTTGAAAAGTTAAATAGCATGCAATTTAATTGCATGCACAATTAGATAAACAATTGTCAGTGGTGGCTGTGACAATTTCATGTTTTTGAAAAAGTAGTGCTAAGGACCAATATAAGACACAGATAAAACAAAGAAAAGGAATATGATTTAACTGTCTATTTCTCTTCCTTATGAGTTCATTCCAAGTTTATGCCCTTACAAAATAGTATTTTGAAATGGCATTAACGACGTAACATTAGAAGACTTTTTTAAAAATGACTTAAAACTACATCTGAGTTACAGACCATTTTCCTTGAGAACTCTCCCGATAAATGCATTGCAACCAAGTGAAAAACATATTCTTTTTCCTGCTGTGATTGCATATTTGTACTCTTGAGTGCAAGCACATATATTTGCAATTTCTTCCTGACAGCCTGATTAACCTTGAAAAGTTGCAAAATGAAAAAAAAAAATTCATAGTTAACTTTTCAAAGATACTTTGTAAAAAACCCCAAAACTAATCATCTGTAAATAGCTGCTAGGAGCTTATTATATTTTGTATTCTTTCTTATTTAATGTATAAAATTTCACTTTATAAAATTAATAATGTCAAAATAAGAGTTAGAATTGCATATAGGTTCACAGAACTTATATATTGGCCCTTTCATTGGGTATAGGTGTCAAGGTCTTGGTGAGAGGGGCTGGGAGATATCTGTGATAAGCAGCCATGACTGCCTCATTTCATATAAAGCTTGCTCCAGAGGGCCCACCACAGGGGAAGATTGAGCCCCTCAGCCATGATGGCAGCATCGCAGGCAAGGTGTATCTAGGAAAAGGAAAAGTGATGCCTGAGAGAGGAGTGGAAAAATAAAATGTGAAAAACAACCTTGAAAGCACCAAGATGAGAGAAGAAGGAGGAGGTATTCCAGGTGATGGGGAAGACATTCCTCTGCAGGCCCATGGAGAAGACCATGATGGAGCAGGTGGGTATTTCCTGAAGGAACTGCAGTCCATGGGGGAACCATGTTGGAGCAGGGGCAAAGTGTGAGGATGAAAAAATATCAGAAAGGAACTGTTATGGACTGACCACAAACCCCCATTCCCCACTCCCTTGTGCCCCTCAGCAGAGTGAGGAGAAGGTAAAGGAGTCAGGAATGAAGGAGTGAAGTTGGGCCTAGGAAAAAGGGGTGAGGTGTGTGGGGGTTGTTTTAATTTGTCTTTGTTTGTCATTACCCAAAAATGCAAAATTAATTAGAAAAAAAAAATAATTCCCCAAGTTGAGTCTGTTTTGCCTTTGATCATAATTGGCAAGTGATCTCCCATGAACTTTTTCATCTTATTTTCTCTTCCTGTCCTTTTGAGAAGGCGAATGAGAGAGCATCTGGGTTGGCGACTGGCAGGTAGCCAAGGTCAAACCACCACAGCCATTAACCAAGAAATCATGTCTACTGGTGCATACTATTCATAAGGAGAAAAATAGATTCAATTAAAGTTTTACTTATTATTGATTCTCAGAATTAATTTTTACTATGTCAAACTGAGATACAGTATTAGAATGCATAGACCGAATAGTAACTTATGTCATTAACCACTTAAGAGAGTAATAAAAAAGTGTAATATCTTAAATTTCTATATCTCTAGGGATTTTATTTTTTTTAATAGTGTATAAATGGGCTGAATTGTTGTGCCAGTATTAAAAAGAATGTATCAAAACACACCATAATCTAAATAAAAAAAGAAGATGAGGGGGGAAAGACTGAAGAATATCAAATAAAGATGCTGTAGGGAAACATTCAAATCAATGTAAATAATACTAATAATGTTAATTTTCTGCATAGTAGATAGTATGGGGCTATGATTGGGATTTGTGCTGGAAACAGTGTTGATAATGTATGGATTGTTTAGTTATTGCTGAAGAGTACTTACATAAAGTCAAGGTCTTTTCAGCTCCTCATACCACCCTACCAGCAAGTAGACAGACCGAGGTACACAAATTGGGAGTAGTCACAGTCAGGACAGTTGATCTGAAATGACCAAAGAGATATTCCATATCATATGGTATCATGCTCAGCAACAAAATGAGGGGGAAAGTTGGCTAGGGAGCTGCTGCTCAGGGATTGACTGGGTGTTAATTAATCAGTGGTGAGCAATTGTTTACATTTGCATCACTTGTCTTTTTTGGTTTTATTTCTCTTTGTTATTTTTCTTTTAATTACATATTGTTATTGTTATTTTATTATTGTTGTTGTTGTTATTAAACGGTTCTTATCTCAACCCATGAGGTTTTTTTACTTTTACTTTTACTCATCCAGTTCTTCCCATCATCCCACTGGAGGAGCGTGAGGGATTGGCTGTATGGTTCCTAGTTGCCAGCTGGGGTTAAAGCATGACACTTCTACTGCCAACTGGTTGGTTAGCTTAATTTAATTTATGAATATGAAATGGTAAAGATCATGTAAACTCCTATGAAACCAGAGTACAAATAAGTATTAATATGTAAACAAAATGAATTGGAGAAAGATGCAAAATCTCAATATATTTAGAGCAGAAGATGAAGACTTAAGATATTAACTTTGATGTCCATTAGAAAACAAATAAATGCTTTATTGGAAAGTTACAGAATGATATTTGAAAAAAAAAAAAATCCTTGGACAGGTGTTAGTTCTAGAATTTTCAGAAGATTTTACCAGCAGGGGAGTTTATTCCATGACCAGTTTAATTTTTCCTTTCTGAACTGTTATGTTGTCCATGACTAGATTGTCATATTTAAGATACTTTGATTTATTTATGCATAAGAGCAGCTGAAAAGTGTTGATATTTTTCTTATATTGGAAAGTCACATGTGAAGTAGGATTTCTTTATAATCACAGGCATAAACCTAAGTAAATTAGGCCCTAAATGATGCAAATATCTCCCTCTGTTTCCTTTCCCACTCTCACCCGATGTTCAAGGTATATATAAATTAATTTTGTGATTACATGGAAATTTAACTACATTATTGAATTATGCCTGTTCAGCTTTCTCCTTTGGAAAACAATGGCACTGCACTTAAACAAAACTCAGACAGGCTTCTGTGTCTTATCTAATCCAACTGTTTTTAAGAGGAAACATTTAGAAAGTGATATATTACCACATTCAAGGATTTAAGATGAATTGTTACAGCAACATCATCTACATTTTTTTGATCGTGACCTCAGCACAGTAGAAAGAATGACTTCAGCCCATCTTCTTGTTTACATGGCTATGGCCTTTACATAGTTGTCCGCAGATACTGATGTTGTTATCACCTAACAAGCCCATGTAACAGTTGTTCTCTATGTTTTCTGACAACAGTCCAGGTATTTATGGACTAAATTTACTCTGTGAACCATTAGCTCAATGTTACTCAATGCACACTTGAGGAATATAATTGTGTTGCACTGTAATTCTATAAACAGAGATGCTTTAAGTTATTTAAGCACTTTAAATATGTTTAGCTTCTAATCCCAATAAATTAGCAACTGATAAAAGAATTAGGTGCCAAAAAAGACACCATTTCTTTTGTAGCTCAATCTGACTAGTAGCACACACACAAAAAAAAAATTATGAGAACAAAAATATCAATTATATATGTGTTGTAACAAATATATGTGTTCATGGGGAAATCAAAAAACAAAACACAAATAACCATGTTTCAGTAGTTAGGACACAAGTCTACAAAAGATAATCACCTGGAATGTATATGCACCAAGAACTTTATTATGTATTAAAATTTGTGAAAGGTTGAGGTTCTTGTGCAAGTGGCAAAAATCAGTTATCATCATATAACTCTTCTATTCCTTATTAAATTTATTTCAAACTGAGGAAAATAAGAAAAAAAAGAACTGACCATACTTTTTCATTCTGAATTTTTAGTTACAAATACTTATAGAGGCATATTGAAATCTGGGACATGAGCTAAGCAAGAATTTTATTCCAAGATGAATTTTAAAATTAGCGAAGGATTAGGACAATTTATTTAAAATTTAAAAAAACACTTTTTTTTTTTCCTATTAACCTTTAACTGACAAACATCGAGTCTGATAAACATACCTTTTTCAAACAGCTCAAATGCAAGAAATCCTGACTAGTGTCACCCAGTTTCTTTGGAACTTAGCTCTAATTTTAAAGCATGTTCTATCCCCACACAGTAGAGCTAGAAATAACTATTTCTGTTTATCTAGCAATTTGCTGTGGCTTCCTTTACTTTTAAACTGTATGCAAGCATATCGATATTTCCTTATTTGCAAATTGCCTTCATTTTTTTTTATGATTTCTTGTGAGTTTTTTTGGCTTTAGTTGAACCAGAAATACCAAAGTTTTTCTTGCATAGGGCGTGCAATTACCCTCTATTATAGTATGTACTTAAAAGGTAAGACCCTGTTAATGACAAAATTAGTGAGTTCCTTAGAGCAGTAGAGGTTTTTTGTTTGGTTTTCTTTTGTTTTAAAGTGACCATAATGCATATCATTCTAATGCATTAGTGTGTGCTATCCAATCTCTGTAGGAGAGCAGAAAGAAATATGAGAGAGTAAAGTGCATGATTACTTCCACTTTATCTTTGAGAGATTTGCCTATTTACAATGTTCACATCTAAGGAAAGCTACTTAGGAAGCTCCTAAGGAAAAAGTAAGAGGGATCAATGAAAATATTCATGAAGTAGGCAGTGTCCCTCTGTGAAATATTCTGAAAAAAAGGATTATTATTAATAGAAAGGTGTATCTTTGGATTATATGTTATCAGGTTAGAATAAAACTATGGGGAAAAAAAACACCACACAACCTTGGGAAAACAGTATTTTCCAAGAATGCTTCTACAGATGCTCATTAGGTCAGTTTTAATAAAAGTAATTTTACAGTTCAGAGTCAAGATTATAAAAAAGCCTCCTAAGTTTATCATTCTATGCTTAAGAAAGTTTGAGGTAATTTTACTAAGTGCTTGCTACAATTAATGGTTCCACTGAATTAAGGTATCAGATGCATTTTTACAAAAATTAAATGGTGGGAATTCAGTTATTAAAAATGTAAGTTTCTGCTTGCAGAATCTCACAATTTCCAGAGTTTCATCACAAGAGAAAAATATCATGTATTTAGTTAAGACTTCTTGCAGATTATTAATGACTTCATTCATGTTGAGCTTGATATACAGCAAACAAATAAGCACATATGCATATGCAACTAATAATCTAACTTCCTCTGAGCTTTTGGTGTCTGGCTGTTTTAGATACAAAAATGTAGCTTGATACATAGAGAAGATATGGGTTTGCTCTTTCTATAACTTTAGACAGGTAATTGAGGCACCTAAGGGGTGAACCACAGAATTGTAGCATGGTTTGGGTTGGAAGGGACCATAAAGGTCATCTAGTTCATTACAGCCCCAGGTAAAAGTCTCTTTCTGTATTTCATATAAGCTCCCTTTAAGTACTGAAAGGCAGCAACAAGATTTCCCAGAGCATTCTCTTCTCCAGGCTGAACGACCACAACTCTCTCAGTGTTTCTTCACTGAAGAGGTGTTCCAGCCCTCTGAACATTTCTGTGGCCCTCCTCTGGACCTGATATAACTTGTCCATGTCTTTCTTATATTGGGAGGCCCCAGAGCTGGATGTAGTGCTCCAGGTGGGGTCTCACTAGAGTGGAGTAGAGGAGGTCACTCCAACTTCTGTGTGGATATGAGCACTTCTGTGCTTATAAACTCAGTCCTTGATAGTATAACTTCGAGAAGTGACAAATAATGATTTAAAAAAATCACTTCTCCAAGTCCCTGGTTGTTAGACACAAATGTTGCAGTCCATGAATTCCATAAGCATCTCCCCTTTTTTTTTATTTCCCAGTCAACAGGCATCTTCTTGAAGACTGAGTAATGATCCATAGGTTACTATGGCTGGTTTTACTATTGGCATGACAACAGGTGACTAAGATTCTGTTTTATTGATTTTATTGGGAGCTTGCTGCCTACATGAGGCTATTACTAAACAGAAAATTAACTTTAAACTTAATTTCCTTAGGTCATTTAAATGCAAGATTACATTACTATCATCTCCTTAATCATCTTTGAAAAGCGAGACTGTCATGCATCTCAATTTTTAAGTAAAGACCTGACTTTGTGCCTACCTTCACACTAAGAGTTTCCACAGAGCTTCATTCTCCATAAGGAATTAATTTAAGACTCATGTGTGCTGCATCTTTTTCTTTTTTTTTTTTCCCCTGTTGTTTTCTTAGCATTAGCTGTTCCTGAACACACAGTGCTTCCCAGCATGAAGTATGGATTTTATGTATATGATCTAGGAGTATGGATTTTCCTGCAGCTGTCAGAGTGGACAATAGACAGACATTACAATACTCATCATTGTAATTACTTATTACAGGGACTGTCTTTTCTTTATCCCTTGCTGCTACTTTCCAAATTAAAACACTAATAGTGTATAGAAATTCTGAACAGAAATATAAGCAGAGGCAGGAAGAATGAATGAATTTTGTTGTTTATATAATTAAACTTCCCACTCTCTTGTATCTCAACTGTTCTTTGTAGCTTTCCTACTGATAAGTGAAGGCCACTGACACTATGGCATTATAATATTTGATAAGCCAGGCAGAAGTTTTTGTCTCTTACTTCAGAAACCCTTAAGGTACTAAATAACAAACGATTGCACAAGGTTCATACTGTACCTGTAAGCAAAGAGGATTCCTTAATGTAGGTAGATGTTTTTGCATTAAACAAATCACTCTGCATTATTTTATCAGTAATAACAAATACCAACAGATTAGTAGAAACCTGTCTTTCTGAATGTCATTGTAAAATGAAATTGCAATAACTCTTACTGTTAGCAAGCAACATCTATGAAAGAGGTTAAATGCTAAAATTTACCATATTATATTAGCTGCCAGAAGTTTCCTGTGATACAGATTATTTTGATTTTATGTAACTTGGCCAGATTAATTTGTTTCCAGTCACTGAAAACTTACAAGGAAGAATCTTTGTTAACTTGCATTTTATGCAAATAATATACAGTATAAAAATTTAACATACATACATTTAACCTCTGGAGATCTTCTAGTCCAACTGGCCTGCTCTGAGCAGGGCCAATGAGATCAAGTTGGTATCCACCATTTTTTGTTGGCACTGGAAGCAACTGAGGAGTCTGGTTCTACATTTTTATTGAGATAGATTAATACCTCCTGCTGGAGGAAGACCCCTCTCATCTTTCTCTTGTCCAGGCTGAACAACCCCAGCTCTCTCAGACTCTCCTGGTATGACAGTTGCTCCAATCCCTTAATCATCATCTTGGTCCTTTGATGAACTCACTCCAGTATGTCCACATGTCTCTTATTCTGAGGAATCCAGACTTAGAAACAACACTGCAAATGTGGCTTCACCAGTGCTGAATAGACAGGTAGTATAATTTCCCTTGACCTTCTGGCAACACTTTTCCTCAAGAAGTCCAGGAGGCTGTTGGCATTCTTTGTCACTTGGCCATATTGCTGCAGGATGCCCAGCTCTTTCTCAGCGAAGCTGCTTTCCAGTTGGTTGGGCTCCAGCATATATCAATGTATAGGAGTAGCTCCTGCCCAAGTGCAGAACTTCGCACTACCATTAAACGAACTGCATGAGGTTCCTTTCTGCTCATTTCCCCAGCCTGCTGAGGTCCTTCAGAATGACAGCACACCCATCTCGTATATCAGCCAGACATGCCAGTTTTGTACCTGTACTGGGTCTGGTGGAGAAAAGGTTAATTTCTTCCCAGGACCTAGCAGGGACTCAGGTATTCCATCCCATGTG
>JAOTQQ010000001.1:159271737-159298275 GCA_026546715.1 Gallinago undulata | reverse complement strand
GGCTGGACATACGAGATTTTTCAGATTTTCAGCCAAGTCTTTCTTGCAGGCTAATGAAATGCTGAGGGAGGATATATTTAAGAATGAATGAACTCATCTCTCTCAATCTTTCCTTATCCATAATGGGCTCCAGTACTGATCACCTTGGAGATCCATTTCTGGATCTACTTCGGTAGGACAATATCTTTTTTTGTGTACTTGGGAGACCAAAACTATCCCCAAGGTATGGTCTTATAAATGACAAATAGAGGAGAATAACTTATTCCCTTGACATGCTGACTATACTTTCACTGACACAGTATGGAGTATGCTGCATTGGAACAATGCTGACTTTCAGTGAACTAACTGTTAACCAAGATCCCCAGCTCCTTTTCTACAGAACTGCTACCTAGCCAGTTCTTCCTCAGACTCTGCTGAAAATAATCCATTCTGCCACAGATGTAGGATTTTTCATTTACATTTGTTGTATTTCACAATGTTTTCATTAGCTACAGGAGACTGTATCAAAAGCCTTGCTAAAGTGAAGGCAAATGACATCCACTGACTCTCAGCCAGTGCCTCAGTCATCTCATCATACCAAACAGTTTGGCTGGTCGCTCAGAATTCACACTTTCCCAGTTGCCTTCCTGTTCCTCAATATAGCCTTTAGGTGTATTTGCTCTGTGATCCCTCAGTAATCTGTCCGTTTTCCACCTCCAATACACTTCCTTTTTGCCTTTAACCTGAGTCAGGTACTCCCTGCTGAGGCAAGCTGACCTTTTCCTATTACTGCTTGTTTTTTTTAATGTTGAAGATGAGCTGTTCTTGTGCATTAAGGAGGCTGTATTTGAAGACAGGCCAGTTCTCATAGAATCCATTGGCCTTCATGGCAAGCTGTCAAGGAAAGGAGCTGTTCAGGTCCTGAACAAACCAGTATCCATCCTTTTGCAGCCCAGAGTCTTTGATCTGCTTTTGGCTTTCCTCAGGATGTTAAACTCTGTCTCATGGTCACAGCAACTAAGGCTGCCATTGTCTACCATAACCTTGGCCAGTTCTTTTTGCTTTGTGATTAGCAGACTCAGTGAAGGATCTTCTCTTTTTGGCCTATCAAGGACCTGTATCACATATTTGTCTCCCAGGCACTGGAAAGCACTTTCCTTGTTTGTGCCCACTATTGTGTCCTCTCCATGAAATGTGGAGTTGTTAGAGTCCTCAATTAGTGCCAGATTCTATGATCAAGAGATTTCTTCTAGTTGTTTCTAAAATATACAAACATGCCCCAATTTCCTTCATTGCATCCCACAGAGACTTTTGATTACCTTTGATCTGTTCAAAATCATCCTCAGCATTATACTTTTTTGCAAAGAGTGGTAGTTGCATTGCTGGACAAACTTTGCCAATCAGTCTGTGGTGTCCCAGGTCCAAAAGATTCAACAAACCTCTGAAGATAGCAGGTCTTTCAGAAGGGACTCCACCGCTACTTTTACTCATCATTTCTTCTTTGTGATTAAGGTTCCGGTCAGACAATTAAGTTTCAAGAGCCTTCCCTAGCAAATTCTCTCCTGTCTGAAAACATGCTGAAGGATAAAAAGACCTTATCTTTGTGACAGAAATCATAAGTCTTCTTGTGAGTTCTTCAGAGCTGCAACTGGGGAGAAAATGAGGGGAAAGATTGTGAGCTATGAGGAGGAGAAATGTAAGGAATACTCAAAATATCTCTAAGATATAATCTTTTAGAAATAAATTTTGGAAACTGGTTTGATGTTGCATGCTGTCCACCAAAAAACATTGCATTTTGAGTGAGCCTATAAATTTTCATTGCATGGTGTTAAAACTTTGTTATGTACGGCCACCTCCTATAACTTAAGCAAACTTTTAATTCCTTTATAAAGCAGTATAAGTATTTCCTGAGTAAGTTCAAATGATGTTGAACTTTCCAATTACTGAAATTTCAAAAGGTGAGAGTGTAGGTCATTAGAGTAAGACTTGAAAGATGCTGTTTTATTCACCTTGATTTTTCTTATGCTTCAGTTTTGGTCTTTTCTATGGTTTAAAACTCATATGAAAGGCACTGTGACTCTTACAGTCTCAATATAAGGGAAGAGTAACGAGAAAATATCATGTGTAGACAAATAGAAGAGTTTTTAGAAAAATTAAAGGTCATAAAGTCATTTCTACTTTACAATAATGTTTTATGTTTTAAGTCCAGTTTCTGTTTGGAAAGGAAATTGAAATGCAGATCTGGGCATAAGACCTCTTTATCATAAAAACTCAATTTAATATTTGTATATATAAATATTTGTAAATGTAAATAAATGTTCCTCTACCTCATTAGGGAGATAAAAATTAATAATAATGTCTAGACTTAAATTTCTCTCACTTCTCTCACTATAGAATCTATCTATATATAGATATCTATATCTATCTATAGATAGATTCTATAGAACTATAGAATTGGTTTGAATTGCTTTTGTTGAATAATTCACTCATTTCACTCTGTATTCTAGAAGACTTCAGTGAAGTAGAATACTTTTTAGATACTGTCAAACAATTTATTTTCATTCATATTACAAATATATTTAAAATAATGGGAATTAGGAGATGAGTGTGTCATCTCCTCTTTGGTTTTTACACTTCTTGGGAAAACAAGTTTAGATTTCCTTTAAGAAATAATTTAAAAATTATATCATCATGATTCATCAGTTCATTGGAAAATCTTCAGTTATTTGAGTTTGCATTGTTTTAACACAAACATATTTGTTATTTTTAACTACATCAGAACTTAAACTTATTTTAAGAACAATGGCTTAGTCATGTGGAATACTTGATGGAAAAGCTGAGGACTGAGTATGTATATGCGTACTGTGTAGCATATACAGATTTAAACCAGCAGGACAACTGAATGTGCACAAAATAATATTTCTCTGCTAATACCTTACACATTTTACTAGCCAGAGTTGAAAGTATTTCAGAGTTGAGAGTATTCTGTAGGGAATTTTACTGTAGCACACACAGACACACTCATTTACATCCTCACACAGGATTTATGTGTTAATAAATTACATGTAACTATATATATGTTACACGTTGGGAAGTAATATATTAAAGTCCCGAGTCAATCTGGTTTCCAAGAGTTCAGTTTTATTTTACACTCAGAGAAGCAAACTTCAAGTCCCTTTGTATTTAAGAGAAAAGAAAAGGAAAGGAAAGGAAAGGAAAGGAAAGGAAAGGAAAGGAAAGGAAAGGAAAGGAAAGGAAAGGAAAGGAAAGGAAAGAAATTTAAATATCTGTATTAGTAGGCAAAGAAAACTGCAGTAATACTTTCCGTTCATGGTGATCATTAAAATCATTAAAATTAATTTTAAAATTATAGATTACAGGATGTTATTTATGTAAAGATCAATATAGTTCTTCATTTTAGAAAGGGATTTACATTTTTTAGTTGACTAAATATTTGAGAGTTTTGAGACAGTATAGGTTTATAGCAAAAATAGAATTGTTTGAAACTCTTAAGGTGTTTGATCAACAGCATTTTAATACTGAATAATAATCTTTTGGTCTGCCTAATGGAAAAGAACGACATTGTTATGTCTATTGGACTCTCAGAAACTAGTTCTTTTCCAAAACATTAGTAACTAAGTGGAGTGTAGGTTTTATAGCCACTTGGCTCTTATTGTGTTTGGACATAGGCTATAACAGTTTAATACTTGTAGCTGCCAGCATTTTGATATTTTTTTTTTACTCAAAAAAATACCCCAGTAAGTGTATTTATCTTATATTACTAGTGGTAAAATCTATTTTCATTTAGAGAAGATTGGTGAAAAGAAAACAGTGTGTGAAAGTGTACATTTTTAGTTCATGAAATCTCATTATCAATGTGATTATTGCAAACAAAACTTTTTTTAATGTACTTCAGGTACATGGAATTAAAAAAAAAAAACATTTTTTAAAATTGTACTATGATACGACTCATATGCAGCTTTTTTATATACACTATAAGCTGTACATCTATATGCAGAAGACTTTTCCCTCTAAAATAGATATAACCTGTACATCTGTATTTGACACAATTAGCTGATCCAGAAACAACAGATACTTGTCATATAGAAATTCTTACTTCTTTAGGCAGTCTTTCATATAAACATTTGAGCCCTCTTCAATGTGAATATTAGAACAATTATTTTCTGAACTGAGGAGACCTGAAGGAAAATTCTAACACAGCTGAAGTCTATAGGAATTGAAGTTGACTTCAGCATTATTTATGGAAACAGTCCAGATATTATTAGGTTAGAATGTATTTTTCTTATTAAACAACAGGCATTTAGTCATTGGAAGCCATTTCAATCCTTGCAAGTCATTTATTTATTTTACAGAGTAGGAAAACTTTCAGAATTTAAGCTCAGGTATTTTCCCAGTAAAAGTTCCTAGGAAGTGAAAGAAAAAGATTTGTTTTCTACTGAACTGCACTTAAATCTTTCTTCCCCATCCTTTTTCCTCCCATTCCCTTGTGTGATCTTTATTTCAAACGCATGAAGATCACCAGCTTAAAGTTTCCTAGTAGTTTCACACAAATGCACAAACAGCATCACATTCCCCAGTAGCTGGCATCCAGAGCTCTTGTCCTATTTACTGGCTGGTTCAACATGATGTTCACACACAGAGGCTCAAAATAGGGAGGGCATTCACATAGAAGACAGAAATATGATTTAGTAAGAATGTGGGACAGACTGTAGTGATCACGCTAGCACTCAGTCTGACAAGTATAACGACCAGCTTCTACCAGTATGTGATCTATCCCTTTTACACCCCTTTTCCCAAGTTTGTCATTTCCTGGTTGATCTTGATCCCTCCACTGCTCCATAAAAATTCAAACTCTCTGCTTTATTTCAAAAATCATCTTTCCCTGCATTCCCAAGGATGTAAATCAGGCATCCCAAATAAATCCTACAGCCCTTAAGGCAGAAACTTCCCTAGTTTGCTTCCATGTACCTGCTACCAAAGACTTTGTATACAATACAGTGACTTGCAGCTGCACAATTGTACAGAGAGATGAAAGATTAAATTCAGTTGCTGTAATGGGAAAATGGTGTTGTGATATTAATGGTTTTGACAGTCCTTAAAAAATGATTCAACTTTAGAACATATATTTCAAAATTGCAAGACCAAGGTAAAGTATACTTACTACTATCTAGACCAAGTATCATTTTTTAAGCACCATTACTACTTTTTCAGGAGCATATTTTAGTGAGAGCAGGGGCCTGTAATATCCATAAAGCAGGAATGCACTAAGAAGGACATTATGCTGGCTTGCCCTGAGCCCCAAAAAATGCTTGTTAAATTAGTGTTAGCAACTCTATATAGTATGTACACCCATTATTATAATAATAATATATAAGTAGTTTGTAACACTGTAAAGTCAAAGCTAGGAACAATCTGTAGGCATTTTACTTAAGTTTGTGACCACCAAAAGGACAAAGATATATGTAGCTCCACATAGCAAGGGATAACTATGTTGTTAAATGCAGGGGAGAAAAAAGTCATATTTAAAACAAAACAAAACAACAACAACAACAACAACAACAAAAGCAAAAAAAAAACCTCATTGCAACTCATGACCAATTTGCTTTTAAAAACCTACTTTAACTTAATAATTAAATCTAAGAGTAAAAGATATTAAGATGGGGAAGCAGGAAAATTTTAAACAGGTCTGCATTAGTATAAAGTTTTAACATATCTTTTTCTCTGTAGATTGTTGAGGCACTACACAGAAATATTATGAATACTTTAAAAAATGCATTAATAATTATATGTTCCTACTTTTTTTTTTGTTTATTTTCTAAATATTGTGTATTAAACCTGAATGAGAATATTTCTTGCTATGATTAGAGAAAGCAAACTGTAATCTATTACCTTTGTTACAGTTTCACAAGGTCATTTAAGGAATGTAAGAATGTAGCAGTTTACTGAGAATGTTGATTTTGCAGGTAACATTAAGCTTTTATGACAAAAAACAATTGGGTTTTTTTGTCAAAATAAGTCACCTGAGCACTCTTTTTCTCAAGTAAGTATAAAAATTGAAGATTGCCTTAAAAAAGAAGTCCTAAAATCTTTCAGTAATCTATAAAAAACCCATAAACCCAGGCTATCTAAAGAAGGTAGAGTACTGCAGACAGAAAATTAAAAATAGGAATGTGAGTGAAAATTAACAGTGAAAATTGTTGATTTTATCAAAACTATGCCAGATTTTTTCCCTTGACAATCTGTCTTAAAGCACATTTTTGAGCTCACTGGAAACTACTCTCCTAGGTATTTGTATTCACAAGAACCTATTAATTAAGAGGAAATAAAGAAGTACTTACTACATCCAAGATGTAATTTAGTTGTTCATGTAGCATCACTAGGATTTACCAGAGCAAACTATCAGCTGGAGAGCACAGATGAAGCACACTTCTTGAAGTACCCATAATTAATGAGCAGATGTGTCACGAAGTCAAGTTAACACACCCAGAATTTTGGCCCAAAGCTATAATTGAATTTACCTCTCACAAGTAAAGCCATCCAATAGCACATTTTTATGCAAGGCCTAGAGAAAATGATATTTCTACCATTTCAGAGGGCTGTATGGGCTTAACTGTGATTAAAACTGACAACTGGCTTTCCCCCTCAGCCATGTGCTGAGCTGACCTTACTGCAGCACTTCTGCATACTCATATATTTGCACTGGTAATAAAGCTTTGCAGAGATTATTAGTAGTAATTACTGTCTGTAGCCTTTCATGCCAGAAATATCACAAAATACAATGCGTTCCTCAATGTTTAATATTATTTCTGTGAAACATAAGGGATCCTGAGGAAAAAAAAAAAAAAAAAAAGTGATCTTTCTTTTTTCTTAATGCCATTTCGATTTGATCCTGACAAAGTGCATCTTTGATTACAGAAAATTAGTATTAAACAGAAATACAAACAATACTTCATCATGACAGTCATTTTAAAAATACTAAAAGCTAAAAGAGCACAAAGCATTACTATGATATAATTATAAATTTTTATTTTTATTTTTTAAAAAATCTGAAGCACAATTTTATTTTTCTTCTACTTGTATATGGGGAAAACCAAACTGAAATAAAGTGTGTTTTCAACCTGCTTAGCAACAGAGTGAAGTAATTCATGAAGACATAATGAGATGAAACAGAAATCTCTCATGATTTACTTCTAAAGTACTTTCATTTTTCATCTCTATAAAACTATGTTATAGCCTTATGTAAAATTATATTAATAATAAATTACAGTTTTATAAGAATGCATATGTCAGAGCTGAGTCCCCTAGTAGTTAATTTCAGTCTTTTGTATTTGGACTTGAATTTTTTATTTTTTTTTTCCAGCCATTTTTCTGCAGTTATTTTTCAGCCAGACCAATCACAGAAAGCTTAAACTTATATGTGCACATGCACATATAATCACAGCACAGCTGATATTCAGCTGATTGGGCAAGGGCACAAACCTATTAATACTGAGAAAATTCTGGACATGAGAATCCTACAGCTCTTTTACCATTTAAAAACAATGAATGTAGTAAAGTCTTAAAAAATATTGGGGGAATGGAAATATAGATTTGCAGCTTCAAAGCCCTGAAAATGTTTCAGGGTTATATTCCTGAATTACAGGAATTTTAGGGTTAAATCAAATAATCCATCTTTCAGTCCCTTCTTTCATTTTCATGCTAATATTTTCTCATATATTTCTGAACAGTTTTACTTTGATCAAACTAAAAAAATTTCGTTCCTACATATCATTCATCAGCTTCTTTCTAGAAAGAATCAACATCCTTCTCCCTGTTGAAAGAAAACTGCTTTCCAATTAGCATAGGTAGTTTTTCCCCCACAGAATTATTAGCTTCTTATTTCACTTCTATACACATCTTTCTGCAATGCTTTACATATTCTAAACCGAAACACATCAACTGCTTTAAAATTGTACCAGAGATTTGCATATATTTGTATCTTCATTGACCTAGAGATCTACGTATGCGGTGTGACATTAGATGAAATAATTTATTAATTAAAGGTCTATATGGAATGCCTGATAAAAAATGGCAGATCGCTTTTTAAAAAATATTAATCAGAGGAAGCTTCACGATACTATTATTTTACATTTGATAGTATCAAGGACAAATATGAAAACCAGAAAGAGAACATACAGGAAACAATTCTCTCTGCAGTTTTACATCAAAAAGTAGATAAAATTTCTTCAATGTAATTCCAACTTGCTATAGCAATTTAACCTGCTAAGCTTCTTTGGCTAGGTAAGTGAGCTGTGCAAAAGTGTGACTTTTTTACTTGAGTTAACAGACTTTCTGTTAACGCAAAGTAGAGTACTCAGAAACATAAGTGTTCCTGTCATGAAGTCTGTGATGTGATGTGAAATTCTTTGCAGGACTCTCATGTCATAAAGCTGCTAAAAAAATTAGTCTTTCAGAATTGTTTGAGATGACAGATCCAAAGCATTGGTATGAATTTTTTGAATTTATATACCTCTGTCTGGTTCCAAAATGGGACTGTGTGACAGAAATATATACTGCAGTGTACAAAGGCAAATGGAGACTGAGTATGACGATTCACAAATTTAATCCATAATTTATATTTGTATGCATAATTTTTACAGATCTAATTGAATATTTTCAACATACATTCAATGCAGCAATCCGAAAATTCGATGCAATTTTTCCCTTTAAGGAATGACTCAATATGAATGCCATATGCTGATGCTGGTTACCTACAAACCTTGTTTTGAAGGGTTACAGCTATTTAGGAATGAAGATGGTGTCACAAATTTGATTTTTCTAATTGCATTGTGGAAGAAAGAAAACATTAACAATAAACCTCTTTGTGTTTGAATAAATTCCAATATTTCTTTAGCATATATATCAGATAAAATGAAACAAAAATAAGCAAAAAGAAGATCCACACACTTTTTGGTACTGAGGAAATACTTTATATAAACTTTGTTTAAGTGGGCAAGCAATATTTTTTTTTTCATTTCATGTTTAAAATCTATCTAAAATGGAATACATATAGTTTAGGAGAGTATGAATCAATAGGCTATGTTATTTCTACTTTTAATAGCCAGTTCTCAAAGGCAGGGTACCAGAAAAAAAACTTTTCACTTTTAAGTAAGCTATAGTCATCATTGCCATTGACGATACAGTTAAAACTAATGCACACAGCTTTTTGTAATAGCTATACCTTCTATCCTGTGTTGTGTATATCCATCCTTTCCTCCTCGACAAACTACAGTTGATGTTTCTAGTTTTGCTCAAGAAGAAGGGTAGAAAGCAGAGGATCTTGGCAAATCACTCACCTTCCACTTTCTCACCAAAATGAGTTAAGATAGCAGTGTTTGTGAAGGTAGTTTCTTCCCCCTCCTTCTAGGGTACCCTTGTAGTCAGATGGTTGATACCAGTGTCCACTTACTCTTTTTCATCAGTTACCCCTAAAACTGGCTTACGAGATGGCATCCCTTTATTGATCAGTACAAGTTCTGTGCTGCTTCTTTCAAGGTCTCTGCCATAATCTGTTGATTTTACTTGGGGGGGGGGGGGCTGCTGTTACAATCTCCTGGTTTTAACTCAACGACCTGCAAGCTCTGGTAGCTCCATAACATAATGTTTTATTAGCATAGCCTAGTCACAGACATGTACTTGTTCAAAGGTCATTGAATACTTTACAAGAATAAGGATACATTAGAAGAAATATCTGTATCTACAGACAGACAGATGTGATGCTTGGATGACTACTTGTTATTAATATCTACTAGATACAAAAATATCAGTGGTATATTATTAAAATTATTTTACAGAAGCTAATTTTTAGTAGTACTAGAAAAGCAGCAAGTTGCCTTCCTTAAGAAAAATATCAGATGATATTCAACAACATCATATAAAACACAATTAATTATGTATTGAGCAAATTTTAGTTTATTTTATTTTTTCTTCCAACATGGACAAGATACAGCTGCTTACATTTTACTTAATGGTCTGTAATTCATTAGTTAATATGTTTTGGACATGCAGGACTGATGACAGGAATGAATTTAAATTTAATATTACAAAGTGAAATGACAGTCATTTAGAAAATAATAAGTTTTTCTTGGTAAAGCAAGAAATCATGATTTGAAATATCAGAGCAAGAGGAAAATACATTTTACCTTATTATTGAATTACTATATGCTACCAGCACAAAACGATGCATAAAGACTTTTAAGACATGTTAGTTGAAGCATTTCTGGTACAAACAGAGAAATATTCACAGCATTGTTCAAGATGATAAGAAGGGGTCTTGTGGAATAATATTGTCCAAGAAACAATAGAATTAAAAAGTATTGTGCAATTTCTGGAATGGTCAGAACATGAGGATCTAGAAGTGAAGATTTAGAAGTGAAGTTTAAAAACAGCTAGAAAGGTTCATACCATAAAAATAATTTCAGTTGTCCCGTTGAGAATGATAATGCCTAGAGATCTGTTTGATATTTTTTTCAGAACTAGGCAATGATGTAATTTAAAAATATAATAATAACAAATTCTTCTGCCATATGCTTGAAGAGACATAGAAACATTTCAGTGTAAGTACTAAAGGAAGGGTCCAGAGCATTGCTTTTTTTTACAGATGGCATACAAACAAAACAGGACAACCAAACCAAACTAAACAAGGAAACAGGAAAAGTTAGGTGATTAATTCTAACTGTACAGCCTTAGATATACAAATCATATGTGCCTGTACATATGCAGAACAAACCACACAATTGGAATTGAGGACCTAATTTCAGTGCCTAACCTTCTCCTGTTTTAGGGTCCAAGTAAAAGATTCTTGTGACAGCTAAGCTCTTCTGTCAAAGTGAATAAAGTTGTCAGAGGGAGGTCATCACCTCTCATCTATGCCATTTATCTATGTGCCTAAATTTAGTTGAGCTGGATCTCAGATTTAAGTTATAACTCAGATAAAGAAAGGACAGAAGTAGTCAGGTCAGATCAGCACAAAGGAAATGGACATAAAAAAGACAGAATTCATTGTAAGTTGAGCTCTTATTAGAATGTATTGGTCCACTTTCTTCAATGGGATTGTATTTTCCAGAAGAAAAAGCTGTCTTCTACTTCCAGTGATGCTACTCTAAGTATATAAATTCACAGACTGAAATAAATGTTCTGATGTCAGTGTGTTCTAAGAGAGGCGTACCATAAAGTCTCACAGCTTGATCTGCAAAGAAGTGAATTGTTTATTTTTGTATATGAGACAGTAGTGCTGGAAGATATGTTTCACAGTTAGGAAGCATGAGATACTTTGAAGTAATGAAGTACTTAAAAGCTTGCAGGAATGCTTTGGTAAAGGAAAACTTCATACAGGTTGCTTATGCATCTTTCAGAATCTCACATATGATAGGATATGAGGTCGCTTATGAGATATTTTAATATATACTAATTATGGGAGAAAACCAAATTGACTGTAGAACTGTAGTGCTTATTTATATGCACACCTGCCTGTTGCAAACAAAGTTCCTGGTTATCTATTGAAAATGAATCCTTCCAGGAGGAATTCCTCTCTACTAGTTTGGAACATGAGTAAATTAGACATCTAACTTTGAGGTATTTGTTACTATTTATTGGGAATTAAGAGAAACACAGCTTCTGGGGAGTGATTCTTCTCCTCCTGTGCTAGTTCTGGAGTAGATCACCAGAATGAGCAACCTGTTTGGCTGTAAATATCTCTTGAGACAAGCTCAGATGAATTCCATCTTTTGTAGTATCTTGCAATTGTACTAAAATGTTAATAATAGTAGGAAAAATTGATACTTGTCAAAGACACAGAAGGCCTGTAGCTTTAACCTGAATACCCAAAATTACAGTCAACTTTTGATAATATGAGGGCAAATTGACCAGTTTTAATATGGGCTTTATTAATGACACTGACTCGTGAATTCTTTCTTACTTATATTTTACATTTAATTCATGGTACTGAGTATGTTGTTTTGGATTGTTTGGTAGTTTTTCTTCCTTAGCTAGTCAATTTCCTCATTCTGCCAGATGCTAAAGGGTTAACTGTAAAAATATAACAATAAAGAAGATATAAAAAAAGCAGAAAAAATTGTTGTTTGGTCATGTCCAATGAGGATGAGCAAAATTTATAGGATGTACATAGGATACATTTTTCCAAGCGAACCTGTAGACATGTAATTATAATCTAACTACTCATATTTGCCATATTAAGGAAGGCAAGAAAGAGTTAAGATAATGAATAAACCCATAAGGAATTAATTTCAACTTTCCCTTACAATGCATGTGTCTGAAATAGCGACTACTGCAGTCAATAGTACAACCTGGTCTAGTGGGAGGTGTGGAGTTGGAACTCAATGATCTTTAGTATACCTTCCAACTCTAAACATTCTATGATTCTATGATTCAACATTGGGTTATCCTTCGTATGCAATAAGTCAGTTTCTCACCAGGAGATTTATCCAACAGTTGCTGAAAAAAATGACAATCCTTCCACTGGCAGGCACAGAACCAAGATTTATGTGTGTACTCCAATTCAGTACTTCAGTTGGTACACATTTACACCAAGACAGCACCGTAATATCTTTTTAGGTGTAACAAATAGGAAAAGTTGGTATTTTTTAAAAGGTCTTTTTTTTTTCCCCCCAGAAAAAAGTATTGCATTTTGTGACTGGAAAAAAAAAATAATCACTTCTGTGCCTCCATCCTTACTTCATAATAGTATGAGAACATAATTGTTAAAAATAACAGAAAGTAAAATTATAATTGGTCTTTACCCAGCAAGCAGTTTGTATCAGTAGCTTCTCCATCACAAACAAGGATGGAGAATAGGTATAGAAAAAGATAGTGTGAGATTGCATTCATATGACAGATTGTAAATAATAATTGACAAAAACACTACTAGAGAGTACTCATGTACCCATATCTGACTATTGTGCAAATCCCTGATTTTTCCCACAAAGAGAATTCATTATGACAGAATACGTTTTGTGAAGACTAGGCATTGTTTCTTATCTTTGTTTTGTGGTAATACCTCCCTTTTCTTTATTTATTTTTTTCCAGTAGCATTTCACAGTCAGATGTTAAAGCATTTCATTTGCTGGATAAAGTGTAAGGCAGATTGAATATTCAGCCATAATGGAGACAAATCGCAGCTTCGTTCCCAGAACAACTAGATGGAGGTAATTACTGCTACTGTCACAGGCCTGGCACAGATCACTGTTTATAGAATAACCCCATCCTCACTAAAAAAATATAGTTGTGAGAATGAAAGGGTTTTTGCCTTCTGTAGCTGTCCAATATGATTAAAAGATGTTGTATTATAAGCCCCTTTTTTTCATAATAACATTAACACGGAAAAGAGTTAATGAGCCATTACTAAATTGGATGTCCCATTTGTGCATCCTGTTAATGGGATAATAAACTAATAGAAAACTCTTTCCTGAAGCTTTGATAATGTATAGTTCATTCTTGTCACTATATTTAAGACTGCATTATGTGTCAACCATGTTAAAGACAGATTATTAATTATAAGAAAAGCTGAAGGATCCTGATTTGACTCATTTGGTATTATACCTTTTCTTCTTTTTTAAATTATTATTTTAAATATAAATAAAATTTGGTCATAAGATGGAACTAAAACCAGCAGTAGGTGATCAGGAATCTATAAGCTAACACACAGCTGACTGTTTACAAGTCTAAAAATAACAGAACACTTTTTCTCTATTAGAAGCATGAAATTCAGAAAGGGAGCAAGTAGGAACAAGGCTGCTGATTATTTAGTCTCTATTCTCCATTTATGAATGCACTAATATATACTTTGGAAGCAAAACTCATAAAGCTCTGAAGTTTAGTAATTATCTTCTGTTCAGATTAATTGAAAGAAACAAGAGGTGGCCCCCAAACTGAAAGGAAAACATATAATTGCCAAAAACAAATTTGTAAATTAATTCATTAATTAAAGCTGTGTAGATATTTATTTATTTTTTCGCATTGGACATTCCTAAGTAGCAATGTATGGGGATGTTTGTGCATGTTGTGAGTGAAAGTGGTAGTGAGAAACAGAACAAGACAGACTGAACACAGCTGGGGAAAGAAGAATATGTGCTGTCCTGAAAGGAACCCAGAGAGGAGGCTTTAGGTCAGCTTCTGCCTGAAAACCCCTTGAGGATGTGAGAAAGGAACTTGTCTCCTATGATTTGTTTATTCCTGTTCTCAGAGCAACAGCAGTTTATTTATTTTTAGTGAATGAAAACAACTGTGTCAAATAAATGCACGACCCCATCATTAACTTCTTCTAATTGCAACAGTTCAAAAAGAATCCAAAGTCTGGGTATTTTCAAGCTAAAAGTGGCAATACTTTCAAATTTTCACATAATTTTTATTTTGATAATTAGTTTTTAAAAATCTTATGTCAAAAGAAAGTGAAGAATTTGATTCAGTAAGAAACATTAATGCTTATCTGTTCAACTCTGAAACATTTTGGTTCTGCCCTCTAGAAATGTAAAAAAAAATAAAATTTGTATCATTTATAAGTGAAATTAGATCCATCAGAAATGTATTCTCAGGAAGCTTATTACCTCAGCAGGAAGGCATGCAATAAAAATTTTGAGATACTGGGATTTGTCTTTTCATCTCCCTTTCCTTTTTCACTTCATGGAGAAGGAAACAATTCAAAGGCAGACAGCTGCTTCTTAGTATCTAGGGAAAAGTGTGTAGTTTTCTTCTGAGACTAGATGCCCAGAATTCAGCAAGCTAGTTGATATCAAAGCTGATCGGTTTTCTATACTTCACCTGTTCCTGGGAGAGATCAATACAATGGGGTCACTATGCAGTCAACTCTACATTTTCTGAGGCACTGGGGACCTGGAATGATTCAGAAAGTGGGGGGGTGGGGAGTGGGGGGAAGGGGAAAGGGGAAATGTAAATATCTGACAAAAAAAGTATAAAAAAATTATGGATACTATCCACATATGGATAACTGGATAACAGGACAACTGGATCTCTCAGAGCTTCTTTCTTCTGATCCAGCAACAGCGCTACCAGCTGATGTGGCAAGAGCAGTATGACTTGTATCTAGTCCACCCTTTTCAGGCTTTCAGCTGTGTATTAGTTCATACAGAACAATCATTTCCACATAACCCTCACTGAAATAAAATAGCTTGTACTAGCTGTTAAATGAAGCAAAAAACATGAAATCTTTCTTAAAAAGTATATTAATGAGTAGGCTTTTATGAATGTGAAGGGGGATAAACATATACATAAGTATGTATTATTTTATAGGCAATACTATAAACCTTATTTCACAATACAGCAACACTTTCCAACTTGTGTTATGTTCCATATTTCAGTTGGTAGGGAGTACAACTGGGAATTACACCAACTAACTAAAACAAAACATACATGATTTAATTGTGGATAGAAACTCTAAAATACATGTGAAATTTTGATTCAAGATTTAAGGACACAACATTTTGAGATTCCCAATATTTTTGTTTCAGTCTGATTATTAATAGATATTTACAAAAAGTAAGTAACATGGTTTTTATTCTTTACAGTCATTGTTTCCCATTGGTTTCAAAATAAGTTACAAATCCACAGGAAATGTTGTGCATTAAATGTGAATGAAGTAATTTACAGTTTTTATACTCACTAGAGACTTTGTTTCGATCTTGCTTATTATTTTACACATTTTCATGAAATGGAATAACAAAATAAGCCCATTGTCTACAACATGAAAAACTCTTATCTTTCTGTTTTACTAGTACAAGCACATCTGGGTTTCATTTTTAATACAGTTTCACTTCAGGATTTCAAGATTCTTTTTTAAAAGATACAAAATTACTTGCTTTTAGTTTGTTTGAAAATTTGATAAGAAATAGTTTGTCAGTTTCAGTAAAGAAAGGATTTTGTGGATTGTCTTAATACTGCAATGCACTGAGGTACTTGTTTATTCATTACTTACCAAAATCACTGGAAATAGAATAGTGCTAATAATAAAAAGGACCTTCACCAGGAATAATGTCTGTTAGATGACAAATGAGCGCCCTTTATTTCAAGCTTTTTTTTCAGATGCATCCCTGTTTAGGAAACATTGTCCAGATTGTTGGGTAGCTTAAGCAAAATGAGCTCCCGGTCTCATTCCAGTTCTGATAGAGAAGTGTGTATGATAAAATCCTACTGTCAAGAGTAACATAAGCCAATCTGTGTAGTCACAACACAGAAACAAATTTCCACAGGGTAAAAGCACAAATTGACTTCTCACCTCCTGCAGTGTTTCCTCAGATCATATTTTAAAACTCTTCAAAGGAGGAAAGGCTGAAACTCGGACAGTCTCAGTTTTGTGTAACCTTTGTTAATGATTTTGATTATCAAGATTGTCAATCAAGTTTTTTCCATCAGATTAAATTATGCAACATTAGTAATTGGAGAAGACTAGAAATGAAAATAAATGTTTTATTTAATAACCAGAGAAAGTAAGGTAAGCAGGGAACATTTTCCATTATTTTCTGTCATAATTCTTGTAGTCTGTAACATTATCGTTTTGCAACATTCTCAGCATTCTTCCAAATCCCTGTGATTGGTTCTCCTTTTTCATTTTCCTTGTGGACTCAGCCTAATACCTCACTTCTCTGACAATCATGAGCCCTAGCTAGACAATAAGCAGCATGTCGTAGGCAGATTCTCAGCTATATGTGTTCTGATTAATTCCAAAATATGCATATGATGATTAACTACTGCGCTTACTATGCAGGCTTTCTACAATATTTGTCTTTCTACTTAGATGCCACTCTTTAGTAAAGTTGGTGGGAATTCCTGTCTTTGAAATGTCGTCTTCTTTCAGCTTTGACTGAAATTAGATAATGGGTTCTGGAGTTATCTAGAGAGAACTGGCAATGTGGTTCTGTAAGTCATCTTTCCTTGGACAATGAGGCCAAAAGAATATAAAGTGGGAACATTAGTTATGTTTTTTTTCCCCTAGGTCATTTTGGCTGGGGATTTTTCCTGAGGATAGAAAAGGAACTGATGGAGAACTTTTGGGTTAGGATTAAGGAGAGGACAGGAAAAAGTAGCATTATAGTGGATATCTGCTGTAGGCCACCCAACCAGGAAGAACAAGTGGATAAGGACCTTTACAAACAGAAGGAACAACCTCAGATTGGTAAGCCCTGGTCCTCGTGGAGGCATTCAACTACCCTGATATCTGTTGGAGGGAAAAAACAAGAAGGCATAAACATGGAGCACATTAGTAATAAATTCCTCCTACAAGTGACAGGAGGAATTTGTAGGACAGGTGGATTTCTGGACCTCGTGGGGTCATTGAAAATGTGAAGATCAAAGGCAGTCTTGGCTGGAGTGACCATGAGGTGGTGCAGTTCAGGCTTCCAAGGTCAGGGAGGAGGGTAAAAATCAAGCCCACAACCCTAGATTTCATGAGGGCAGACTGGCCTCATCAAAGATCTGTTCTGAAGAATCCTTTGGCATAAATCCTTAGAGGGAAGAGGGGTCCAAGAAGGCTAGTTAATATTCAATGATCGGCTCCTTAGAGTTCAACAGACCTCTATCCCAATGTGTAAGAAGTCAGGCAAAAATGACAGGAGGCCTGTGTTAATGAAAAAGGACCTCCTGGTTTCATTCAAACACACACAAAAAAAGAAGCAAAGATGGGTAATCTGGGAGGAATACAGAAACATTTTCTAAGCATCCAAGAATTAAGATAGGAAAGCTAAAGCCTAGCTGGAATTTAGTCTGGCCAGGGATGTCAAGGGTAACAAGAAGGGCTTTTACAACGGCAGAGGCAGCAAAACGAAGACTACAGAAAACATGGGGCCTGTGCTTCATCTGATGAGGGTTTGGAAAAGGCTGAAGTAGTAAATGCCTTCTTTTCCTCAGTACTAGTAAGGCCTCACAGATGGGAAAAAGTGAGAGATGGATCTACAATCTGGAAAGAGAAGGCTCAGGGTGATTGTTATTAATATGTATAAATACCTGAAGAGAAGCTGCAAAGAGGACAGAGCCAGGCCCTTTCAGTAGTGCCCAGTGGCATGAACAGATGCAATATTCACAAACTGAAACACATCAGGTTCCCTCTGAACAGCACAAAACACTTTTTTTTTCTTCTTTTTCTGTGAAGGTAAGTGAGCACTAGAATAAGTTGCCCAGGGAGGTTGTTGAATCTCTGTTCTTGGGGATACCCAAAAGCTGTCTAGACACTTCCTGGACAACTGGCTTCTAGAGGCCCTACTTGTGCAGTGTGGCTGGACAAGGTGACCTCCAGAAATCCTTTCCAACTTCAACTCTTCTGTGATTCTGTGATTTAAAGAAAACTATTAATCCAGAATAAAAGCAAGGGTGTATTGAGTTAGAAAAGCTTCACAAGATTTGGGAACGGAGGTTTAGGATAGTTTACTTGTGTTGTGGTTTGGCCTCAGACGGAAACAAAGGACCACGTGGCAGCGGCTCGCGCAGAACAGAGCCCCCACTGCCGCCACAGCCAGGAGGGGAAAATCGAAAGAAAAAGGCAAAACTCATAGGTTGAGACAAAGGCAATTTAACAAAACAGCAAAGGACGCAAGAAACAACAATAACACTGACAGAGGAATATACAACCATGGTTATGATACTGCCACTCGCTGACTGCACCTAGAACACCCCCAACTGCCCTGCTCTCCCTGCTCCCTCTCCCCCGGGGGACTTCCTCTTTCTTCCCCTCTCTTCCTGTCCCTCCCCTTCCCCTGCTAGCTCCAGCCACCCCCCTGGGAATGGCTCACATGGGATGGATTGCCTGTGAACCTACCAGGTCCTGGGAAGAATTAACACTTTCCCCACCAGACCCAGTACAACTCGTCTGAGAAATGATTTCAAAGTATTCCAATCTGCAATAACATTATCTATAATTTCAAGTATTTTTTTAAAGAAAATTTAATCAAATCACTGTAAAGGTTGGCACACTTTACTGAAAAGTCACAGACATACCAAGGGCAGCTCTACAGCCTTCCTTTACTGTGGAAATTGTGACAACCTGCAGGCAGTAAAACATACTAGAATGATTTAAGATGTCACTATTATTAGATTAGAAAGTCACATATGAGTGTTAAATGATATTCAACAAATTTTTAAATATAACTTTGAATTTCTCTGCTAAATCTTAGAGTTTTAAAAATGCTATCACCTCTTCAACCATCAGGATAATTCACAAAGCATTTGAGACTATTTAAAAGTAGGTTAAATTTTCAAAATAATACAAACTTCTGGTTGTTCTTCTGAGATTTTTTGCTCTTATTTTCTCATTAATTTGCATTACCTAAAAACATTGATAAAAGAATGTGAAGCATCTGCAGTAGATAAATGAAATATCACCAAAGAAACACATAATAAATTGCTAAACATTTTAATTCCATGAATATGCTGATTGTTTGATATAATAGTTATGCCACCTCTACATCATCCTTTTTAGTGTTATATTGTCTATATCTTCACTCATTTTAGTCTTTTTTATGTTTATCCATAGTTGAGCACACTAATATTTTTGACCCTTGGGATATTCAAAACCATACAGTACTATTATAATGAGAAGTTTTATCAAAAAACACACTGGTTGCAAGAAAATGAGCTGAAAATGTTAATACATTTATGCTTTTTTATGTGGCCTGCATGCCAAAATAAGTGTCTTATATTGAGCTCTAACTTCAACTTAGCCAATAACAGATTCCCTTGTGGCAGTATTCATTTGTATTTTTCCTAGACTAAGCAATTTCTTTATAAAATTTCTGTAAATTAAAAAAAATATAAGAATACCAATGAATGAAAAATTAACATTTTATTAGAGAAAATCAGTATTGGTTTTGAAGAAAATGGAACTGTGCTCTAATAAAATATATAACAATTAAAGAAATGCATTTCCCTTTGTGTCAATAGCAGTAAAATCTATGCCCTTAAAAAGAATGCAAACAAAAGTTAAAGTCAAGGTGCAATGGATAAGTTTAATTTTCCATAACTTTATATGTTTATAGATAATGTAGATATCCATGTCACACCAGCACTAGTTAGTGTAACTGAAGCTTGTCCTGGTTTGAGGTAAACCAGAACCAATTATGTTATCAGTAATTTTGCTTTTCAGGTAAGCCTCTTCTAACTGACTGAAATTAATGGCATATTTGTAAGACAGTGTCTGCATCTAGCAGATAACATCTCGTGTATATAGTTAATACCAAGGAATGGCATACAGAGACCTCTGGCTTATACTTCTTTCTGTAACAACGAAGGTCAGCGAACAAAGTTAAAGAGAGCATTTGTCATTCATTTAGTGGTCAGCCCAGCCCAAACCATGACAAAGGTACTTCTGGGGTTTTATTAATTTATTCTTAAAATGGGCATTTACTACTTGACTTCTCTCAGAGTGCCTTTTTATCTCTATTCAACTGTAAAGAAGTTTAAAGTGAGTATTAGAGGTATGTGTCTATATTACACACATCCAGTCAAGTGAGATTAATACACTAAGACTATTTAAATTATATTCCTCACTATGAGATTTGGATCTCAGGCTCTAGTGGGACTGTAGAAATGGCCTTCAGTAAGCCTTTAGCCAAAGACCCTCTAAAGATACACAGGCCAGATATTCACAGACTCCCTACGTAAAGCTGTACACCTGAGTGAAAATTTCTAAGTGCAATTACAAGTCTCTTTTCTTGCTTAAGAGGACCTCTCAAACTCTGAGTTGAATCAGAGGTACATTTTAGGCAGTTCTACCTACTTAATGGGTAGAGTAACTGCCTTTAAATATATCAAAACAAGAGATGAAGAAAGAGAAGTTAGTAGTAGATGCTTTTTGCACACTAACCTAACTATTAGGCACTTACCTAGATGACAGAAGTAGATTAAAAACCTTCATGAAGCTCATAAGTCACATATTCTAGGTGAAAGGATAATTTTATAATGGCAAATTAGGATAACTCTAGGCATGTAGGTGACTCTTAGACAAACTGTCCATTTGATTTCTCAACAGCTTGTTTGTGGATTTCATATTAGCCTGTCTTTGGACAGACAGAAACAACCCATAGAAATACTGCAATCCCCTATATTCCTCTCCTTTCTAGTTGAGCTCTGTAGCCACTAACTAAAGTAATATTTATTTTCACCTCATTTTTTTGGTCCCCATGACTCTTCTTTTTTGTTCTTGATTGCACAGCATCCCAGTTTCACTGGGAAAAACACTGAATTCCTCATCCTCTTCTCCTCATGTTTCCCAGGATCTCCATGCAAGTATAATACAAGGCTTTGTTTTTCTGGAAGATATAATTGATCATTGTATTTCAGTAACATTTAATATTTTCCCTTGAATATTTAGTCTAACTTTAGAGTAACATGAAGGGCTCAATAGTACTGGAGAGGAGACAATCTCATTTGCTGTGGATGTTAGGTGTTAAGTTAGTAAGTCAGCTCATATACTTGCAAGTATCCAGAGCCTCTGAAAGTTTCAAAATTCAGTTATTCTCCCAAAAATGCAAGTGTGTATCCTCTGTGCTGAATAACCTGGATCTGAGCATACTCTCACCTGAGCTCTGAAATATGGGTTTACTAGGACAAAAAGAAAGAAAGAAAGAAAGGCTCCTTTCTGACTTCTCATTACTACATGAAGAACTTCAGTCACAGGCATCAATACCAGTCACATCCTTATCATTGTGACTGTGAACAAGACATGGCCTAATAAGTACCCAAAGGTTCTTATCCATTGATTCTTGTGGTCAAAATACAACCAAAATGTAACAATGGTCTTGAGCAGAATTCAGAACTTTGTAAGAACAATCACATTTTCTGTAATACACAATTCACCCAGAAGATTCTAATTATTTTAATAAACCCTGTCAAGCATTGTAGTTCATTATTCTTAATTCATAATTCTTAATTACAACTTAAATATCTATTTAAAGCTGTTGTGACGCTTCGTATTTATCATTAAGTAAATTACACTGCAAGCTCGCACTTGACAAGATTTATGTGAATTTAGATACACAGTAATTTAACTAAAGAATTGTGCTGTTTACCAGATTAATTGTCTGGTAAAATGTGTTGATACTTGTGGGTTCTATTATACTTCCTGGAAATACACTTATGGCTCAAAAGACTGGAAGCAAGATGGTAAGAAAGAGGCATCCTGACAAACGAAGTTTTTGTAAGAATTATGTCTGAGTAAAGGCCTCGGCATGGTAATTGTTCAGTTGTTGCTTTCTGCAGTGCTAAGTATTTCAGCAAGCTCTGTATGTACATATATGTAAAAAGACTTCAGTCTGTGTCTAGTCCCACTGATTTAAACAACACTTATAAAAGTACTATGATCCTCAGACTGAATGAATGAACCAAATGCTTTGTTAGAGCAAAAATTAATAAGCAACATACTCAGAAAATAAACACTATAGCCTTATGAAGCATTCTATATAGTTAAAATTACGAATTTTCCTGGTAGTCAACTGTACTATGCTGACGAGCCGAAGTTTTATAGAAAATACATATCTTCACGTTAAAAATCAAACAAAGACAGAATAATCCTAATCCTCCATTCAAAACATTTTTTCTCGGTTAATTCCTGAGGTTCTTTGCCTGTTATCTTTGATTTTGAGTACACTCATTAGCTTATTTTCTCCTGCCTTCTCATCAGCTATCAGAAAAAAAATGCTAAACAGACAATTTCTGACCTTGATCTGCCCTGTTTGATCAATATGTTTCTTGCTCAACATTTCAGTTCAGCATTATCTAAGCTTCTCCTCCCACTTTTGATTTTATAGATTAGCTTTTAAATAGTCATAAAGAAAAACACAGCTGTATTTCTTTTCTCATACTATAGATGTTAGAGTTTAATCTGAAAGTGCACATTGTGGAATCTCAAAATATGTCTGCTTCAGAATTCAATGTTTTCAGGTCGTCAGTGTTAGAATAATAACTGTAACATTTTGTATTGCAATGTCAACAGAGGAAAACATGTTATCAATGGGATCTTCATTAGAATTGGGAAAAAAAAATAACATTGCAAGGTAGTTAGAAATCATAAAATTTTAAAATTAAGGATTCCTGTTCAAAGTAAATTGGCTTACTCACAAACTGCAAAGTGAGTTCTTGTTTTTGAGAGGAGCCATAGTTTAAATCATTACTTTAGGGGATTGTCAGTCAATGTGAGTCATTGTCAGTCACAACCATAGATTATATGATTCCATGATTGTGGACAGAGATATTATTAATTGCAATCTAGAAAGTAATAAAATATAAATAAATTATATATCTTATAAGTCACTACAGGCTAACCTAATGCAACACAGTTTTCCCCAAGCCATTTTTATTTAACTTTATTCCAAAAGATGAGACCTGAAAACCAATGGCCCCATTTCTCTTTATTGAGTTAGAAGCTGGGTTATAAGTACACACATATGTAACAAGGATGGGATGTATGTGTTTTTTTGTTTAACATTTATTTTTCTTCTAAGTATTACTGCAACAAAATATTTTTTACAAGATAATCTTATTTCAAACATTTAATTTAAAAAAATAAAATAAAATATTATTATTAAAATGACACATGTAATTCACATAAAATGGAGAAAATAAAATTTCTTTCTATTCTGTAGATGAGATTCAACTTGCTTGTTTGATGTCTTAATAGTAGATAACTATGTTTGAGATATAAACTCTAGGTCCTGGATGATAATTATTTTAGTGCTTTCTTTTGTTTATGTGCTCATTCAGTTCTACTCATACTATCTCTAGCTAAGACCTGCAGTGCACTGGATAAGTCTCGGAGGATATTAAGTCTAAAGAAGCCCAAGAAACTGTCGTAAGAAAGGGCAAGAAGGAAATATACATGCCATATTACTTAACTTTATGAACTTCTTTTGACCAAAGACAAAGTCTAAGTAGAAGGCATCTTTGCTTCTTACTGCTTCACTACCATATATTCCAGGAACTGTAAAAACACAGATTCATTAATTTTTAACAGTGGAATAGGATTTAGATATTGCACTATCCCAGGAATCAAACTGATTCAGACTGGACTGGAAAAGGGGGAAAAAGGTTCTGTGCTGAGAAATGGTTTACAGCAGTAAAGAGAAAAAGACATTCATGTGCTATAGATTATCCACTGAAGAACTAATTCATCTTCAGCAGCAACTCTCATAATTCAAACACACTTTCAAGCACTGATTGAAGCATAGGCACAGTGTAGTCTGAGGACCATATATGATCACAAAGCCCTGAGGAGCCCAAATGGATCAGTATATCTGGTGACAATGTCTAGGTAGTAAGATACAATATGAATCATACTTCATATCCAAAGTCTTAATTATCAACACCTTCAGCCCTGTTATTTCAGTATATACATTATGAAAAAGTTATTTTCCTATGCTTTCCTCATCTCTAAGCATTTCTACCCCAAGAATCGTAGAGAATGGTTTCCTAGAAGTTTCCTACAGTCACCTAAGGGTGCAGCATAAGTATGTACAAGGCACATAAATACAGCTCAACTCACAAGTAATTGCTGGACTCACCCCAGTACTCCCTTGCCCTAGTCCTTGGCTTCTTCTTTCTCACCCCAAGGCCCAAAGTACCCTTCTTGGACAGAAGTGCTGGTGCTGGAACAACTGGTCCTGTATGTAGTCTGAGATTGCTGTGAAAAGACAATTGAGTAAGACTTCTTACATTGATGTTTCATGTTGGCTGGCTACTAGGAAAGGGATAATAGCATAATGAGTGATACGGAAAAGATTTGGAATGCTAATGGATGAGGGTTAGAGGAGCAGGCAAGAATCATTGCTGTATGAAACACTCCTGGCTGACACGGCTCACCTGCTGCTTGGTGGGTAGAGTACAAAGGTGGTTACCATTCCTTCATCTCCCCATGCCTCTTAGACAGATGCAAGCTGCATGGAATGGACCTCTGGTGGAGCCTATATCTATACAACCTGTTTCAAATAAAAAGAAATCCTTGAAGCATACAGATAAAAGTCACTCAATTTAGAAGCAGCAAAGTTCAAAAATTCAGTATGGGTAGCTCTTCTGGTCTCTAGAGGACACAGACTTAAAAAAACTAGAGAAAGAAAAAGAAAGAAAGAAAAAGTAATCGACCTGAACAGGAGACAGTAAGAGCAGAGGGAATGAAGATAAGGTCCTTGAAGATACTAACTACTTCCAAGCTAGAAAAGATAAAAGCAAAGGCTGACTTTAAAGCAGACTCACTGCAGAAAGTAAGTGATACTATAAACATGAATAGGAGTGAGGCACTATGAGGGTACTGACATGTATAAAGTGGTAGCTAGAGAGAAAGGGTTCAACTCCTTCAAATAAATTTCATCAGGTCAAAAAAAATCCATCCCCAAAAACTTACTTGCTCTTGGGCAAAAAAAGGAATGATAAGTAACTGACCACGAAATCAATACCTACACACAATAGCCTTATAAAGTCCTTGACTAGAAATCTAATAGGAAGAAAAGACCCTGTTCTATCAGATCACAACAAGTAACTCTTAGTTTGAAAATAATCAATAAGTTAATACTTGCTGGTTTACATGGTTTTGTTGGGTTTTGATTATCATAGCCAAGTTGCAGATTTAGCTTCTTGAGGGGAATACCAACTAGCAGTGTTCCTCAGGGCTCAATCCTAGGGCTGGTTCTTTTCAATTTATTTGTCAGTGGATCTGGATGCAGCAGATGAATATACAGTTAGTGAGTCTAATACAAAACCAGACTGAGAGGTGCTGTTGACTCTCTTGCAGGATAAGAGGCCTTGCAGACAGATCTAGATAGAGTGGAGCATTAAGCAATGACTAATGGGATGGTCCAACCCCCAAATTCTGCACCTAAGATGGGGTAACACTCAGCACAAGTATAAATTGGGAAAGGAGTGGCGGTAGAGCAGTTCTGCAGAAAGGTCTATAGTGATGCTGGTTGACAGGAACTTCAGCAGGAGTCAGCAGTGTGCATTGGCAGTGAAGGGGAAAACTGCATCCTGGGGTGCATCAAACACCAAATAACCAGGTGATCATCCCACTGAATTCAGTGTCGGTACAGCCTCATATTGAATACTGTGCAGTTTTTGATCCCACAATTTAAGAAGGATGATCAGGTCCTCAAATGTGTCCAGAGGAGGGCAACAGGGCTGATGAAGGAGTTGGAAGGAATTTCCTGTGAGGAGCATCTCAGGACTTTGGGCTTGTCTAGATTGGAGAAAAGGAGACTGAGGGGCAATCTCATTGCTCTCTACATCTCATTGCCACTTGGATGTACACAAGTCTATGGGACCGGATGGGCTACACCCAAGAGTGCTGAAAGAGTTGGCAGATGTGCTTGCCAAACCACTTTCCATCATTTACATAAAGTCGTGGCTATCTGGGGAGGTCCCAATGGGCTGGAGGGTGGCAAATGTAACACCCATCTACAAGAAAGGCAAAAAGGAGGATCCTGGAAACTGTACACCTGTCAGTCTGACCTTGATACCAGGGGAGGTCATGGAACAGGTCATCTTGACTGCCATCACAAG
>JAOTQQ010000001.1:159247539-159271637 GCA_026546715.1 Gallinago undulata | reverse complement strand
GGCTGCCCAGGGAGGTGGTTGAGTCACCATCCCTGGACGTGTTTAAGAGTCGTTTAGATGTGGTGTTGGGGGATATGCTGTAGGGGAAAACTTTGTACAGTAGGGTAGATGGTTAGTCTCGATGATCCCAAGGGTCTTTTCCAACCAAAATGATTCTATGATCCTATGATTCTATAATACAGCTCCTGAGGAAGGGAAGTGGAGGGGAGGGTGCTGATCTCTCTCCCCCCTGGAAGGACGCATGGGAATGATTCAAAGCTGTGCCACGGGAGATTCAGACTGGACATTAAGAAGCATTTCTTTACCAAGAGGGTCATCAAACACTAGAACAAGCTTCCTAGAGAAGTGGTCAATGCCCTAAGTCTGTCAGTGTTTAAGAGTTATTTGAACAATGCCCACAAAATTTGTTTTATTTTTTGGTCAGCTCTGAATTGGTCAGGCAATTACACTAGATGATGATTGTAGGTCCCTCCCAACTGTAATAGTCCTGTCCTATTCTATTCTATTCTATTCTATTCTAAATCTGCCCAGATATTTAGTGACAGAGACAAATCAGATTGAACCAAAATGAACAAAGGACATCACAAGAAAAGAACAAGTGCAGGAGTTAAAATACTAATATATGTATAGAATATACATTTAGCTGTCAAGACGACAATTAACAATAAGCCAATTGCATCCTTTGTTCCCATTATGTTTAGAAAATGAGAATCTCTTTAATTTTCTTGGTGAAGAGTACCATAATAGATAAAGATATTCTTCCTTTAACACTACTCAGTTCAGAGTTTCTTGACCCAATCATAGCACTGATTTTTGATTTTCTACCACTTATTCCACATTTGACATCGAAATGTAAAACCATCTTTCTCTACCAATGTCTTTATTCACAAACTGTTTCTCCTCCCTATTAAACCCATCCATCACCCTTCCTTGTACCCATTCTTTTCTTAGTGGGCAGAAAATGAACTTCCAAGGCACATATCTTCTTATCATAATGTAGGTAACCATGAAGAGTCAAATGAACCGCACTTGAAAATAACTTGCTAAGTCATAGACGATGAACGGAGTGTAGGATGAATCAATTTTTCTGTAGTTTATGAGGTTGCATCAGTTAAGTGTTGCCACTTGTATGCCGTGGGTGGCAAGCTGACATCCAGATCAGGTTTTATCATTAGTATTATTAGTATTTGGAGTTACAGAAAGAACATATTGAAACTTAGTGGTTTTCTGAGGTTTGCAATTTTATACGGAGGCACTCAAGTCCTTATGTATAATAGCTCTGGTTGCTTACATCCTGTAAGCTCCTTTAAATGTCTCAATTACTGCCACTATAAGGTTGCAGCATATCTCAAGAAAATGCAAGAAATAGAATGACAAACAAAAAAAAATCCCACTCAATTTTTTTTCTTTAAATCATCTTCTTTAAAAAAGCATATTCAGTTTAAATAGGGATTTTTGTGTCCAATAAAAACAAAACCTAAACCAAACCCCCAAAACTCAAACCAAGCCAAAACAAGATAAACCTAGGAAACTAAGCCAGACCACTGCTTACTTCAGTGAACTCAGTCAAAAAAAGTGGTTAATTACAACTATGGCTGTCATGTCATCCTTCATTTATATTATATTTCATTCTGTAAATGAATAAAAAGCCAAACAGCTTAAATAGGTATTATTTTTCCTAATTTAAAAGTAAAAAAATACAGTGGAAAAAAATTTGGTGATGGAACAAATGGGTTTATTAGACTTATGTCATTTATGATCTCTGCCTCGATAAATGAAAGCATTTTACCAGATCAGTATTTAAAGAACTGGTTTTCCTAAGAGAAAATATTTCCTATTTTCTATGTTTTTCTTCAATGGAGTCCTTAAATTTTTTCATTTTTTGTTTTCATTTTTCCAATGAAGTACTTAAATAAGCAAATTGAATGTGTTTTTTTCCATACAGTTCCCCTTATGTCAAACTATAACAACGTGCTTTAAGATTGTATATTTCACTGTCTTCAGAGTATACTGGGACAGTTTCTGAAGAACTGTCAATAACGTATACAAATAATTATGTATTAATTCTGATAACAGCAGAAGTCCTTTTGCCCTGACAGGAATCTTCAGTGTTATGCTGATCTGCTGTTGCTGTTATGCCTAAATACACATCTGGGTGAACCTTTTTTTTTTCCTCCCTCCCTTGAGATGAAAGAAACAAAGGGATTAATCGTTTAGTGGACAGAAAACAAGGGAGTTAATCACCTAGTGGGCATATAGAAAACAAAGGGCTTAGTCACTTAGTGGATGTATACCACAACCTTGAAAGACGAACATCAGGATTTACTATGGAACAGGCCTCAGTCAGCAGAACAACCAGTGTGAATCAACTTAGCAAAAGGGGAAGTACACCATGAAGAAGACTCAGGGCCTTCCTCCCAGAGACCTCCGAAGAAGACCACCAGGAGGCAGTGCGCATGTGCCTGAGGGAGGAGACTTATTATAATGAGCTCCCAGAAATAATTAACATAGTCCCACCTATCTAAGAACTAATTGTATTAGTCCATCCCATAGCTTTGCATATGTATGTTTTGCATTATAAATAAGTGCTTGCTTTGCATGAGGGTGTGCACCTTAGGAGGAGAGATCCGCCTTCCACCTGGCGCCACAATAAACATACCTGCTTTATAACTCTGTTTGAGTTGTAAAGTTTGTTTCTGTGTGTCACCATCCTGCATCCTTCTCTGTTAAGGGGTAAAATTCACTAAAGTTCCTGTTGCAGTATTAAACAAGTGAATTAAATTGTGCCAAAATGGTCAGGTGCTTTTCTGAATACAGGCTTTCTTGGCTTCATTTTCTTCCTCTGCACCTTGCCAATCCTTTCCAATAAAATCGATGGCACCATGCTGAACCACTATGGAAACTGTGTGAATGGATAGAAGCAGAAGTAGAAGAATGAAAGGTAGATAATTTGAGGGAATAAGAGACAAGATAAGTAGTATTTTAGTGATGTCTTTCTACTCTTTTGACTAGATACACAATCAGAGGTGGATAGAATCTAAATGCAAAGTGTTATTTCTGTATTACTTTTTAAATTAAAGTGACACTGGCAAGTCCCAGGTGAGAGGAGAGCCTTTTGTGGTAAATTTTCCAATTACGGAAAATAAAATTATTCTTCTCCTGATGAGGGATACCTTTATCATCAAGTAATGACTAAATTACTCTGTTAGAAGATCTCCATATATAAAGCTATACAAAGAAAGCTTTGGGTTCTAAAACATTTCAAGTGCTTAAAGTTGAGTGGAATGAACTTAAACTTTGATTAAGGTAATCTGACAGGAAGTCAATCAAGTTTGGTAATTGAGATCCTACTCTGTTATCTTAGTTGACGTGATCCTTCCTTTTCTGCATTAATGGGCTATTATTTTATTCCCTTGAAATTTTAATTCATAGTCAAGTTCAAGTAGTTCATATATGTATTACTGAAATATTCAAACGGAACAGCAGAATATCTTAGTGTATTTTTTGGGGAATAATTAATTATTTGTAGCTTATTTATAATAGTTCTCACTTTTTTTCTCCTTTCATTCTTTAAAGTTTTGGGGGGTTTTGTGCCACGTATTATTGTCTTCTGCTTCTCTATAAATCTCTTTCTTTATGTTCACTTATTTTTTATTACAGAAAACAACATAAGTTTTGCAATTGACTAAAGTGAATAAACTAAAATACTAAGCCCACATTCTTGATCCAGCTGTTGGCCGTATTATTTGCTGAGCTTAAAAAAAGGTCAATTAATATATATAACCAGCAAAAAATTGATTATAGATGATATTATGAATGGGGAAAAGAAATCAGGATACATTTTAAAATGCTTATTGAACTATTCTTCTTAACAACTTTTTGAAGCTCCAATGTCTCTAGCACGATAAAAATAGCATTTTCTATTCTTTTTGAAATTATTTTTGTCTTGAATTCATTATCCTGAAAGCTTTCGTTATCCCAAAGTACAATAAATTGGTAGTTTGGAAGCACAGCTGTATTTACTGAAGAAGAATGGATCCTAACTCAAAGTAGTTGTCAAGGTCATTGTGGACAGGTTACTACCTCACGTATTCATTTTCAGAGATTCAGAAAATGTATTTTTAAAACAGGGCTTTTGTTTCCATCCTTATTTATCTAAGAGGAAAACTTTTTCTGGCTCTCATTGTTCTGCTGACTGGAATGCATTATCCATATCCAAATATCCAGCCTAAATTTATTTAAAGATGTTTTATACCTATTCAGTTTTTTGCTGCTATTAGACTTGAGTTCAATGATTAATTTTGCCTTTCCAAATTGTTTTTGTTTGTTTATATTAAACTGTCTTTATTTATATCTGCAGCTTCCCTCTGCGTCTGTTCAAATTTAAATTTAGCCTGGTTCAATTAAGGTAATTTAAAAAACAAAACAAAACAAAACAACACAACACATAAGTTTCTGCCTGGGCTTTATACTTTTTATACTTTTACTAGGCATTCATTCAGTGATGCATCCTAAGACTACTATTTACATTTTTATATACCCTTCTTGTAATTGGTTAGACATACATGGAATTTTCTTTTAGTCTGTTACTTCTGTTGAGTGAGATTCTAGATCACTGAGGTTATTCTTGTTGTTATCCTCCAGTTGCATAATGTTATAATTATTGTCATTAAATTACTTCATTCTGCTAATCAAATACTCACCCAGAAGCATACTTTACATCCGAAAGAAATCACATAGATGTTTTCATAGATTGTTCAGATGCCACATTTACCAAAATGGAAAGACTTCTTTTGCCGTTCAAATCATAGAGTGATACACCATGGCAAATCATACAGACCATGCATACCACAAAAAAAAGACATTGGTCAGTATTAGATCATTTTTGAATCATGTTTAGCTTTGTACTGAGAATTTCAAAATTATATTAGCTGGAGTATAAATATTTAAGTGATATAATTATGCAATTTGATGGAGCACAGACCATCGTAAATATACAAGATATAAACTGATAGTGCTAAGTTTGGGTTATAATCCATCTCATGGAACTTATTTCATACTTTACATAGCACCACTTTCGACTGTAGGAAGAGGTGTCACTATTTATACCCTTAGATATTAGCCAATGGCACATTTAGAGTTCAAAAGTCCTTTGAATATATTTTCATTTCTACTAATGCAGCTACTATTCTAGTTAAACAGAAGTGAGGTACATAAAAATGACAAGTAGCAGAAGAATGTTGATAGACATCATAAACTTTTATATATTTCCGATATATTTTATATATTTTATATATATAACCTGTTGTTAGCAATGATTAATGGGGTTAAAAAAAAATAATTCAATTAATTATTCTGTTAAAGCACAGCTTTCCAATGAGGTTTTGCAGTTTTAACTAATGTAAGATATATGATTAGAGCATCCCAGTGAAGTTTCTTGTCTTCAGTAATGCATTTTTTGGCAAACCATGTATATATTCATATACTTATGCAGATTATCTCATCATTCAGTCCTATCATAAAATGGATTTGGAGAGGAATCATTCTATGAAAAGGAACAGCTTTCTTTCTTCTTTTGGTTATTGAGGGAATTTAAACACCACTTTAAACACTTTCTTTCCAAGATTATGAAGGTTAAATGACATGAGTCTTTTCTTCTTGTCACCATAAGCTGTGTTGCTGCTGAAAGGGAAAGTGGGTACATTCAGAATTCAATCCCGATTCCAAGTTAAAATGTACTCTGGAGATACTTTACATTCTTATAAATTTGATAAGAATTTGGCCTTAGGTGCAGGCCAAGAACTACATTCTACTGAGTTTTTATGCATTTAAATAAGGTCAAACATAACCATGACTGAACAGCATATTCTGGTCGAGGAGCAGAGAAACACTTGATTATGGTATTGCTTCAGTGTGTCTGCTGCTGTTGCATCATACATTGTGCCATCATTGAAATAATTCCACTAAATAAAATGTTTCTTGAAAAGCAGCAAAACTTGAGTGTTGAGTCAGCCTCAGGGAGCTGCAACTACTGAACACCACAGCAACTGAACCTCTCCTCTTTTTCTTCATCCAGTAAGAGGATAAAACAGAAGGATAAAGGGCAATGTCCTTACTTTAAATACACAACAAACTTTTATTTCCTTTTCTCTCACGTGGTATTGGCAAAAATTAAGGACATTTAATCTAACCAACTCTTACTAGAGGACTCAGAATTATCTTCATTAGAAATATCTTTGACTTGACAGAGAAAAGTTTTTGGCTATTCATTGTAAAATTCCACAGCTCTTCCTTCTCAGCATGTACTTAACTTTCTTAGAGTTTTATTTTATGGCTAATGTTATATACAAAGGGCAAGCATCTTTGCCCGTTTTTCTTTTACTATGCATTCTTGAAATGAAAATAAATGTATTTTAAGATAGTTGAGTTAGACTTCATTAAAAAGCATTGAAAAGAGCAAAGAAAATTGTGGTGTGGCTTGTTGTTTTCTGGTGGGTTTTTGTTTGTTTTTTTACCACATTCTTATCCAGAATAATTTTTCAGGCTCATTTTAGGACATTGACGTATACCTGATGGTATTTTAATAAAGGACCTTTTAGTCAATTATCAGAAACTATTCAGCATTATTCAAATCAAAATTATTGCCTCGTAGTATGTTTAATGAATTAGCTACACTAAAGACTGTTTATCTATCTACAGGTATCAAAAGCACAAATTAATTGTTTCATCTGTGATCATCAAACCTATGTAAAGCAAGCCTAAGATTGCATAACAGGGCATGAAGCAAAATTTGTTGAAGTTGATGGGGTTCTTCAATGAGTACAGATATCTTAATTTGTCCAAGAATTTGCCCGAGTACACACTGTTGAACGGTAATCTTGCTTGGAAATGCTCGGTGAGCTAATGGTATTGGTGCTCTTGTAGGTGGAATCTGTATGGACGTCTTGTTCAGCCTGGATTCCTCACTCTGCTCCTGTGCAGCCTAACTGCAGGCATAAGCTAGGATCCTAAAAGGAAAAGTCTAGTTTAGCTGTTAAGCATTACAGCTTTTCAGACATAGCATGGAGAAGCAACTAGCATCACAAGCTCCAGCTGTAATACAACCCAAAATGTTTGAGTGAGAATGTTGCTATCTTAAGGGCTTTCCACCTGCTTCATACACAGCCAGAGTAGCAAGTCTGGCCACTCTTATTTCACAGACTCACAGAATCTTCATGGTTGGAAAGAACCTTTGAGATCATCGAGTCCAACCACAGAAAAAAAAAACCAAACAAAACTAAAACCACAAACAGACACAAAACAACAATATCAGGTGCTAGAGCATGCTTGAAGTGCCATGTCTACATGTTTCTTAAATACCTCCAGGGATGAAAACTCCACCACCTCCCTGGGCAGGCTGTTCCAGGGCCTGACCACTCTATCAGTAAAGTAATTCTTCCTTATATCTAATCTAAACCTTCTCTGGACCCACACTAACACGTTTATGTCTTTCTTGTATGGGGGACCCCAGAGCTGGATGCAGTACTCTAGATGGGGTCTCACCAGCGCAGAGTAGAGGGGCAGAATCACCTCCCTCAACCTGTTTGCCACGCTGCTTTTTATACAGTCAGGGATACAATTGGGTTTTGGGGCTGCAAGTGCCCATGCCTCTTGTACAATTTTGTATACATCAGCATCCCACTTTATTCTACACAGGGCTGCTCTCTATTCATTGATCCCCAAATCTGTACTGATACCGGGGATTGCCCTGACCCATGTGTAGGATGTGGCATCACTTGGCATAAATTCCGTTTCTATGCATTCTGTTAGAATTTATGAATTTACATGGCAACATAGTGAAGTTTGACTCAAAAGACATAACTCACATCCAATAGAAAGAAAAATTCAAAGTAGTGAACTCTGGTCACAGTGGTGTTAAAATGACAATATAGATGAACTACAGCAACTAAAATGGCTAAGGCAGCAAAACAAACATGCAAGAACAAGCCCTGGACAATTCACTCAACAGCATCTTATATAAAATCTTGGAGATTTTCACTCTTGGATATTTAAGGCTAACACATTCCTCCATTACTCTCACTGTCAACACTAACGAGAACTGTTCAAGTATATTGAGGAAAAATAGATATTTAAAGGATTCAATTCATTTTTAGAAGAATCACTTAAATCTAAATTACTAGTAAAAGTAGTGCTGAAGTGGTATTGCATTAAAATTACATTAATTCTACCTCCCAAACAGCTGCCATGAAAGTATCAATAATGTATTGAAGGGAAAGGAAGGGAAGGAAAGGAAATAGGGAAAAGGAAAAGAAAAAAGTTTGTATTCTGAAATAAAATTTTACATAAAGATTTATCTGCCCCCAAAATGCTACCTCTCTTTTTCTTCTACTAATCAGTAATTTGTATGTAAAATACATTATTTTCTGATTTTTCATCTATTAAAATCAAGGTTATTTTAAAATTATTGGTATTTCTTTTAGAAAATCTTATTAATATTTTCCTGTAATTAATATATACATTATTTATAGTGAATAATGTTGTTCCTATTAAACCATAAGTTTGTTTACTGTTTATATAATACATTAAAAAGTATAGTATATTTATAGTTTATGCTGCTTAACTGTTTTTTGTTAATTTACAGTGGGTTGACTTTGTCTGAGTGCTAGATATCCACTCAGTCATTCTTTCACTCTCCCTTCCCAAGAGGACACAAGGGAAGAAAATGAGAAAGCTCATGGGTCAGTTGCCATCATGGGCAGAGTTAATTTTTTTTCCCAATTTAAATATTTTTAGATAGTGAGAAACAGAGACAAACCTAAAAAATCCTTCCCTGCAGCTTCTGCCTTTTCCAAGGCTAAACTTGATTACTTCAATCCCAACTCCTCCTCTCTTTCCCCAATCCCTGAGGGGTATATATATACTATGAATCAGACAGGATTGTCGTAATAGGACCATCCTTTGTCATTCATTCTTATTTTGCCTTAAAATAAATTTTAAGTATATATCCTATACAATTAAAAGTATTTATATAGTACATACATTATTATGTATAGAATAATTTACAATCTCATTTTCCAGGAATTGCAATATGATATTCTTCTAAGGCTTACAGCTCAGAATTTCTACTCTATATAGTGAGTTTCTGGCCACTTAATCTATGTCTAAATATTAGGTGTTTTGTGAAATAGTACAATGAAAAAAAAAAATCTAAATTCCAGAAAGTCAATGGTAAGAAGTATATCTCATGTTCCAATTCCCCAAAGAATTTTAGAAAATGTTTTATAAATCATATAATCACTTTTAATTACAACATTAAAAATCTTATCTATTCTTCGTATTTGTTTAACAAGACAACATTTCTAACATTAAAAATTTAAGTATTCACACCCTGAATCAGATTTGCAGCTGGTAGAGCTATAATGATTTACACTAGCTGAAAGATAAGCCTTGATGTTTTTGAAAAACATGCAACTAAAATTGGTAGAGTACAATATGGTTTCATAAATGACAGCATGTCTCAAATGCCAATACGCAATTTAAATAAGAAAGTTTAAAAATGTTATATAAAGTAAGAAAATAAAATGAACAAGACAGCATGTATGGAAAATTCTACATAAAATCTTGAATAGCAGCTATTTGAAACTTGAAATAATCATTAATACTGATTTCTTTTTAGTATTACAAAGTGTACCAGAAGCAATATGATTATATGTGTTCAGCCATTAGAAAGACAGTCTATTGATGTGTCTGAACACTGCTAGACAATTTCTTGTCATCTTTTATGTTATCTTTTGCCACAAAAACTTTCTGTCTATTTTCACGAGTTCAAGTTTCAAGTCGTGATATGAAGTGGGGGTATGGGATCAAAAAATGGCATTAAGTGGTTCTTAATATTTGTCTTCTAATACTGTTTCACAGTGTCTTTCATGGAACGTTCAAAAGTTCTGATGAAGCTTATCCTCATACAGTAACATCTGTGAATGGGTGTCAAACAACTGTAAAGAAACATTTATCAAAATGTGTTCAAAAATATATGGTCACTGATTCTTTTTTTGCATAACAGCCTTTAGCTGTGATTGTTACTTGTCCTTTCTGTAGTCAGTTCTTCAGTTGGTCTAATTTATACCAATGAGCTATCTCTGATAAGGGCTGCTGCAGTGCTACAGTGAAGTTTTGTGAATTTCTCACTACCAATACAATGTCCTGTATGACAACATCTCAAAGACCTTTAAAAAAATACCTTACACAAGTTTTTCTGCTCACTATATTAAGATTTCCTAAGAACAAATAGCTATCAATAGTAACTACTCAGTATTGTTTCTTTTTTCAGCACTCAGTATCTACAGTCAAATTTCCTTAATCATCAATAATTACACAATCCATATTTAAATGCTAAACAATTCCCTTAACAACATATTGATAACATCAACATCCGATTCAATAAACCTCCTTTATCAGATTCAAACAGGTAATAAAAGTCCCAGGGTTGCTTGTCATGGACTATTATTAAGCAAATGTATAGGGCAAAATAAACCTAAGTGGAAAACTGTTGAGATGCAGTATTCAGTGTGGTATAAGTCCTCATCTTTTTTTCAGGATTACATCAAGTTTGTATACAAAATCATTATGTAACCTCATATCCCTGGAGAATTGGGGCACACCCGCTATTACCTGCTATATAGAGCAACAACTCATAAACCATAATCTCAGTATTTCAGGGGTGTGCTGGAAGAGAGGTCAGTTGATTCCAGAATTATTTCTTTAGAACACACAAATGAAAAACAAAATACTTCCACTTGTTTTGAATTCTCACTACAGAATCGCAGAATTGTCTGAGTTGGAAGGGAACTCTAGAGATCTTCTAGTCAAACTCCCCTGCTAAAGCAGGAATGCTTAGAGCACATCACTCAGGACTGCATCTAGACGGGTCTAGAAGAAGATCTCCAGAGAAGGGGACTCCACGACCTCCCTGGGCAGCCTGTTCCAGTGCTCCGTCACCCTCACTGTAAAGAAGTTTTTCCTCATATTTGAATGGAACTTCCTATGTTCCAGCTTGAGCCCGTTGCCCCTTGTCCTATCACTGGCAACCACTGAAAAGAGACCAGCTCCAACATCCTTCAACCTACCCTTTAGATACTTATAAACATAAATAAGGTCTCCCCTTAGTCTTCGCTTGTCCAGGCTAAAGAGTCCCAGCTCCTTGAGCATTTCCTCATAAGGGAGGTGCTTCAACCCCTTAATCATCTTTGTTGCCCTACACTGGACTCTCTCCAGTAGTTCCCTGTCCTTCTTGAACTGGGGATCCCAGAACTGGATGCAGTATTCCAGTTGTGGCCTCACCAGTGTAGAGTAGAGAGGGAGAATGATCTCCCTCGACCTGCTGACCACACTCTTTCCTCTGCAGCCCAGGATTCCATTGTGCAACAAGGCCACATTGCTGGCACATGGAAAGTGTTCTATCTATCTACCAGGACTCCCAGATCCTTCTCCTCAGTAGTGCTTCCCAGAAGATCCATCCCTAACCTGTATTGGTGTCTGGGGTTCTTTCTCCCCACATGCAGGACCCTACATTTGCCCTGGTTGAACCTCATTAGGTTCTTCTCTTCCCAGCTCTCCAGCCTGTTCAGGTCGCACTAGATGGCAGCGCAGCCCTCTGGAGTGTCAACCAGCCCTCCTAATTTGGTATCATCAGAAAACTTGCTGAGGATACCCTCTGTCCCCTCGCCCAGGTCATTTATGAATATGTTGAACAGGACTCGGCTGAGTATTGACCCCTGAAGGACACCACTGGTTACAGGCCTCCAACTTGACCCCGCTCCAGTAATTAGAACCCTCTGAGTCCTGTCACACAGCCAGTTCTCAATCCACCTCACTGCCCTCTCATCTATCCCATACTTCCTTCATTTTCTAATGAGCATGTTATGGGAGACAGTGTCAAAAGCCTTGCTGAAGTCAAGGTAGGTGACATCTGCTACTCTCCCTTCATCTAACCAACCAGTTACAACATCATAGAAGGCTATCAGATTGGCCAAACATGATTTACCCTTGGTAAATCCGTGTTGACCAATACCAATAACTTCTTGATCTTCAGTGTGCTTGGAGATGATGTCCAGCACAAGCCGCTCCATTATTTTCCCCGAGACAGAGGTGAGACTAATTGGCCTGTAGTTCCCTGGGTCCTCCTTCTTGCCCTTTTTGTGGACTGGTGTGATATTTGCCATCTTCCGGTCCTCAGGCACCTCTCCTGTTCTCCAAGATCTCTCATAAATGATGGAGAGTGGCTCAGCAATAACATCTGCCAGTTCTCTCAGCACTGGTGGGTGCATCCCATGAGGGCCCATGGGCTTGTGGATGTCTAGTTTGGCCAAGTGGTCTCTAAGCCAGTCCTCCCCAACTGAGGGTAAGTTTTCTTCTCTCAGACCCTCTGCCTTGTCTCCAGGGTCTGGGATTCATGAGGGCAGCTTTGGCAGTGAAGACTGAAACGAAGGCATTAAGCAACTCCACCTTCTCTGTGTCTTCTACCACCAAGGCACCCAACTCATTCATTAGCAGGCCCACATTTTCCCTAGCCTTCCTTTTTTCATTGATATATTGAAAAAAACTCTTCTTATTATCTTTAACTGTTGTTGCCAAGTTAAGTTCTCCTTGGACTTTTGCCCTTCTAATTTTTCCACGGCATACCTTTGTTACACATTGATACTGTTCTTAAGTAGCCGACCCCCTTATCCAGAGACTGTAGACCTTCCTTTTCTTCCTGAGGTCCAGCCAAAGCTTTCTATTTAGCCAGGCTGGCCTTCTTCCCTGTTGGTTCATTTTCCAGGACCTGGGGATGGCTTTATCCTGTGCTTTTGAGAGTTCCTCCTCAAAGTATGACCTGCCTTCCTGGGCCCCTTTGCTCTTAAGGACTGTTTCCCAAGGGGCACTCTCAGCCATTCTCCTAAACAGTCCAAAGTCTGCCTTACTCAAGTCCAAGGTGGCCATTCTGCTGGCTCTCTGTCTTGTTTCTACAATAATTAAAAACTCTATGATTTTGTGATCACTCTGTCCAAGACAACCTTCAACCTATACATCCCCCACAAGACCTTCTCTGTTAACAAGCAGCAGGTCTAGCAAGGTGCTTTCCCTGGTTGGCTTGCTCACCAGCTGTGTTAGGAAGTTGTCTTCCACACACTCTATGAACCTCCAGGACTGTTCCCTCTCTGCTGTGTTGTATTTCCAGCAGATACCTGGGAAGTTGAAGTCCCCCACAAGAACAAGAGCAAATGATTGTGAGAGCTCTGCCAGTTGCTGATAGAATATTTCATCAACTACTACATCCTGGTTTGGGGGTCTGTAATAAACTCACACCATGATATCTGCCGTGTTGGCCTTCCCCTTGATTCTAATCCATAAACACTCTACCTTGTTATTGCCATTATTAAGTTTTATGCATTCAAATTTGTCTCTAACATAGAGGGTCACCCCACCACCTCTCCTTCCTCGTCTATCCCTTCTGAAGAGTTGGTAGCCATCGATAACAGCACTCCAGTTGTGTAGGTCTTCCCACTACGTGTCTGTGATGGCAACAATATCATAGTTTTCTTGCTGTACAATAGCATCCAGCTCCTCCTGTTTGTTGTCCATGATGCGGGCATTTGTGTAGAAGCACTTGAGCTGGGCTAATTTTCCTGCCACTTTTGGCGGGGGGGGGCAGGGGGTGGGAGTCCTAATACCTTCCTGACCGTGCTTAGATCCTTCTGTGGTTGATGACTTATCACTATCTCCGATGTCATCACTACCATGTGGGTTACCATCCTCCATTTTTGAAATGACAAGCCGCAAGACCTTACTATTGCTTTTACCAACCAGCACTGGTAATCTGCTCCCACGCTCCTCTTTGGTAATCCTAGTCCCATTCCCGTCCCCCTTCAAACCTAGTTGAAAGCCCTTTCAATGAGCCCTGATAGCTCTTGCCCCAATATTCTTCCCCTTTGCCTAAGGCATGCCCCTCCTGTTCCCAGCAGGCCTGGTGTCCTATAGATCATTCCGTGATCAAAGAAACCAAAGTCCCACCGGTTACACCAGCCTTGGAGCCAGGAGTTAATCTGTTGTCTCTTCCTGTTTGTCCCCTCATCAATATCTGCAAGTGGATGGAGGAAAACACAGCTTGCGCTCCTGATCCCTTAACCAGCTGTCCAAGAGCCCTAAAGTCTCTCTTCATTGCCCTTGAACTACTGGTGGCCACCGCATCACTGCCTACTTGAAATACTAGTAACGGGTAGTAATCTGAGGGCTGGAGTAGGGTAAACAGATTTTTCTGTATATCCTTAATCCTAGCCCAGGGATGCAGCTGACTTCTCTGTGGGATGGATCTAGTCTGCAAATGGGAACTTCTGTTCCCCACAGAAGGGAGTCATCCACTACAATTACCTTCCTTTTCTTCTTTGTAGAGGAAGTCCTAAGGCATGGGGGTGGATGGCTAGCTCTGGGCAACTCACTGAATGTATTTTCATCAACATTCTCATTTACTTGGTTCTCCATTTCCAAAGCCCCATACCTATTTTGCAAGTGTACCTGGGAAGGTGAGGTGGGCTGGGGAGGGTTTTGCTTGCTCCTCCAAGGCAGGACCTTCCTCCATTCCACATTGTCCCATGAACCCCTCTTCTGCCTGGTGACGGGCAGGGTGGAGGTCATCCACCTCCAGTAGAGGTTCCACCTGATGCCTATGCTTCAGGGTACGACTCCACCAATCCATTTCCCTTTCACTGTTGCATTTAAGTCTTTCTGCCTTTTCCTTCAGGTCAACCCCCTGCCTGAGCAGGCAGTTTATTTGATCACACCGCACACAGGCGGTGTCTCTGTCTCCCCTGGGGACAAGTGCCAGGCTTAGGCATTCGCTGCAGCCGGAGACCTGCACCGCCATGTGTTTTTGTGGGAGCTCGGTCTGAGTGCCCACATTCTTCCATGTGGTGCATTTTGCACGTGCTGGGGCCATGTTCTTGTCTGGGTCCGGGAGGGGACCAATCCCTATTGGCTGGTTCCCTCAGGCTCTGCACATGTGCCCAGCATGCGCTCTGACCCTGCTGCAGCTATGGTCATTTTTAAATGTGCTGTGGCTCTCCTGGCCCGCCCCCAGGCACGTCAGCTTCTTGCTCCCTCACGAGATTCCCGAGTCTTTTCGGGCCTCTCAGCTCTCCCTCGGCTTCTTTGTCTCTGGGAAGCCCCCTCTCCCCCTCAATCTAGCTCAAATTTAAAGCTGCAGCACTCACTGCTGCCACTCCGTGTGGTCAAGTATTCACTACCAAGCATTCTTTCTGAGCAGTGTGTCTTATAAGGCAGAAGATAATATTGCAAAACTATTTGGTGGTAGAGTACTCATTCAGGAAAAGAAAAGCTTGGATGTTGGGCTGTACTTCATCTGAGAATAGAACCTACTGCTGTGGTTCTATTCTAGGCTACATGAGCCATAAGTGTTCTTCAGACATGAGGACAAAATTCATGACACATGTATTACACACGGGTTTTCCTCCAGAACAGGGTGGCTGCCTTCCTATTGGGAAACTGTCTAGGCTGTGCTATTCTCTGAACATTGCTCAGGTTTTGTCTTTGAGGTAGCTGGCATGGGTGACAGTCAAACTAAGGGGTGCTATTATTAAAGAGTTTGCATGACAGCAGACAAATTCTTGACTCCAAGTGTTGGTCTTGTGTAGGTGAATACACGACTTTGGATGCAACCTAAGAATTCAACTACATAGTTCTCACAGGCAGGAGAGCATTAAAAATGCCAAAAAATAGTTATCCCATAATTTAAATTGTAGACATTTGCAATAGAAATAATAAGATAGGTATGGACAGAGAATGGTAGACCAGATGGATGCAGGAAGAGCAAAAAGAACAGCAGAAAAAGGAAGAAGGAATGATACATGATGATGGTATTGAAGTTCTCAGGTCATCAATATGACAACACGGCTTTTAAAGATATCTTTTATCAGGAAAAAAATGGATAGCCTATACTCATGCTGTAAGGAAAACAAAGTAAATAAAATCATAGCTGTGGAGACTCCTTTATCTACCAGATACACTCTCTAACATCTGTGAAGGAACTTCTTTACTTTGAGGGTGGCAGAACACTGAAACAGGCTGCCCAGGGAGGTGGTGAAGCCTCTGTCTGGACACATTCCTGTGCAACCTGTTACAGGAGGACCTACTTTGACAGGGGGGTTGGATTAGATGATCTCCAGAGGTCGCTTCCAACCCCATATTATTCTGTGATCCTGTGAAAGAAAGCAGCAGTAATAACAGCTACCCTTTATCCTTTAAATAAGTCTTTAAAGTGTTCCTGTTCCGTCAGTGTACAACTGGACAACTGCTTGCAATATGTCCTTTATATGCACAAAAGTGAGGAAGGAATTATTTAACAGTAAACTTCCCATTGCCATTCACAGAATTGGATAAAAATAGCTGAGATAAATTAGAAAAGCTGCACAATCTATCTCATGATCTTGCATTCTTAAAATCCTAGAAAGTTTTTTACTGGTACCAAATATCTGGTATTTTAACATTATAGCCTGTTATCTCACCTGGGCTATCTACAGAGATATGATTCCTTCTATAAGTATTTTTTCCCTATTGTTTTGCCTCTGAATCTTTGAGCTAGTGTGCTGCAAATATATTCTCTGCTGAGGATGAACCAGCCTTATTCATGCCCAGCTTTACCTGCTTTGTGTCTGCAGAAGTACTGGATACCACCAGTAAGGTCAGTACATGGCTGGCAGAGCACAGCTGACTGAGTTCCTGAACTTACACACACAGTTCACAAGCAAGTTCCAAAATATTCTGTGAATAGGGAGAGATCAGAGATCAGAATGTAAAGCATACTACATTTACAGCCTCTATTTCATTATAAACACAGATATTGAAACCAATGTGTTTATTTTTTTCTGTGTGGGCATGTCTTTTTCCCCCTTTTGGAATCTTGAGGGTTGCTGGGGAGGAAACCGACTAAAAAAAGAAAAAGAAAAGCAAACACCAAACTGAAACCCCAAATCATAGAATAGTAGAATTATCTGGGTTGGAAAGGATCTTTCAGATCATTGATTCCAACCATCAACCTAACACTAACAAAAGCACTGCTAAACCATGTCCCTAAGCACCATATCTACCCGTCTTTTAAATACCTCCAGGGATAGCAATTCCACCACTTCCCTGGGCAGCTCGCTCCAATATTTGATAACCCTTTTGGTGAAGGAATTTTTCCTTATATCCAATCTAGACCTTCCCTGACATAACTTGAGGGCATTTCCTCTTGTCCTTTCACTTGTTACTTGGGAGAAGAGACCGACCCCACCTCTCTACATCCTCCTTTCAGGTAGTTGTAGAGAGCAATAAGGTGTCCACTAAGCCTCCTTTCCTCCAGACTGAACAAGCTGCTTACAGCTTGTTCTCTAAGCCCGTTACCAGCTTCGCTGCCCTTGTCCGGACTCGCTCCTGCACCTCAATGTCTTTCTTGTAGTGAGGGGTCAAAACTGGACACAGTATTCGAGGTGGGGCTTCACCAGTGCTGAGGACAGGCAGATGATCACTTCCTTAGTCCTACTCACCTCGCTATTACTGATACAGACCAGGATGCTGTTGGCCTGCTTGGCCATGTGGGCACACTGCTGGCTTATGTTAAGATGTCTGTTGACCAAAACTCTCCTTTTCTGCTGGGCAGCTTTCCAGCCGTTTTTCACCATGCCTGAAGGGTGTATGGAGTTGTTGTGACCCATGTGCAGAACTCTCATACAGATCATTGAAAAAGACATTAAAGAGAACCAATACTGACCCGTGAAGAACACCACTTGTGTCCTCCAATCTATATGTACATCCAGGATTACATTGACCCAGGTGCAGAATCTGGCATCTGTCCCTGTTAAATTTCATACAGTTGGTAATTGCCTAATGCTCTAATCTATCAGGATCTCTCTATAAAGCCTCTCTACCCTTGAGGGAAATAACAGCTCCTCCTAATTTAGTATTTGTTTGCAAATTTACTTTTCATGCACTCAATTCCTTTGTCCAGCTTGTTAGTGTTGAAGAAAATTGTTCACCCATCATATTGTGGGTGAGACACTTCAAAATAATTAACCAGGAAGGATCACTAAAATTTCTTTTGGAATAGTTGTTTTCTTAGAGAATTTTTTTAGTTCAAATAGGGCTTAATTTTGAGCACTCTTGGTATGTATAGCTCAGACATAGTGATCCTGTTGGTCACTTCAGGCTTTACAATCTGTTCACATATTAATATCTTGTACTTTGAATGTTATATTACTGTACAGAAACACATTTTTAATCACTATTATAATAGCTATATATGAATTAAAATAACTACTTGCAAATATAAATAAATCTAACAATTAAGAAGAGCTGGAAATAACACAAGGCGATAACCATTGCCCTGAAGAATGGGTTATAACCACTGTTTGCAAAAATGAGCCCTCTGCACCTGCAGTATTTATCTTGACACAAGAGATTCCATATACTACGAAATGGACCTCTAATAACGGGTGAATATTAGGATAATTAGATTGAACAGGAATATAATTTAAACTTTAAAGCTTATCCTTCAAAACTACAGTTTTATTTATTACTTTTTCAATGCTTAATAAATATGCCCCATGCTATTTGTCAATGTGCTATAAGCAGGCAGCATAAGATTGGATCATATGTTATATCATCCTAATGACTTTATATATATATATATATAAATATATATTTAAAGGCCAGAATATAAATACTGAAGCTTTATAAATGTCCTGAAGTCCCAGCTCTCCAAGTTTCCTAGGTTTCTAGACATATATTGAAGAATGTTTTTGTTAAGGATTATGGACAAACAAGTAAGATATTATAAAGTTCTCCCGAACAGGTTGTAATCAAAAGCAGGGGGTGTGGGTAGGAAACTCTTCTCTTCCAGAATTAATGAGGAACGTTACTTACATATTGCTAAATACTTTCTGAGATGTTCCTATAGGGAATAGAAAGACAGACATTTAAGTAATGAATGTACTTTCTTTGATCCTGGGGTGGAGTTTAGTATTCTTCTTCACAATATATGACACTGGAGTAATTTCTGAAAATGCCTAAGATTAAACCACACAGTTCCTAAAAAAAGAGGATAGCAAGAGGTTGATGTTTTTGTAGGAGAAATTGATTTATTGTCCTTCTAGACAATATGTCTCTGACACTAAAAATATTGAAGTAAATCATAAAGGTTGTATAAATATAAAAACAAAATGAGAATTTAATTAGTATTTTATTATTTAGCACATAACAATTTTCTTCCATTATGAAACAAAACAATGCAACAGGACAGAACTACTTCAGGATTCTTATTACTTTTTTAATACTGCCTACAGGAACAGTAAAGCCAGAAGTCTATGAAAGCTAGTTTTTCAAACATTTTTATACACTTTGTTCATAATCTTGTTTTCCACAATATTTGTAACCTGTATCACTTTGTCTCTATGTGAAATCATTAAGATATAAAATATATTTTTACAGGCTTCTTTAAACCTCCATTGGAACATCCTCTTTTATTACTATTATTTTGTTATTATTTCAGCAATCTTTATTCTCAAACAATACTGGTTAAGAAACCCTTAGTCAGAAAGCAACCCTTACGCAAAAAAAAGGGGAAAAAAGAACCAAAGAAAAAAGGGGGGAAAAATTGATAAGACTCTTGATTCTTCCTCTATGGTTAACAAGCCACTACTGTAACTTCTCCTTGGTAAAAGTCTAATGTCATGGTTTAACACCAGCCAGCAGCTCAGCCTCACACAACCTCTCTTACTACCTGACACAGTGGGATGGGAGAGAGAATCAAAAGGGTAAAACTGAGAAAACTCTTGGGTTGAAATAAAAACCGTTTAACAGATAAAGCAAAAACTATGCACATAAGCAAAGGAAAACTTCACTACTTCCTATTAGAAATCAGATATTCAACCACCGCAAGGAAAGCAGCGCTCCATCATGCATAACAGTTACTTAGGAAGACACCATAACTCCAAAATCCTTCCTTCTACCTTCTTCATCCACCTTTATATACTGAGCATGACTTCATATATTATGGGATATTCTTCTGGTCAGTTGGGGTCAGCTGTCCCACCTGTGTCTCCTCCCAACATTTTGTGCATCCCCATTCTACTCACTGGTAGGGCAGTGTGAGAAGCAGAAAAGTCCTTGATGCTGTGTAAGCACTGCTCAGCAATAGATAAAACACCCCTGTATTATCAGTACTGTTTGAATGACAAATGAATGACAAATCCAAAGCCTAGCACCATAAATGCAACTATGAAGAAATCCCAAAATCAATACAGCTAGCCTCCCGTGCTGATATGACTACAAATCTTTCACATATGCCAAGTTACTCCCAATAAATATATTTATAGGATCCAATAACTACATTTACTAGATAAAATTTTCATACTTGTATTTCTAGCTATTTATTTTTGCTTTATTTCTTAGGCTGCCTCAGCTAAGGATGATTCCAGAAAACATGTTGATAATTATTTTAGGAGCTTATCTGTGATGCTTTACCAAGTAAACCACATCCAAGATCCTTCAGCAGCAGCCAATTTAAGTTGATTTAAGTTGCTGTCATTTCCCCCTGGTGCAGCTGGGGTGGGATAACTGCTGATGCTGTTGTGAAAACAGCTGCACAAACTATTCAGCCAACTGGAGCTAGCTGGCAGCAAGCTGCTGACTACAAGCTGCTGCTTATTTGCTAAAACAACATCCTACCAGGGAGCACTATTATTTGTTGCTACAGCAGCTTGAAAGTGGTGCCAGGTAGGAATTTCTGAGGCTTTAATCCTAGGTCCTATTTCCATCTGGTATTCTGTTACATCCTCCAGATTACTGAAGGCCAAAAGACTACCTAAGGATTTTGGGATATGATCCCACAATGATGAACGCAAAATGAAGAAGCTTTTCTTCTGTGTATCTAATAGTAAGAGCCAGTTGGCTGTGTGGACATAGCCACTGAGTAATATGCAATAGTTAAGGCATTCAGGTTCTTTAAGTAGGGTGTTCTATACAGATAAATGCAAAATTTTACAAAACTCAACATCCATAAATCATAGAGGGTTGAGACAGATAATTTTGCCTTGGAGATGCTTCATAGACTGAATCATGCACTCTCACAGTTCACTTGTTTGGCTAGCATAACTCTGAAACATTAACAGAAACTATTCATATAATCAGCAAAAATAAAGAACATAGTCTCATGCATGGGCAGGATCATATAGACAAGTCCTTCCTGAATCAGGGATTTTATATTAAGAATACATTTATTCTATAAGATAAATATTTTATTTTATAAAATATGAAGTGTTTTCTCTCTGTGATATAAAATACCTCCTTCCCTCCAGGACTCAGATAGTTGATCAAATTTCTTAACAATTTACATGAGCCTCTGTGCTTAGCATGTTTAGAGCCTGCAGCAAATGTGAGACAATTAAATTTAGCATTGATCTTTTTTGTTGTGAATTAAACTAAATTTCATTCAGCTCATACGTCTCTTACACTAAATAAATAGAGTTATACAACTGCTGAAACTTACTTGAAGCATGAAAGCTGATCTCAAAGTAATTCTTCTAGATACCTTTGTAAAAATTTTAACCTTATCCACTTAATGACAGATGTTCTGAAGGGAGTCTGACAAATGGAAATTTAAACAAGGTTTTCCCTTTTCTTGTCCGTTTACTCTATCCTCTGGAATAATTATTGTCAGTAGAAAAAGTTGAAACTTAGGTTTTGTGGTTCTTTTGCCATTTCAAATCTTGGGTTTGAATATGAAATTTTAATTGAGACCAATGTTTTTCTGCACCAAAACCACACAAAACTTAAAGTCTGTGCTGTGTTGTTTTAAATAGTCATACGTATTATTTCTGGATTGAAATACACTCTGTGTGGCTTGCAGTGGCTGAATGAATGTAAAGTGATGTATATTTATTTTAGTACCTCTGTTCACCGAGACATAACAAGAAAACTCATAAATTCACACAGCGATTGTGGGATTTTCAAAGCCTGGTTGGACTGCTTTATTTAGGTAGCTCAGGGATTTCACTTCCTGAATCTACTGCCTGTCCTACGGTGAAGTTGTTGAACTCTTCCGAAACTGGGTTCATAATTACCTAGCCATGTTGAAGCTATGACTTCTGAGGTTCTTCACACAAGAAATACAAGACGTCTTATGACATCCACATACTCAGCACCTGTGTAACAGGAGGGGTTGACAGGACAAGTTAGCTAAGTTTCCATCACAGAATTGTCTGCTTTCTGTAACTACAGCGATATATCAAGAAATGTTTCCTTTCCACAAATTGACGTATGTTGCCAAACACTTTTTATTAACATTTGAGCAGCTCTGTCAGTGCAATTCCTTTCCAAACATGGAATATATTTAGGCAACTGTGAGCAGTCAGATTGAAAGAGAACTGTGAGCTTTTAAAAATAACTGTGATGAGTCTTTATTATAACGAAGAAAAAAAATCAATTTAACAGGAAAATCTTGTGAAGCAGAAGGATATCAGATTCATATTAGATATCCGATTTCTCATCAAACTGCTTATCAGATAATTTTAACAGCTAAATTTAACCTAAGTGTTCCACAGGGAGTTTAATTTTAACCTTTTAAGGAGAAAGTTTCCCTTATAAAATAAATTTCAAAGGTTTGAAAGTTGGCATTTGATGTACTAGTGTGCATTTGGTTCCATTTTAACTTTTGTTAATTTTCATTGGTTTCTTATAGTTGAAAAGAACCAGAATTTTCCTGTTCCAGCTTTCTTTTGAATTCAGGGTAAGTTATTTTAAATTCAGTTTTGTTTTACCTTTTTTTTTTTGTAAGGAATATGTTGCCAAGGGACTACATTTCTTATGTTTTGAAAACTTTATTTCCTAATCTAACAGACAGCAAAGGATGATAGTACACAACACTCCTTTCCAGAATAAAAATGAGTTCCTCATGAGGGTTGTTTTTTGCTGATATGACACGTTGATGACAATAAATGGAGCAACATAAAATGTTTATTTATGTCATGTCCTATTTCACCTGTATGGAGCAAAATTTCTTGAAGAGCACTGACTGGTTTAAAGGCAATGTTTGGAATGACTTAGGAATCTGCACATGAAACTATTCAGAGGATGGGGAATAGATCCAGCAAGATGCCTTTAGGAGTCATTTTTAAAGTACAGATAAGGGACCTCCTATACTATACTTGTGAGGTTATTGCAGAATGCAACCTAAACCTTACAGGAACATTTGAATTTTTTCCATCCATCGATTTCCGTCTCAACACTTAAAAACTCCCAAAGGAGCTTTGTAGGACGGATGGATAGAGGTTAAGGAGAAGGAAAGGAAAGTTTTCATAATCTAAATCTCTCTGTTAAAACGGACTATTTTTTTTTTCCTCTAGAGAAATGGGTGTGATAGGGGAACAGTTTTTTAAAAGCTTCCACTAAGCAAAGTTCAATTATTGAAAGAACAGGAGATGTGAGAAAGCTAGAAACAGTATGAATATAGTTTGGATTCACTTTCCTGGAATTACATGCAAATAGCGATAGATGACATTTACCACATTCCACAGATTATGTCAAGTACTCTGCCCAGACTTAAGGCAGTGGTATGGAAGAAATGTTATAGTAAGGTTAAGAAAGTATCTACAAAAGTGACAAAGCCCATAGCTATTGAATATTACTTTATAACTGCTGTGAATTTATTTAAAAAATTTTTTTTTTGACAGTTATTTCCTCTTTACCACTGTATACTACTCTTTCTACCAAGCTTCTTTACCGTTATATAGTTACTTCAAGAATGTTAATAATTCTCTTTTTTAGAACATAGAATCATATGGGGTTGGAAGGGACCTCTGGACATCATCTAGTCCAACCCCCCCCACCAGAGCGGGTCTACCTAGAGCACGTTGCACAGGAACTTGTCCAGGCAGATTCTGAATGTCTCCAGAGAAGGAAACTCCACCACCTCTCTGGTAAGCCTGTTCCAGGGCTCTACCACTCTCACAGTAAAGAAGATCCTCCTCATGTTTAGGTGGAACTTCTTATACTCAAGTTTGTGCCCATTT
>JAOTQQ010000001.1:159229814-159247439 GCA_026546715.1 Gallinago undulata | reverse complement strand
TGGTTGAGGCACCATCCCTGGAGGTATTCAAGAGACGAGTTGACATGGTGCTCGGGGATATAGATTAGTGTTGGGTGTTGTTTAGTGTGGTGTGAATGTGGTGGGCTGTGTGGTGAGGTTTTTTTTTGTGTTTTTTTTTTGTTTGTTTTTTGTTTGTTTGTTTGTTTTTCCATTGGTTGGACTAGATGATCTTAAAAGGTCCTTTCCAACCTAGGTGATTCTGTGATTCTGTGATTCTGTGACTGAGGCAAAGAAGGCATTCAGCAACTCAGCCTTCCCTGCATCCTCTGTTACCATAGTATCCAACTCATTCAACAGCAGGCCCACATTTTCTCTAGTTTTCCTTCTGCCTCCAATATAATTGAAGAACCCTTTCTTGTTGTCTTTGACACCTCTTGCCAATTTTAATTCCAAGGAGGCCTTGGCTTTCCTTGTTTCTTCCCTACATAGTCTAACAACATCTCTGTAATCTTCCCAAGTGGTCAGTCCCTTCTTCCACTCGGTGTAAACCTCCTTCTTCCACTTTAGTTATTTCAGAAGGTCCCTGCTCAACCATCCAGGTCTCCTGCTTCCCTTGCTTGATTTCTTGCTCTTGAGAATGCACTGGTCCTGAACTTGGACAAGACAATGTTTGAATATTGCCTAGCTCTCTTGAGCCCCCTTGTTTTCCAGAGCCTTTACCCATGGGATTTCACCTAGCAGTTTCCTGGAAAGGACAAAGTTAGCCCTCTTGAAAGCCAAGGTTTCAGTCCTACTTGTTGTTTCTTGTATGTTACCCACAGTCCTGAACTCTATCTTTCCATGGTCACTGCAGCCAAGTTTGCCCTTAATCTTGATGTCCTGCACCAGTTCAGTCGCTCTTTGTTCATCAGTACTAGGTCAGTAGTGCCTCTCCCCTTGCTGGTTCTTCCACCAGCTGGGTTAGAAGTTATCATCAATACTTTAGAGGAATCTCTTAGACTGTATGTTCCTGTCTGTGTGGCCTTTCCAGCAGATATCTGGGTAATTGAAGTCCCCCACAAGAACCAAGACCTGCGATTGTGAGGCTACTTGGAGCTGGTTGTAAAAGGTCTCATCCACTTCTCCATCCTGATCAGATGGTCTGTAATAAACACCCACAATAGTGTCCATCATATTGACCTGCCCCTTAATCCTCACCCACAGGCTCTCAGCTCTCTCATCTGACACCAGGGAGGGTTTTAGGGACATCTCCTCACTCTCTACCCATTCCTTGACATAAAGGGCAACACCTCCACCCCTCCTTCCTCTCCTGTCTCTTCTGAACATCCTGTAGCCCTCAATAGCTGCACTCCAGTAATGGGATTCCTCCCACCAGGTTTCAGTGATGGCCACTATATCTTATCTTTCCAGCAGCACAGTAGCTTCCAAGTCCTCCTGTTTGTTGCCCATGCTGTGTGCATTGGTGTAGAGACCCTTCAGCTGGGCTATTGGCTGGCTGGCACATCTGCATAAGGCTTTGATCGCAGTGAAGGATCATCAGCTTGGCTCAGGGATCCAGGCTGTAGACCCATACTAGGACCGTGTTCCTCCAACATAGTCTGCACATAGCCAGCAAATCCAGGTTTTCAATTTCTCTTTCATTTAATTATTAGTTTTATACATTTACAATAGTGTAAGCCTGAACAGAATCTATTGAGGTCAATATCTTTATAAAGAAAAAAAGATAGAGAGGCACAGTCATTTATGTTGAAGTATTTAAAGTAAAAGTTGAAAATTTTTTTCAGAAGTATCTGACAGTCTCTCACTTGTGTAGTTCTTGTTCTTGGGAACAAAAGCCTTGGGGAAAAAAAAATCTTGATGTTTGTTCAAAAAGATAAAAATTGTTTGCTAAATTGCCTTCTGGAAACTGAAGGCAGACTTCAGACCTATTATTTTTCATGAAGCAGAAAAAAAAACTGTTAGCAATTTAAAAAAAAAAAAAGAAAAAAAAGGGAAATTGAAAATTCAGAAGACCTAGTTTGATAGTATGCTATCTGGGTAAGTTGCCACAGGACGATGGACCTCTGAAACACTATCTGCTTAATTTTCCTTTTAAAACAGAGATTCTCTGCAAAACTAGACTACAGATATTATAGCAGGAGTTTAGACTTCTTTTTCTAAAGATTATCTTTGCAACTCCAAAAGGTAGCTGGGAACTCTTCCGTAGCAGAAAAACTACATTAAGTTATGAGAATATCCCTATGGGAAATTTCAGCTTCCATGAAAAACTTTTGGTTGAAAAAGGCTCACCTGAACCACAGCATGCACAGAAAAAGCCTCTGTAACTTCCTTTGCAAATGTCCATAGAGGTTTTAAAATCCCTTAAAAGTCAAGACCCTAAAGCATTCCAGAACTTTTCAAAATAAAGGAACAAGAAAGGACATTTAGTAATATTTGAAAGCTTCCAAAATTCTAAGTTAACTAAGAAAGAAAAGCTTTTTTCCATCAATTTGTTATACTTTTTTTTTTACAGTTCTGCAGTTTTCATAGTCATCTCTCTGACCTCTGTCATTCAGCATCTGTCAATGCTGTACATACATTCTGTTAATGTACAATTTAGTAATTCAGAATTAATAAAATCTGAATTTTTATAAGCTTCTATCTCCACATATACTTACACATATACAAGTCTTGCCTACATTGTAACCAATATTATACAAAAAACATACAAGCGTATTTGTATTTGTGGTCTCACATCCACTAGGAGGTATCATTGAAACCGGAATTCAAAATTAAAGAAATATAGGATAGAAGGAAGAAATTAAAATGGCAGTTACAGTAACTTAGGAAACTAAACCTAAATTGTAGTTTTGCCAGTGCTTTTATCCAACTTTAGTTCTTTTAAACTGCCCTACTTTCAGTTCCAAAATGTAGTGTTTGTTTCTTACCCTGTCACAAATGATTTTCATGTGCCGTATATGTTACACCATTAGCAAGCTATTCTTATTTAAACTGCAGTAAATAAAACTCAAAAGCATAATGCAATGAAGTGGTAGTTTGGCTTAATGTCTTAAAATCAATTTCATTATTGTGTGCATTTTTTTTTCATTCAAGAATCTCAACTGTGGATTGAAAATGTGATAAAATGCACAATAAATCTATAATTATGAGAATTTTGATCAAGTTTAGTCCCAAATGGCATTATATGCAACAGATCTAAGTTTTGAAACTTTATTTTGGCCATTGAATACAGAGATATGTGTAGTCCAGCAGAAACCAACAGGAATCCTAAATGAATGTTCACTTACCTTTAGGCTTCAGTCTGTTTCCTGTGGCTATAGGCTTGTGGGATGCTCTTTAGGTTTGGACTAAGAAATTCTTCCTCTTAAAAGGAAGGGAAAGATGGGGACAAATGTTTTAGCAGGGTCTATTGTGATAGGACAAGGGATAATGGATTTAAACTAAAAGAGAGAAGATTTAGACTAGATATAAGATATAAGGAAAATTTTTTACAGTGGGAGTGGTATAACAGCCTCAGGTTGCCCAGAGATGTGGTAGATGCCCCATCCCTGGAAACATTCGAGTTCAGGTTGGACGGGGCTCTGAGCAATGTGATCTGGTTGAAGACACTAGATGACCTTTAAAGGTCTCTTCCAACACAAAGTATTCTATGATTCTAAATCAAATCTATACTACACTCCTGCAAAGAGGTATAGTGAGATAATGGTGAGCAAAGCATGAGGACAGAAACAAGCAACGGTACCAGGGATAAAATGGGTGAGGAGATTCAGGAACCTCTTTGCAATGCTCCACGTCACTAAATCTTAAGAAATTACAGCATTGGTCATTAAGATATTTGACTCGTTATTGTGACTCAATCTGAGTCCCACAAAAAAACCCAAAGCAAAACTAAACTAAACCAAAAAAACCACCAGACTTGCACCCTTTTTGAAGCTGCATGACCATTTCTTGTATCCTATGTGATATTGCCCCTGTAGGAGTCATTTTGTTCAGGTATCTTTGAGTGTGCACAGAGACTCTCTGAAAATATATGCAGCCTAAAAAACATAAACCTATTATTTAGTTTGCAACACGTGAAAAATGACTAGAATTTCATGAGATGCCAGGGTAAGCAGTCATGTTCCAAGAACCTCCAAGACAACACTGGAAGGGTTATTGTTGGTAAGGCAGATGTCAATCAGGAGAAAAGAGTCAGCCTCTGCTGCTCTCTGGAAACATCCTCATTGTTGCTAAATCTCCATTACCAATCAAATATGTTGACACTGGTGACACAAGAAACAAGAACTGAGGTCTGAACAACTGATGACATGACTATCAATGGAATTTGAATCTCTGGTTTTCTGTTCCGAATTTCATACCTTTCAGAACTGGGATTTTTCCTGTTGGATCCTTAAGTGTCTACTGAGAATAGAATAGAATAGAATAGAATAGAATAGAATAGAATAGAATAGAATAGAATAGACTATTTCAGTTGGAAGGGACATACACTGATCATCTAATCCAACTGCCTGACCAATTCAGGGCTGACCAAGTTGAAGTGTAATATTAAGGGCATTATTCAAATGCCTCTTTAACACTGAAAGGTTTGGGGCATTGACTACCTCTCTAGAGAGCTTGTTCCAGTGTTTGACCACCATCTTGGTAAAGAAATGCTTCCTAACGTACAGTTTAAACCTCCCCTGGTGCAGCTTTGAATCATTCACATGTGTCCTATCACTGGATCCCAGGGAGAAGAGAGATCACCACCTTCCTCTGCACTTTCCCTCCTCAGGAAGCTGTAGACAACTTTGAAGTCACCCCTCAGCTTCCTTTTCCCCAAACTAGGCAAGTCAAAAGTCCTTAGCTGTTCCTCATAGGACATTCCTTCCAGCCCTTTCACCAGTTTTGTCCCCCTCCTCTGCATATGTTCAAGGACCTAAACATCCTTCTTAAATTGTGGGGCCCAGAACTGCACTCAGTACTCAAGATGGGGCTGCAGCAACTCTGTATACAGTGGGATAAACACCTCTTTCATCCATCTGGTTATGCTGTGTTTGATGCATGTTTCCCTCAGAACTCTATATTCACCTCTATGTTTCTGACCCGGTTTGAAGTAAAACAGAACCATCTTTCTGTTCAGTAATTTTACATCTTAGCTAGCCCTCTTCTAACACTCTGAAATTAACAGTATATTGTGGAGAAAACTGCTCGTTCTCAGAGTGGTAAGGCCAATGTTTGCACTTCATGCCAAGGAATGATATGCAGAGAGGTTCTTGCTTATACTTACTGTTATAACAACCAAGATCAGCCAATTTTGTTATTTGCTCCATTGGGGCATCAGAAACGGAAAAACTTAGAGGGGTCACACCTGTGGGAAAGAGCGAACAGGACAGGTGACCCAAACCTGCCCAACTGGAGTATCCCACCCCATCTGCCCCATGCTCAGTATAAAAGCTGAGGGATCAAAGGGTCAGGTCATTTTTTTCAATGGCCGATGTCCGAAGAGGTCTGTTCATCTGCCTTTGATCCCAATCGGTGTGTTCATGACTCCAGAGCTGCAACACAGTTCCCATCCGTCGCTGAGTTCGGACTGGGACTTCCCCAGTGCTTGCCAGTGATGTCATCCTGGGAGCTTGATACAGTTTTGTATATATTGTATCTATTTCATTATTTCCTTTTTAAAAAAATTATTTTAATAATAATACTTCATTAAAGTAGTCTAGTTCATTCTAAACTTATAAATCTCCTTATGTCTTCCTCTCCTCTCTTTCATGGCGGGGAAGGGCCATCTGTCATTCGGATTGGCCAGTTTGGCCAAAACCACCACAATTTCTCATGCCTCTATGGATATTTTTACAGCTCTTTCTCACAACTTAGCAATTTTATTGGAGGTCTGGGCTAAGATTACCTAGCTGAGCCATATCAATGCAAAGGTTTGGATCCTTACGACAGAAACTGCCAAATTTCTAAGGGCCAAAAAAAATACAGTGGAGGTTATAAAAGGGTTACATACGTTATGTAACTTTGAACAGGAAAATTGCCCAAAGAACCATTCAAATATCTTTAAATATGTAATGGATGAAAGAGTATAGCTGAGCCTACATTTAATCTTATGTATCAGTTGACTAGTACACTTCCTGGACAGAAAATGTTGAAAAAGACTATTACAAAATATAGATGTCTTTTTTTAGATGTCCTAGAAGGTAGTGCATCTTTTTTAACTTTAGCATCACTGAAGTAGCATGACAAAAAACTTTAATTTTGTATATGTCTAAATAATATAAGACAAACATGAAAAGATCGTTGTGGTGATGGTTTGATATATATGTCATTTAGAAAAGCAAACCATCCAAAAAACCAAAACCATGTAGAACTTTCCTCTGACTAATTGCTAAGAAATGCTCCTGAAAAGCAGAACATGTCTTAGGGAGAAGGGAATGGGAGGGAAGGGAAGGGAAGGGAAGGGAAGGGAAGGGAAGGGAAGGGAAGGGAAGGGAAGGGAAGGGAAGAAGACAGTAAAGTTAGCATTGTGAAAAACCTATTATCATAATGATTTATGCAATTTTTGTAATTATGTTATTCCTTGCCTGGCAATACCAGCTTTGGTACATTTTTTCAAAATTGTTAGAAAAGGATTTTGATAGAGTTTAAGCTTTTGTGCATAGAATTACCCTTCACAATGGCAACATTAGTTTATTTTCTTATCTAGCTTCTGTAGGATAGTTTAGCTGAATTAATATTTTAAGACTACAGAATAACTGCCTTTCAAGGGTATTATAAATTCTGTACTTTTGGATGCTTTATCAGTCTGACATAATTTGAGGGGTTTTGTTGTTTGCATTAGAAAGGTTAGCGGCAAGTGGCGTATAATCTAGTGCTCAAATATGTAAGTTGGTTTCTGTGGCTGAATGCCATATAATCTACTTGACTTTGAAACAAGTCACTCGGAGCTCATTTATCACTTTTGCAAAATTTTAGCTGGGAAGAAAGTGAGAAGGTGAACTTCCACTGGATATACCTAAAGCATTGTTTTGAAAGCTAAGTCTACATAATAGAAAGGTGAGCTAATAACATGGATTGAAATAAAGGTGTTAAGGCAAAGATCTATGCACATGGATGACAAACAAAGCAGGTACCCATGCATCTTGGATAGCTTGTATTCCAGCTTCTAGCCTCTGAGGAAGCCTCCACTTGCACACAATCATGAAGCAGTATTTCTCCGTTTCCCAGGAGTAATTTATTGTCTGTATCTGCAGTACTGAAACAGAAAGAATATCAATACTTGTACCAGAATCCACATGAATTTTGTGGTTGAAAAGATAGCAGAGGGTTGAATAAATGTCATTCATAATGTGTCAAATCAAGTTGAACTAAAGTACCTGAGAAAAATTTGCCTATAATTATACCGTTCTTTCATTTCTTTATAATTAGACTTTAAAGGTTTTTCATTTTGTTTTGCTTTCATCCTCCTCCATCTATTTCTGTGATTTCTAATTCTTTCAGCCCTCTGTCAATGCTTTAAATTTGTCTTGAGCTGTTCTCTTCCTGTATTGATTGCCACTGGACTACAGGAGATCTTCTATCAGCTTGCCTTCTTTTCTGAAACATTGCCACAGGAGGTAAACAGTTCAGAAAGAACTTGCAGCACCAGTTCACTGTGTTCCTTAATCAAATTCTCATTGAAGACCAACATACTATATAAGTTACCATCCGTAATGTCATCTAGCTCATAAATTTCTATCTGAGACATCACTGTAAGGATGTCTGTAAAGTCTGTTACAGACTGTTTAAAGTAGATATTAAGAATTTACATCCACAGCTACAGTCTTTACATCCAACTAAAGACTAACTAGCTGTGAAAAGCAATTGTTTTGAAAGTAAATTTTGTTTGATGATAATGTCAGTGAATTAGCAAAGTCATTGTTTTATCTAATATCAGAACTATCAGTCTTAAATACAATGTGAAGTTAAATAACAAGTGAAGGGAGCCTATAAGTAAAAGTGGTTTTTAGATCAATATGATTATGGAGAAAGGTGTACTAATGATGAAAAACAGAAGACTTTTCAAAAGTAATAAAAATAGCTGCATCTGATCTACATAATAGGATCCTTTTAGAAAAAATGATACCTGAAGATCACATCAGCTTATTCGGGTAGACCTACACTTTTCCTTTCATAATTATCAAGAATGAGACAACAGGACAGTAAATTACAATGCAGAAAGATAATAAGGAAAAAAAAAAACAAAACCAAAAAACAACACAAACACACACACACACCCCCCAAACCAATTAAAAAAAGCCTTAATATTGCTTACTGCAATGGAACTCCTGAATCTCTTCTCACCCCACTACACCCCACATTGCCCCAGGGCCAAAATTAAAAGTTTTTTGGAATCTTCACATGTTCAACTACTTTAATTAAGGATGACTGAAAACAAAGATGTTCACGTATACTTTGGATACTTATTAGCATGACTAGAAAAAAAAGCAGTTGTGATTGGGTGCTGATCCACACTTAAGCTGTAATAGATAGGACCTCGATCCTGTTCCCTTATGACTGGTAGTTGCACTCTAATTTAAAATACAAAGCCAGCCTAGGTCTTCTAGGTCTGCCATTCCCAATTATGGGTTGCTATATTGGATGCTAACCAATATAATAGACCCATTGCATTTATTGTCTTTCTTTCCTTCTCTTGTAACCTAATGATGATAGCAGAAGAAACTGTGGAGCTTGTGCCACCATTGCCCAAGTCTTGGTGATAGAGTTCTAGTTAACATGGATCAGAACAGGTGAGTGACCTAACTGAGTACCTGATATGGAAAATGTGAAGAATAGCTGCATCATAAACTCCCATCTCCTGATGATCAAAGTTGCTACCAGCCTTCAGGCCTACAGTCAGATATTGTAGTTGCTATTGACTACCTGTTACTGTACCTACTAGTATTGCCTAGATATCTGTAGAATACAGGTATTATCAGCTATTTTAATGTACTGACATTTATCACTAAAAAACACATAGAAATATATTGATGAGAAACACCCTAAGACAACATTACCATCTAAGAATTTGGCATGTAAATCCTCAGTTTAATGAAGGTCTGATCTCATTATGATTTTCTCCTCTGATTTTTCTTAGCTATGTGCACTTCCCACATTTCCATCTTCTTCCTTAGGTTTAATTCCATATGGATTAAAATATGTACATTCACACGGCATTCCAGAATGTGGACATTAATTATTTTGGAGTGGGATAAGGACTAAGTTGAAGTAACTAACTTTTTAAAACCAAACTACAAACTTTTAATGACTCAAAGTCTTTTTTTTTTCAGTTTTTTTGAGTAAATTGTTTTGCATATGACTAAAGAAACATACAAGCTCATGGATTTTACATCATTTATTTGTCTAATGTGGAAAAATACTTGATAATGAATAGTATCTAGTAAAATAAATTTATAATTTCATAGAGTCCTAGAATCAGAGTATCATTTTGGTTAGAAAAGACCTTTTAGATCATTGAGTCCAACCATAAATCTAACCCTGCCACAGCCAAGTCCACCACTTATTCATTGCTTTCAGTGTCAGTATTATTATAGAAAGTAGTATGTAATTCTTAGATGTTGTTCTTCATATAATGACATTTCTTATATTCATAAATTAATTAGCTGTTATCTTTTCTAAAATAACAACTGAAAACCCTTGAAAATGTCAACAATGATATTTTATCTGTCTTGCTTCCTTAAGGTTAATTTGCATCTAGAAACATGTGGTCCTTTAACATAGAGATTGAAATTACTAGCTTCCTTTAAATAATGATGTTGTTTATTATGACTTACAGATAATAACCAAGGGTCTACATACTTGATGTAGCAGAGAGCTCATACAAAGCTGTTTATTTAAAAGTAATGTCAATAGTGTTGATGTGATGTGGTGTGCTTATCAAAATACTAATCAGTTTGGAGAACCTGAACTACCATGTTCTTACTTTTGTGCATTTCTGAGAGTAAATGTCCTATCAATCAAAATTTATTTGGGATATGAAAAAAAAAATAAAAAAGACTATTCCTCTGGTTTTGGTTAAAAAGTTTTAAATTATGACATTTAAATACATTTTAAAAAGCAAACCTGCAGCAAAAAAGCTCTAGTGATAACAGTAAGGGAAAAAATGATAGAGAAAACTTTTTTACATGCCTACATATCAGGTTACTGTTTTCTGGTAGCTGAAAAAAAAAAAAAAAAGAATAGATACCTCCACTTAATCTCAAACATAACATTTTATTTTGATTTTGTAATTGTAATTTCAAAAAAAGTGAAAGAAAAAGTGGGTGCTAAAATGTGTGACATTTTCATGTCTCACAAAAGCTTCCCTGAGTCTGAATTTCCATGTAAAAACCCTATGATTAAATATTAACAAAAAATATACATTTGTCCAGGCTTACTAGGTATAATGAACAGAATAGGTAAGATACATGTACTTGAATGTAGTGTTCATTGGTGGTGGTGAGGAAGAATAAGCCTTTGATGTAGCAGAACAAAATGATTTACAGTTGGATATTGCCTGAGCAACTTTGGGAGATGAATAATGTGACATCTGCTCTTGGCAAGGAGGCTCTGGTCTCTTCTGCCCTTCAATTCCACTTTGAATGTAAATTAAAAAGTGAACTAAAGTCTTTACAGATGTCTCTTCCAAAAATATTAAATTAAATTCTGGCAGTCAAACGCCTTACAGAAATGATTGTCAAACAGTTGTTATTGGGTTTATTTCCGAGTATTGTTAAATTTTTATATTGGAAGTTTTCTAATCAAAGCGGATAAACCCCAAAAAAAGGATAAAACCCGGAAGAGTCAATGACAAGGAGTAAAACTGTAGCTTTTTCAAAATTATTACTATTGTTATTTGCTACATGACTAAAAAGAAATATCAAATAAGAGTCCCAGATGACTGGCTTGCTTTCTTAGAGACTGGGGACAGGGTTGGATTGTAATATATGAAAAATTAGATTTTTGATGGCCAAAGGTAAAGACTGGTCTGAAATTAAAGATTTCAAAATTCTAAGTAGTGAACCAATGTTTAGATTAAGGAAACCATTTGTAGGCTCTGATTAGACATCACGAACTCTGGACTAGCAACTAATGATAATGTTAGAAGTAAACTGGAGGTGATAAAAGAAGAGCTGGCTAATGCTACTCTACTGACAATTCAGGCAGGAGGGAAGTAAAAATGGCATTGCAACTCCAAGATAAGTCATACACAGGGTTGAAAAAGTAAAAAAGTAAGCTAATCAAAAGCTAAAAACAAGAGCAACCATGTGGATATATCTCCTGCACAATCTTTATTTTGTTGATTACTGCTGGTATCATTTTTATTCCATGTTGGAAAACTTTGCCATAATTATAAAATTAAACCATGATAATGAAGTAAAGATAAAATCTCAGTATGTCAAAAAATAGGGTTTTGGCACATATTAAAAGACTTAGGTAAACTTTGTTCTTTTTTTCCCCTGAAAATATTCTTTTTTCTACCAGACTGTCTGACAAATCTTAGTTTAACATTGTCTCATGAATGGAAAAGGCAATTTGGAGCTGATTTTCAAGTAACGTCTCAGTGGATATGCCACTTACCCCACATAGTGAGACTTACTACCTGCTCAAAGAATGTGAAGAGGGGAAAAGAGTACAGGTTTCCATAGTAACCTTTAGTAGTTCAAAGTAAAATTGCATAAAATGAAATCATTATCACTCAGCAACTAAGGAAGACAGCTCAGCTGATGAAGATGTCAAGTTGTAAATAACTACTGGTGAGTATCATTTTTTTTCTACCTTTAGTATTACTATGCCTTTTTGGAAAAACAGAAAAACCCACAAAGAAAAAACAAAATACAAACTCTACTGCTTTATTGTGTTTAACAATTCTGAAATCTGATTTTTAATTCAGAACCAGTGTAAGTACATCTTGTGACAGTGTTAGACAGAATACAGGTTGGTATCCATGGTAACCCAGGAGATCTTAAAGACCACATTGTTCATTTATCGGGAATATGAGCAGATTGTTTCCTGATAGACTGCAAAATGTCCTGTTACTATATAGCAGGAAAACCAACTCAAAATGGCTAAGAGATCTTTCACTTCATTTTTACTGCAATAAACATAGCTAGCTAGCTAGATTTTTATTCACAACAGATAATGGTCATACAAAATAAATTGAAAAGTCTTTTAAGTAATTAATTCCTGAAATGCTCCAGAAAGAACAAACTGACATATTGAACAAAAATACCTTCTCATAATCAATACAAGAAAGCAAATCCTTGAGAAAAACAAAACAAAACAAAACAAAACAAAACAAAACAAAACAAAACACCCCAGTCTTTTTGAGATATTTTTTTCCCTTTTACCAACTGACTGAAACTAGACAATCACTACAATGCTGTTGATTCCTAAGGGGTTTTAGTCAGTTGCTCACCGTGGGTAAAATATCTATCAGAACAGACTGTAATTAAGTTATTCTTTATACAGATAATCTGATATAAGGAGATGTGAAACAAACATATTTCAAGTATGTGGAGGAGGAGGGTTTTGCTGGTTTGGTCTTTTTGTTTTTATCAGAATCAATATTTATTGAAAATGAAGAAAGAATTTTGTGTATTTTTTATATTGATATTTTAAATTTTAAATTCCTTCTATTAAAATATCCTTATGTAATTTACTGCACTTTTGTCAAAGACATAGAGTCTTCAGTCACTATAAACCTAAGAAAACATGATCATATACTTAATGTCCATTTTCTAATCCCCTTTGGGCTACTCAGTGAATAACCTGAAAACTGAGAAAATAACACCAAGTAGAAAAAAAAAGAAAAAGAGCGGGTATTGTTAGGCTGATTCTGCTTCAGCCTCTACTGGGATAGAAACTGGCATTCAACCTGTCTCTGAGGAAAATGTGGAGAGTTCCCAGTCTGGATGGAGACACATGCAGGGACTCTGGATGCAAGTATGTTTTGATAACCTCCAGCACTGTATGGTTAGGATTTCTAAGAACACCTGACATTAAAAAAGATAGGAGATTTTCAGTCTACTTTGCCTCTGGCACCAGATCTGAACTAATCTCCAGTCATCATACCTGAAGGCTATGTCTTGTTCAGACATTCTTTCTATATACCTTAATTTTCTAAATAGATTAATTCATGTACAGAAACTGTATCTATTGATTCACACATCATTTGCTTTGGTTTGTATGTGAATTCAACAGAAGAGTAAAAGAAAAAAAAAAAAGACTAGCAATTCTGGAAAAAAATAACATTTTCTTCTTCTCAGTCTTGGATCCTTGATATTTTCAGACCATCTTCTCTCTAAGTTGTATTTTTTTATCCACTCCAAATGATTCTTCCACAATAATTGGTCCTTGAAGGAATAGCCAAACCTATGCTTTTGTTGATTTCTGCTACTTAAAACATATTTCTGCTCCATACCATTCTTAAAGTTCTCTCAAAAATTATCTATTTGAATTCCCCATACACCATCATGAGATTCAGAAAAAAAGATCACAAAATTAATTCACAAGATTTTTGAAAGAAACACAATTTATTCAAATTAAACCCTCTGCATTTGAGAAAAAAAAAATCAAATGTTACTTTGTAACAGTTTCTAAAGAAAGAGTTCTAAATATAGTTGGAGCAAATGGAGCCAACTAAGGATATAACTTAGTCAATATCTTTTATAAGAAATTTATCAGAAATAATATTAAAGAAAAAAAAATAACCTCAGGCAAATTCACCAGGAGAACTGAGGTTATAAAAACAATGTAAAATGAGAAGTGAAATTGTATTTTGATGCAGAAGGTCATGAAAGATTTAAAAGTATGCTATTTTGCAAATAAGTTGCAAGAAACTTCTATGACAAAGGAAAACCTGAAGAAAAATTAAAGGCCATCCATATAGTTCATTAATATTTTTTTCTGTTACTAAATCTTAAATGACTTTTGTTACATGGTTTGAGGTATTTAGTTGCTTTCCTCCAATACAGCTCTTAAAATTTTGACTCAGACATGGCAGTACCTAGTCCATGCTTCTTATCATTCAGCACTGATTCCCCTGTGTTTCTATGTATTTCTTCTTATTTTATAACTTCCCCCTCTGGTCTCTTGAAGTTATCAGCCACCATAATTCTTTTGTTGAGTCACTGCTCCTTTTTTTTTTCTCACAAATATCTTTTTGTGTTGCCCCTCTGAGAAGAGTTTATGTTTCACTCGTTTGTTGAACTCTTCAAGGCCTGCTTTTTCACTGGTGCCTTATATTGCCTTAAAGCCACTCAGATGAAAAATAAAATTGCATTTCTTGCAAGAACATAGGCAATACAGATAGCTAGCCTTACTTCTTAATGTGTTTTATTTACAGTTTATTTTCTCTCAGTAGCCTTTATTTACCCTGAGCAACTAGTGCAAATAATAGCCACAGGAATGGAAACAAATCACTATCTGTAATGTGGAACGATTTCTGCAAATGATGTCTCATTCACATCGAAAACAAGATTAATCTCACCCATCTTTACACATCCAAATCTAAGCTAATGAACTTTGAGTTCCTTTAAATGAGCCTCACATAAGTATAATTCAAATAATTTAATTGAAATATCCTTTAGATGGCCACATGTACTTATAACGAATGTATAATGATATTTCAGATATAGACATCTATGACTGGATTCCTTTGCCCACACCTAGACACCTAGTGTTCTTTGAGATGTCCTAAGTTATCTTGCATGACTTAACATGGTCTTCTTGAGAGACATAGGTCCTCTGTGGTATCTACTGGTCCTCTAAGGATGTTTCTTAAGCCTTCGAATGTCTCAGATGATTGTAATGTTTTAAATTTAGGATATATAAATTTTAATGTCAGTGTGAGAGTGAGGGACCAAATTTAGTTGTCCAAACAGAAGCACTGAGTCTTAAAACAATTAGGGCTTGTGATATCCTGCGTGGCTTCTAGCTGTCACTCTCGGAAGGCACAGGTCCTTATTATATTCTTTGTAATATCTTCCAGCACAATGCAGATGTTAGTTTTAAGTTTTCTTAAATAAAACTCAGTGCATCTGTATAGGAAACTAAAGAGATCTCCAGGTGTGGAAGCTACCATTATTTCTAACAGAGAACTACGATTAGGTTCTGTTGCCTAAATGTTGATGGCTAACAGTTTTGAAACTCCCAAGTTACCCTAGCTCATCTCCAGTTGTCACCCTGGAACAACATATATCTCCCTTATGTCCTGATTAGTACCCGACAGCCCCACGTATGTCTCCTTGCCATTTCAGGACAACTCAATAACATACTTATTTAAAATTTCACTCCTGGTCAATATGTTCAGTGTAGTCAAGACAGTTACTCAGATAAAAAGGTGGTTTCAGTTACCCAGACATGGGCACACATTGCCATGTGTGACACCCTAGGGCATGCAGGAATGTGACTGAATGAAGGCCTAAACTGTTCTGGACTAGCTATTTTTCCTTTATGCAGGAAAACCAACCTCAGATGCCTAAATTTTGGCAACTGGGTTGATCTCTAAGTATCCAGGTTAGGGTGCTCTGTATCACACCATAGGTTTCCTTGAGTCTATTCTGTAATTCTCCACTTAGTGTAACGGGAACATAAATGCCTGTTTCACAGGAGTACACCTTCATTTAGAAGAGATGGACATGATGGAGATGATTTCTTATTTGATCAGACAAACCAATGTTCTGATTCGACCATAATTATGAAGTGTTTTTTTAAACAAGAATTAGATCTATCACTTCTGAAATTACACTACTGTACTGCAATGAATAAACTAAGTCACAGAAACAGTATTAAAATGATGGTCTTTACACTGACTTTAGTAGAGAAAATATTCAGGTTTAATTTAAATATAGCAAAACTGAGAACAGACAATGGAGGAATGGAATAAAGATTATTTTGCTCTAAAACTGTCTTAAAAATAAATTTTTAATATTTTGGTAGTAATTTAAGAATTACTTATAATTAACCACTAAAGATAGTATGCCAGATTATTCCTTTGCTGTTTGAATGATATTACAGTGATAATTGAGTGATTATTTAGAGGGATCTACTGATTTTAATTCAATCAACTGTATGACTTTGAGGGTCCTCAAGGTAGACACTATACTAGTATTTCAGCCTAAACACAAGTTTTGACTGTACACTTTCTCTTTTATTCTTTAACATTTCCATGCAACACTTGTTTTCTTCTCCTTTTTGACATTTAAGTACAGAGAATAATTTAAATCATCAATCAATAGAACATGTTGCTCTTGAAATATGCTGAATTATAAAAATATTATTTTTTACTCTGCTTTCACTATATTAATGGTTCAGCAGCCATGTCCATTATCATTGTATATTACAGTTGTAACAGGGCAGCATGTTTTTTATTAAACTATGTGTATAGAAGCCCTTTGTGGTTCATAACTCTAGAAAACAACTATGAGTGATGGCAGATGGGGAAAAAAAGAAAAGAAAAAAATATTTGATTTTTAGAATGCTTTCAGGGTTGAATTGATGATAGGTTATTCAGATTATCCAGGTGTCATAAAATGTAAAAAAAGAACAAACCCAAAACCAAACAAAAATTTACTGTACTGACTGCATCTACAACCTGGTCCTGTTTTCCCATAACTTATATATATATTCTGTGTATTCAGATTTTGAGGCTGGAGTACAGCTTGGTGAATGTGTTCTTTGATTTCACTTCCCACCCATATGACAAGAATTCACATCAGACAGGAATTCAAGCTGCAGAAAAATTATTTGCTCCTTCTACTGATGTATGAATTGCAGGTCAAGAAGCTAAATGCAGGTATAGGTAAAAATGCGTACACAGGTAACAGAAGATTTTTTGAAAGTTTATTAATTCCTTATATAATAAGGTATTATTTACATAATAAAGTGTGAACAAAATGGAAGGCTGGGATCATTTCGCTATTGTATTCTGGAAAACACAATGCCAATATTATGCCATGCCAATTAGCATGTTGGTTGCGTAGTGTCTGGAAGTTGAAGGCAGATGAATTCAGATAGATGGGAGAAAGGGAAAAGTTAGAAACATTTTGTACAACATAACATAAAAACTTAACCTTGCCATCAGGTGCAGCACAGGCTGACCTCTCTGTGGGCACAGCCCCAGGGTGTGGGCTGGATGAAGGGGACAGTGAGGTGGATTGAGAACTGGCTGTGTGACAGGACCCAAAGCGTAATGATTAATGGAGCAGGTTCAAGCTGGAGGCCTGTAACCAGTGGTGTCTCCCAGGGGTCAATACTTGGTCCAGTCCTGTTCAATATATACATCAGTGACCTGGACGAGGGGACAGAGTGTATCCTCAGCAAGTTTGCTGATGATACCAAACTGGAAGGGGTGGCTGACACCCTGGAGGGCTGTTCTGCCATCCAGCAAGACCTGGACAGGCTGGAGAGCTGGGCACGGAAGAACCTCATGAGGTTCAACAGAGAAAAGTGTAGGGTCCTGCACCTGAGGAAGAAGAATGTCAGGCACAATAAGGGTCAGGTGTGGATGTGCTAGAGACAAGTTCTGAAGAGAAAGATCTGGGGGTCCTGGTAGACAGTAAACTGACAATGAGCAAGCAGTGTGCTCTTGTGGCCAGGAAGGCCAATGGAATCCTGGGCTGCATAGGGAAGAGTGTGGCC
>JAOTQQ010000001.1:159215041-159229714 GCA_026546715.1 Gallinago undulata | reverse complement strand
GGCAATCCTGCTTCAGCAGGGAAGTTGGACTAGATGATCTCTATGGTCCCTTCCAACTCTAATAATTCAGTGAAATTCTGTGTTCAGCAAATCTCTGTGGACTGGGACAGGCTGATGGGTCAGGATGTAGGCTCATGAGTGGGCCCAGCTAAGTGGGCCCCATGGTCAGGCTGGGCAGGGTTCTGGGAAGCTGGAGGGTGGCCCTTCTGCAGCATCACTGGGGCAGAGGCTAATGGAGTCCTGAGCCATGGGCAGGTAAGAGGAGCCCCGGGGAGGCCAGGAAAGCTCAGTGAAGTCTGTGTTGCCAGCAGGACTCCAACACTTTCTGTAACTGGAATCTTTATTGCAGCATTGGATTTTCAGTATCTTTTCTTTCTTTTTTAAGGACAGTTTAATTGCAATTTAATCAGGATTGTTAATCTTAAAGCTAGATTTTACATATTTTATTTTTTTATGGTTTAGATATGATTAAATTACAATATTATACTCTGAACTTAGATTTATAAATATGTATATGACATTTGAATTCAATTCTCCTAAGAAAATATAACTAAATTGGCATATACATTCAACTATCAATGCCATCAAACACTGGAGATTTCATGATTGTTTTTAGTGCAGACATGTCCTCCTATAAAGTGACTGATGTGTGAGTCAGTATCAGATTTCCACCTGGAATTTTTCTTGCCTTTCAAAGCAATTCTGAAGACTCATACTTTGTATTTATTCTTTTAACATGTCTGTTTGCCCGCACTCTTTAGCATGGATGCTCTGTTTCTTGACCAGCTCCTGCCAGAATTTGGCAGAGCTAAGATGACTGACATCATTCTTCTTCCTCCATTAATCATAGAATCATAGAATCATCTGGGCTGGAAGGGACCTTCAAAGGTAATCTAATCCGCCCCCCCTGCAGTCAGCAGGGACACCCCCAACTAGACCAGGTTTCCCAGGGCCTTGTCACTTTAACATACTCTCACAAACATTATTGGTCACAGCCAAGCACCTTTCTTGGCAATTTCTTGTGCCCTTCTTCATCTCCCTGTACAAACTGCACTTCAGATTTTAATTTTCTATTTTATTTCCCTATTATAAAAATACATGTAAGGCTCTGAATATTCCAACTGACATTCCTGCTGTCCCAGTATTTTCTTTCTATGATCAAGGTAACTCCCTGGTTTGAATTTCATACCTTTTTTACAATTGTACACATGACAACTTATTTTTTTATGTATAACAACACATTCATGCATAAAGATGCAGTGTCTTGTCCTGAATTAGTTGGAATAAATTACCCCTTCCAAGCCAAGGTGTGAACTTCTGTACTAAAATCTTGCTGTAAGATAAAATCCTTAAAAATGATATCCTCTCATTGTCTGTTGTGACGGTAGAAATAATTGCAGAATAGAGCCTTATTCTTGGGAAAAAATAAGCTATGTCATAATGGACATCATCCATGTTTTCAAAAGTGGATTGTTCAGAACACACAGACAACATACCAACTAAACTGAACATTAGAAGTTGAGCCTTTCAGCACCTCTATGAAAGCAATTCACTGAAGTTGTTTATTCTCAAAATTGATATCTCAGGCAAAAAGCTACAAGAACCTTCTTACGTTAGAGAAATGCAAATACAAAGCATCTTTTTTTCTTTTGTGTGATGTATATGCCCCATTAAAACTTTTGTGAAAATCAGCAGCACAATAACTGAGCTAACTGTTATGCTTCTCTACTCTAGAGAATACTAGCTTTAAAAATGTCTCCATTTCAGCAAAAGAACAAACTTTTTTTTTTGGAAAAAGAAGTTTGTTTCAGTATATCTAAATTAAAACTGGCCTTTCCCCTCTCACTATAATCTTTGCACAATGTATTTGACGTTGTCATTACTTCTTTGTTCAATAGTTTGGTTTGGTTTTGGTTTTGTTTTTTAGTGGAAAATCTGTATATATATGTGTTTATGCTTAATATTTATCTTTTTTTTTTAATTGTGTATGTCTATGCTTTCATGTGTGTATACTTGAAATGAATTTATATGTTTGATTTGATTTGATTTGTATTGAAACCTATGTTACTAATTTTGGAAAACTCCAGTAACATTTGATGCAGTTTTGGTACATTGTTTCATAAACTGCAGGCAAAGCTTAATATTTATTTGAAGTCATCCTGCTGAGATCCAGTCCCACCACTGCTGACAGTAATTCTTTATATGTGATCTTGCTTTTTGATTATGCTGAAATTATATTATGGAACAATCTACAGGCAACCGTTCCAGTCTGTTCACTTGAATACAATTTATGTAGCACTTCCCTGCATACCTTGTCATCATTTAATCTCAGTTTCTAAAGGAATTAGCCCTGAGTCTAGAGTATGTCAGTTTCTTAGCTTCTGAATGGAAGTAAAGTAAACACAGGCAAGAGTGAAAAGGGAGAAGGAACAACCATAGGAATCTTTCTTCCTTTTTATTCTTCAGGGAAAGGTACATTCAGTGTAATGAATAAAACTATCTTTCATGTGGAAATACTGCTTTATAGGAAATTCAGGGTATTTTATTTATGAAGATGGTAAACTAATTTTCATTAAGATGAAATATAATGAAGTGTGGGTTTTTTAAAGTCCTAGCATTTTATAAAGACACCTGGGATTTGAAATATGATGAAGTATAAAGCACAACACAGAATGAGAAGAAACTTCATTACCACAACAACCTATAAAACTAAGTGAATATTTAAAATTATTGGTTGAGATACTAGAAGAGTAATGTAATACTCCCCCCGCCCTCCAAATGCAAAAGGATACAGCCTGCAGAAAAATGGTCTGAATCAGGGGAAGAGCATTTTGGAATTACACAAGAGTTGTGGTACAATGTTCACATGAGGAACAAAAACCAGGAAAGCAAGGGATCAAAGTGGTTTGGGTGAGGAATAAATGTAGGAAAATAGATAATGCGTAAAAGGGGTCAGCTGTGTATAAGCAGTTCGATAGCCAGTACTTGAGAATGTACTGGCTTGTCTGGGCATTTCCTGTTATCAAATCATCCCAGTCTGCCCTGAATGATTAAATTCTACTTCTAACTCTTTCTCTGAGTGAGTGACTCTCTGTTTGGTGTGTACTTGTGTATGTGTGCGTGTCTGTGTGGACAATTGGACTCAGACAATGGGTCCTGTGTCCATGGTGCCAAAAACCAGAGAGACTGGAATAAGTAGATTTAAGTTCTACCTGAAGTAGCCAGGGCTATGCACATGTCTCTAAGGGTGAAACTGTGAGAGGAGATGGCTAACCAAGCCCCTGTGCAGAAACAATTGGGAGGAGTGAGGATCCAGGCCCAGATACTATTGGATGGCCTGTGTGTGTCCATCCAATAATAGAGAGATCCACAGCATGTGTTTGAGGCCAAATGGGGAGGGCTGTATGGGTGCAAGGGGGAGCTGTACCAGCAGCTGAAGTAGGGCTGTGGCCTTGGACGGTTGTGTGTCTCCGTATGCCAGCAGCTGGAGAGTCCAGGATCCAGGACCAGCTACTGCATAGACTGAGTGGGAGCTCAGCTATTGGAGGGATCCACTTTGCACATATGTATATATTTCCAATTAAGGCACCTTTATCCTGGTCAACTAGAGAGGGGAAAAAGATGGGGCTACTAGTGCTGTTTGTGTCTGAGTACTCTCTGTTTATTTGTGTTGATCTGTTTGACCATGTCTACACATAAGCACACACATAAACATTTACATGTATCCAAAGAGCAAAGAAGATGGTGTGGAGTCTAGAGAACAATCCTATGAGGAGTGGCTGAGAGAACTGAGTTTGTTTTTTAGTTTGTTTAGTCTGGAGAACTGAGTTTGTTTAGTCTGGAGAACAGGAGGCTCAGGGGAGACCTTATCGCTAACTACAACTACCTGAAAAGAAGTTGTAGCATGGTGGAGGTCAATCTCTTTTCCCAGATAACAAGTGACAGGACGAGAGGAAGTGGCCTCAAGTTACACCAGGGGACGTTTAAAGGGAATATTAGGAAAAAATTCCTTCACCAAAAGAGTTATCAAATACTAGAACAGACTGCCCAGGGAAGTAGTTGAGTCACCATCCCTGGAGGGATTTAAAAAAGATGTGTAGACATGATGGTTAGGGACATGGTTTAGTGGTGGACTTGGTAGTGTTAGTTGGATAGTTGGACTTGATGATCTTAAGGATCTTTTCCAACCTAAATGAGTCTATGATTCTGTATATATGTATATGTGTGTGTATGCCTGTGTCTCTGCATATTTGTCATACTAATGCATTTGTCATATTTGCAGTGCAAATAGTTATATTTCAATCAAGCAGATAACCTCTATTTAGATAACCTCTATTCAGTTCCAGTTTTGCCTTACACATTGTTCATAAGCAAGGAGGGGAGCATGACCTAGGATGAAAACTCAGACCGTAGTATGACATTTTACCATGAGCACTTTGATGAAGTCTTGAAGGACTGGCCATCAGTAGGCTTGTCACAGTACACCTCACCTCATTCCAAATTTGATTTTTCAAAACAGATTAGGAACACTAAATGATTAATCTGAGTTAAGATCAAATGAAAATGCATGATTGCAAAGAAAATTTGCTGTCAGACCTGGATTGGGAATATATAACTGTGCCTATAGTACTTCTGCATTCAAACTAGTCCTTGTGCAGACAGCCACTTCCCACGATAACACCTCATTATATAGCAGATTTTTTTGTTATTTAGCTCCAATTACTCCTCCTCATATTTTGTAGTATTGTTTTTTACTTCATGTTTATTAGTCATTATTTACCTCAAGGTAAATTAACACTTGCCTGCCAGTCTTCTGATTCTTTTTGATACAGTTGATTTTTTTCAGCTTTTTGTCATAAATAATTTTTTTTTCACACACTCTTCCCACTCTAAAAAAAAAAATCATTTATGAAACTATTAAACAGAATCAGCCTTGGGTCTGATCTTACTTGAGTACTCTAGTAACCGTTGTCTGCAGCATACCCTCCATCTTATAAATCGCTTGCATAGCATAATTCTTTTATGAATTCTTAGCTTTTCTGAAACAGCCAGTGTCATATCCCATGTTTTACTACACAGAATGATTCGATAAAGCCAGATCAGCAGCTTTTCTGTGTTCCCATGTTTTTGGTAAAATTTCTTATCAAGAAAACTGTCAAGCTTACTATTATATACTTGCAATAAATCCAAGTGCATTGTTATGTTTTTTCTTTGTAGTACAGATATTGTGACACTGAATGTTTAGCCATACATAGTGATCTTGAATTGAAGAACAGGATGCTGAAGTGTGGAGCAGAAGAAAATTAGTCTGATTTTAGAATAAGACACTGACAAATAGGGAAGTAATTTAATTAATTAAATTAGCATATGCTAAAGACAATCACTACTGGAAAAGGCAACACAATCTAACATATATATATTTTAATCATAGTTCTACATAACATTTTGGCTTAAACAAAGAACAGCAAAGTATAAGGAGATGGAAACTCTAAGGATGAGACATTCATTAGGCACCTCCCCTATGAGGACAGGCTGAGAGAGCTGGGGTTGTTCAGCCTGGAGAAGAGAAGGCTTCAGGGAGACCTTATGACCTTTCAATATCTGAAGGGAGCCTACAGGAGAGCTGAGGAGGGACTCTTTGTCAGGAAGGGTAGTGAAAGGACAAGGGGCAATGTTTTTCAATTGGAAGAGGGGAGATTTAGATTAGATACCAGAAAGAAATTCTTTACTGTGACGGTGGTGAGACATTGGAACAGGTTGCCCAGGGAAGTTGTGGATGCCCCTTCCCTGGAAGTATTCAAGGCCAGGCTGGATGGGGCTTTGAGCAACCTGCTCTAGTGGGAGGTGTCCCTGCCCATGGCAGGGGGGTTGGAACTAGACGATCTTTAAGGTCCCTTCCAACTCAAACCATTCTATGATTCTGTGATTCTATGATTTGTTAAATTAATTATACTCTGTGCTCAGCAATCTTTCTTCAATCCAGGAAAATACTTAACACATCAAAATCAAATCAGTAGCAGTCCATTGTCCTGTAAGTAATGTAATGCATTAATGTATTCTGCTGGAAAATGTCTCAGGGTACGTAGAAAATATGAAGACTGAAGTAATGTATTTTAATGATAAAAAGTTATACAGGCTCATGACCACAACTGTACTGTGTGGCAGATATAGAATTTATTTTTATTTATAAAATACAGACACACAATTATGCCTTTTGTTAAACTGTGTATCCTAACAGTTCATTGAAGAAGAGAAACCATAACAAACAATTTGATGAAATATTTATTATAGTCTATGAAGGGATTACAGCCTTGACAAATGAAATAAAAAAGCAATCAAGGGAAACATTTTGAACATTTCTAACAGTATGTAATTGCCACAAAAGCAGAATAAAATTATTTGGGCCATGTATAAACATGTTGTAAAGGAATACAATCTCAAATGCAATAAAGTATCTACATTTTCCTGCTACTTTTGGATTTAATCTATTGCCTTTTCCAATTTACTAAGTACCATTGAAACACCAGTTCTATAACAAAAATTCTGTAATCTCTCTACGTGGTATAGCACGAATGTGTCTGATGCTTGATTTTGATAGCCCTAGCTATCCCCCTATAGGCTTTGATTATATTAATTTAAATGAAACAATGTTATAAACATAACAAACTATCTTTGCAAATTACCTAAAGATCTAGCACACTCAGTACTCCCTATGAGTTTCAGAGAAAAGTGTTCTATTAACAGACTGTGATGAAAGGTAAAAGTGTTTTTATTAAGAATTGATTTAAGAACCTAAGACTGATTATCCTTAAACTTTGGATAGCACATAGAATGATAGAATCATAGAATCATATGGGGTTGGAAGGGACCTCTAGAGATCATCTAGTCCAACCCCCCCGCCAGAGCAGGTCTACCTAGAGCATGTTGCACACAAACTTGTCTAGGCAGGTTTTGAATGTCTCCAGAGAAGGAGACTCCACCACCTCTCTGGTAAGCCTGTTCCAGTGCTCTACCACTCTCACAGTAAAGAAGATCCTCCTCATGTTTAGGTGGAACTTCTTATACTCAAGTTTGTGCCCATTTCCTCTTGTCCTGTTACTGGGTGCCACTGAGAAAAGACCAGCCCCATCCTCCTGACACCCTCCCTTTATATATTTGTAAGCATTGGTCAGATCCCCCCTAAGTCAAGAGAAGACTTAGAGGTCTTCTAAGTCTAAAAAGATCCTAGTCCCTCAACCTTTCCTTGTAGGAGAGATGCTCCAGGCCCCTAATCATCTTTGTGGCGCTCTGTTGTACCCTCTCCAGCAGTTCCCTGTCTCTCGGCCCGACTCTCCAGCCTGTCCAGGTCTTGTTGGATGGTGGCACAGCCTTCTGGGGTGTCAGCCACCCCTCGTAGTGGGTCATCAGCAAACTTGCTGAGGGTACATTTTGTGTCATCAGCAAACTTGCTGAGGGTACATTCTATCCCTTCATCCAGGTCATTGATGAATATATTGAAGAGGACTTGACCCGTTACTGACCCCTGGGGAACACCACTTGTTACAGACTTCCAGCATGTCTGCCCTGACTTCAGACGTCTGAAAAATTGGGTCAGTTCAATTGCCTACACATCGGCACCTAGAAATATTTAAGATGGTTAGATATCTTACCTCACATCCAGCTGTTCTTTCAGAACAGCATAAATTATCCTTACGTTATTTTTCATATTACTCCAAGAACATCTCAGACACCCTAAAGCGTCTCAGCTGGAATTGGACCTTATGTATGGATAGCAGAAGTGGGTAATGAGGTCTACTTTTATGCTAGCCATCCTAAACTCATTTTAGCGTCAGGAGGAGACTTCGTATGGCAACCAATATAATTTTAAAATCTGGTCTAAAACTAGATTAATTTCCTTGGGAGATTGCCAATCTGTCTATTTCCTGTAAAGGGAGCCTCAGTCAATTGTGGCCAAAAATGAACCTGACACTGAATAACTGAATGTCTAGAGTCAAGGAAGAATCCTGCCTGCTCCAAGAGTCTACATTAATTCTGAATGCAGAATAAGTGCTACATCCTTTAAACCTTGCAACACTGAGGGGGACTAATTTAGTCTGCTTTCACATGATAGAAACACAACAGTGAAAGAAGAGTCTATGTGTTTTCACATCTGCAGCAGGATATTTTTCTATTAGTTCCTTTAAAGTTAATATCACTTATGTCAGCTTAGTTTTCTTCCAGTACTTTAGAACAACTTCTATGTCTTAAAGGTCAATACCGCAGAAAACAATTTTGCATTGCTAGAGGGAAAGAGAAAATAATCATAGTAGTTCATCTGACAAACAACTGAAGAATATTCTTGGATTCAGAGTTAAAATTTTATAGTGTATGCAGTGTATTCAGTGAACCACAGCAAACTGCTGCAGCTAATTAATCTGAAGGGGAAGAGATTTTCTTCAGGCTGTACAAATTTTCACCAGAACTATGTATTTGATTGTCATATTGCATATGTTAATATTTTACCTTCATAGTGTTAGAATGGATTTCTCCATCACAAATACTACAACCTAATGATGACAGTTTGAATCTGCTTATTATTGTGACATATTTTATTAGTCTTATCTACAGGTAAAAAAAAATAAGGGAAATTAAATTTCAATTTAATTTATTCATTATGAAGGACTTGTTTTATTGTTAAAAAATTGTAATTGTCCATTACTGTCCTGTTAGCTTTATGGTCTTAGTGCTAAATCTGGTCCAGAGAACAGACGTATCCTGCCTGAAGATACTACTGTCACATCACTACTGAGTGCAGATATAGAAACAAGGAAAAAAGAGGTGTGGTGAAAGGCAGAAAATAGGGAAGGAATGGGCTGGACATTCTAAGACTCATTAGTAAAGGAGGTGTTGAAAGTGCCACTTAGTATGATGAGCACAGGCATTACGGAAAAGAAAATTAAGGAAAAGAGTGAAACTTGTGCTGGAGGAATTACAAAAGAATTCCACCAAAATGGGATCAAACATGATCAGTGTAACCTTATTTCCATGAATCATCAGTGTATCTATTCCGTACAATGGGACATAGAATATATTCTTTTTCATTTATGATGAAGAATCAGTAAAATTGACAACTAACTCCTGTCCACAGCAGCATGGGGCTGTAAAATTTCAGGCACAAAAATAGTACATTTGAGTTTATATCACATTTTACTCGTGTAAATACTGTTTCTGGACAGACTTTGGTGTGAACCTCAGTGTTTGCCTGTAACTCCCTCAGAATGTCAGGTTCATAGGTTCATAGGTTCATAGGCTTATGTACATATACGTAGGAAAATATATACTATGTACAAACACTTTAATCACACATAAGGTAAAGGTTCAATGAAATGTTTTCATAGTTTTGATACAAAGTAAGGATGCACAGATTATAATTTCAACAGTATTAATTATGAAATTTGACTGACTTTTAAAAAAAATAATTTAGTTTCATGTTTATTTCCCACTTTTTTTGTATAAGAAAAACAGGTCAGCATGGTTCACACTAACGTTTACACGATTTGTTTTATTTGAATTAGCTTTGCTTAATGTGACCTGATAGGATATCAGAACTAGCCCACTGTAAAAAATGAGTTTGAAACACGTTGTGCAGTATACATGGTCTCAGTCAGAACATCAGACTACTTGAAAGAAGAACCATGAACACAGTGTGTCACTGACCTCCTGTTGACACATGAGACGGTGGATAGACTATGTGGATGTACAATTTAGAGAACTGTCTGATATATTTAGGCCTCACAAGACACCTTTACCTTTGCTTTAACCTGTATCTACAAATTCATTATCCGCAAAGATCTTTAAGACAACCAAGCAATAAAAAGATTAACACCAAATGACAAATTAAAAATTCTCAAATTATCTACAAGGGAAGACTTATAGAGGGGTTGTCCCTCTTTCGGTCTCTGGAACTAGATTTTCAGTCTTTGTAAGTGATCTGGACAGACTGGAGAGGCTGTTGTTGTTACCTGTCTACAAATTAAACTGGACATCCAAGATGGTAGAAGGAAATCTATGTAACAATGTTTACACTACAATATGAAGGAAAGCCAAGGTTTGATTCCTGGCCTAAAATGGACACTACATGTGCATGCTGCTTAGGAATAAGAATAAATAGATTTGGCTTTGGTTTGGGAGGGGAAGGAGGGAAAACCCCAAATAACACCAAAAAAAAAGCTGTTTTACAAAGTGGAACAAAGGAATGAACTAGCAAATAAACATTGTAGCTGGTCAGCAGTCTAATGCTGGAGCTCATTCCGTTACCCTCAGTTATTTAGCACCAAAAGCACACTACCTGACTCTTTTTCAAAGGAAAATTTTTGCTGCATATAAATTATTATAATGCACCACAGAAGGTGCATTCAGAGTTTAATGCTACACTTTCATTCAGTGCACAGGCCATTCCGGAGCTGTTTTTGACCCCGGTTCATCTCACTGGGCCAGATCCCCAGACCCACCCATAGCCTAACAGCCTAGTCAAGCCTTGGCACACCCCTGTCCCCAGGAAGATGCCCGATTTCCTGGTGTGGCTGCCTTCTCTGTCTGCCCTTCACCCTCTCTAGAGGTGGTAGGACAGACTCTGACTGCTGAGGCCCCTGTACTGCAGTGTGGAGCCATGTGGCTTCCAGTGCCCCAGCTCTGTGCCCTGGCAATGTCATAAGAACTTAAGAAGCAAATAGGAATCAGGTATTTCTTAAGAGACTGGTCAAAAGCTATGCATGTGTCCACCTTCTTACTTTCTAATAATGAATGAACATAAAAGTGATATTGTTGATACAAAGAAATAACCTTGTTAGAAAATAGAAGACAATCCAAGCAACAAACATGCTCATGGTCTGTTGGCTCATAGGATTGTAAAAAATTACTTGACATCCAGTAACGCCTCCTAGAAGCTGATACTATGTCCCATATTATTTAATGAAGATTAGGGTACCATTCACAAATTTTGAATGATATCTTATGCTGAGTCATAGAGTTTCAATCTGAAGTGATGTTAACAAACTTGAGGACTGGGGCAACAGCAGCATGTTCACATTCAACACTGAGAACTGCAAAGTTCTGCGCCTTGGACATAGTAACAATCTGCACTAGTACAGGCTGGGAACAAAATGGCTAAATAATAGCTTTGCTGAAATGTTACTGCAGATACCAAGCTAAATGTAAGCCCAAAGTGTACTTTCATTGAAGATACAGCCAAGTATATATAGTGAGCTACATTAGGAGGAGGAGGAGACCCAACAGATTGAGGGAAATTATTAGCCCTCTCATCCTGGTACTGAAGAGGTTAGATTTGAAATACTGCATCCAGTTTTATTTTACCTGGCCCCACCAAAAAAGTCAAATAGAAAGATGAGAAATTGGACAGGGTCCAGTGGACAGCTACCAAGACAGTTAGAGACTGACTTAGAAAGCAATGTTGAGGGAATTGGGCTTCTTTAGTCCGATAAAATGGAGCCTGATGATCTCTCATTACGATTATTGGAAGGACGGCTACAAAGAGACAAATTCAAAGAGACAAATAACAGAGACAAATTCTTCTCACCAGTGTCAGATGAGGTAGCAGTGGCCAAGAGTCAGAAGTTGCTGTTTTGGAGGCTGAGATTAAACATCAAGAGAAACCTTTTCACTAGACAGGAAGTTCATCACTGCAAAAGGTTGCCCAAAGAGATTGCAGAAAAAAACCCTCTATGGATTTTTTCATGCTTCAGATAGACAAAGCCATGACTAGTTGATTTAGTCTTGAAGATAAACCTGCTTTGAGAAAGATGCTGCACAAGGCCTCTCCAGAACCCTCTTCAAGAAAACATTTTTACAATTCTGACTTGTAGAGGTGATAAACTCTGAGAACAGAATAGACATTTTATTTGAAGTTATTAGATTGTTATTTTTTTTTATTTTTCTATTCTAAAATTATTAGCTCAGAATAGTGAAAATATTAAGGAACATATTTTTCATTCTTATTTTTCAGTTACAAAGAAGATTATTCCCTTTTTTACTCAGCAATAAGACTGAGCTGAAATATTTCAGAGGAGGGGCTTTCACAGGTATTTTTAAGCTTAATCTTAAAATGATAAAATGATTCATCCAAACCAGAATGAATGGACACAAAATTGAAATGAAATATTTACAGGTGGAAACAGCCTGATTATCCCTTTTAACCCTGAACTTTATTTCAGAGCCGTTACATAGAGAAGACTCTTTTGTTCATGGCTTTCTGAGATAAATGTCATCTTTTGGACCATCACTTTTTAACCTAAATTCTGATACAGATATATATATTTCTGTGTGTAAATCTCAAGGTTAGGAAGAAATAAATCACAGCAGCATCTCCTCTGGAAGCAGTTACTCTTTTGATTGTGTTTCTACATATTTATCTGAAATAGCCTAAGTCTAATGGCTCTCCATTACCTCTGTTGACTCAGGTTCTCTGTTAGGGTCAAGAAGCACAGCGGAAAAGAAGTTGTGAGATTTGTTTTATTTATTTTGGTGGAGCTTTGCTTTTCTTATTGTGACTTCACTGTAAAATGCTAAAAGTTAGCTTATTCTGGTAATTCAGCAAGACATTTTTTTTAAAGTTTTTATTTCAGGGTAAAAGTACTTTATAAAAAAATATGGAAAAAATAGAATGAATGAGTGCATGGAAAATGCAGAACCTCAGATGTACAGCTGAGGGTCATACCGTCCCCTCAAAATACTAATTCATCTATGATAAACCAACTGGTTTTATTATCATCAATATAAAAAAAAATCAATTTATTCACCTACCCCTTCTGAATTCTCAATATACCAAATCAAACTACAGACTAAGTCTGCTTTTTTGAGATTTATGAAATGTACTTCAAAATGGAAAAAAGCTTAAGTTTTATAAAGTCATCTATATCATATCTAATAAAGATGCAGGGAATGAAAACATACTTACATAAAAATACCATTACAGTGATATGGTCATTTGGATTTAGAGATAAAGGGCCCAAGAAAAAAGTCTAGATGTTAGATTTCTCATTTAAATTGTTATTGAATTCAAATTCAAACCTTTCCAGAGAATGGGAAGAAAAAAAAAACAAAACAAACCCAAACAATCCAAGACAGACTAAAACTAAATCCTTAGCTTTAGATCTTACTGGCACAGAAAAGATGACTTGAAATTTCAGACAACCCACAACAAAGGAGTGTTAGCTTCTGAGATTTCCGGAGGGAACATGAAGTCCTGACACCATCTTTTTCATGGAAAGCTTCATCTATAGTTCAGCCACAGAACTTGAAAGACTATCTAATCTGGATCATAAATGCCATAGGATTCCCACATTGAGGACATTTATGAGTAACAGTGTAGGAGGGACCATGATTTTGACCCTGTTGTACACTTGGCACAAGGATAGAATGCTACAGGCGGTAGGGAAAAATGAAGAGGTTATGTTTGAGGGCATGAAGATATTATTCTTTCTTGATGTAGGTCCAACCTCAGCTGAAAGAAGAGAACTGAATGAGAATTAAAAGGTTTCCTTGAAAGAAGAGGTTATGGTCACAGTGCTCTGTCTTGCAAACTGAGAGTAACTTTTAATAACCGCACACTGGCTGAGTAAAATGGCAGCAAATAAGCTTTCATATAAAGTCAGAAAAGAAAGCACCTAGGAAGACCCTGAAAGCAAAGACTGTGAAGAATGAATACATTGCTGTTTGGGCCTGCTTGCATCTCTAGTTTTACATGGTCTTCAAACTTCATGTGGTCTGTTGTAACCTTTATTCAGAATGTCCTGCTAAGTCTGAAACCACTGCAGCCTTAAACAAGAACGTAAAGGTCATATGTTAAATATATAGTATCTACTTTGGTAGATACCATTCTTTAAAGTTAGTATTGGATTTTAGAGTGCCTCCTTGCTCTGATATATACATTAATAGGAAATAAGGATGGAGACAAATTGTTTTTTTTTCACTTTGTCTTCTTTTTTAACCAAGTAACTGAAATCTACTATATTAATAATTACTTTTTCTTCTGTTATGAAAAGCCAAGCTGACAAAAATCCTTTCCACACAGTGACCTTGATATTTTTTAATCCCCCAATGTCAAGTAAGTACTGACCTTAGGCTGACTTCAAATGTTCAAAAGACTCCTCTTAGTGCCCTTAAGAGCAGTTCATGAGCATATCATGTTAACAAGTATTTAATCTTCTATCTTTGTTGTTTTCCTTGAAATTATTCATAATGTTTATTTTTCTAGTAGATATAATTACATTTGAATAGTTGATAAACAACTTCCATGTAAACATTTCATACATTTCTTCTACTAATACAACTGCATATATATTCCAAAACCTGTAGGTAAGTCTCATTTCTGATACAAAGGCATAACAAACTCATATTTATTTTCTACCTGCTGTTACATCTATATCTTCCTGAATTGTGCCTTTTTGCAAGTTTTTGATTCTTCCAAATTAATATCTGTGGATTTCTGTTTGTTTGCTTTTAATAGAAATCCATTTTTTAAATTTAAATGTATTTTAATTTTAGTTACATGTTAATCTCTCCAGATTAAGTTTTCCTGTTTTACCTTAGAATCATAAAATCATAGAATCATAAAATCATTTTGGTTGGAAAAGACCCTTGGGATCATCGAGACTAACCATCTACCCAACTCTACAA
>JAOTQQ010000001.1:159186785-159205927 GCA_026546715.1 Gallinago undulata | reverse complement strand
TTCAGCAGGGGAGTTGGACTAGATGATCTCTACGGTCCCTTCCAACTCTAATAATTCAGTGAAATTCAGTGAAATCAGTGTGTATAATTCCCCACTAAAGTTCATGGAAACTCATACAAGTTGTGCATAAACATTTTTGCCTCGTATCATTTGAAATGTCCTCAGATACACAGATAGACAGAACACCTGAACAGCTCTGAAAGTTATGACAGTACCAAAAGGATACTCACATTTTGGAACAGCAGGTAGACAGCAAGGAGTGATACTTTTAGGGCATCTCAAACTACAGCCAGAGCTGTGGAGTTTAAATAATTAGTGTAATATAAAGGGTGCATTTGAGATCATCCTGTAGTTAACAGTTCTGGTGTACCTGGTATCACACTTCATCATCAATTCTTTGAATGTTCGAGGAACTCCCTGGCTAGTCATCTACATAGATGAGAAAATGGACCAACCTGAGACGAAGTGATTGACTAAACTCCCAGCTACCCTCACAACAAAATATTTGACTCATTGATATAGGTGCTTGGTGGGTGTCAGTTTCATATGATCCCAATGATTCTCCCCAAGGCAGCTCCTGGTGTGCCTTTTGCAATTAATAGGCAATGTTTGTATGCTTTCCATTAACATGGAATATCTGACCACCCCAAATACTATCCCACATGGTTTCTGCTGCAGAATTGACCATGTGCTAATACATATCAGTAAGCATAAACTTTTTCTGAAGACACAGAAGTGGTCACGCAGAATAGATTTCTGCAAATAATTACTGTGTTTCAGAAAGGTTTTCTGATAATTTCAAGATAATAAAAATGGGTCATGCAGATACTTGGTCACACAGGATCATGGATCAGATGGATATAAGGATTCATTAAAAGTAGTTTGAGAAGTCTCAACTGATCTGGCTGAAGATCACAGCTGAAGATTCACAAAGACCTTTGCAATGAAGACTCCTGTCACCGTCGAGACAGCCATGAACATTAGCTGGAATGCTGAAATTGCCCTCAGTGGCACTGTGTGCTACTTCATCCCTACAGTCTATATTTCCTTTTCTTATTGCATTCGCTCCTCCAGAAAGGTTCTTTAGCTCCACATCTCCAGTTAGTTTCTTCCAAGTAGGAGAGAAATTTTCGATTCCTCACCCTTCTCACTAGAGGATTTCATCAGGGCACAAAAACTAGAGTCTACTTCACTTTTGTCCATCTACAGCTTTTTAAGGAAAGCAAAAATATATAGATAAAGTTGTATGCTTATATAATTCTGTATGTCTCTCTGCACCTGTATGTCTATGTATGTGTTTATATAAATTTATAGAAATGTATATTGCCATGTATATATATTGGTGTATGTATATACAAAGACCACAGTATATAATTTCTCATTTCCAATAACCTACCAAGTTATGTCAGGTACTACCATTTATGCTTATGTTGACATTCTAGTACCTGAAGGAGGCCTTCCTGTACCTGAAGGGGGCCTACAGGAGAGATGAGGAGGGACTCATTATCAGGGAATGTAGTGATTAAATGAGGGGTAATGGTTTTAAATTGAAAGAGGAGAGATTTAGATTAGATACTAGAAAGTAATTCTTTACTGTGAGGGTGGTGAGGTACTGGAAAAAGTTGCCCAGGGAAGTCGTGGATGTCCCATCCCTGGAAGAATTCAAGACCAGGCTGGATGGGGCTTTGAGCAATCTGGTCTAGTGGGAGGTGTCCCTGTCCATGGTTGGGGGGGTGGAACTCAATGATCTTTAAGCTCCCAACTCTAACCGTTCTGTGATTCTATGATTCTATGATCTCTAATAGTTGATTTGTTTTCAGTAAGACTACAGAAGTCTCAGGTAGCATATCCGTATTGCTGAAGAAAAGATAGTCAAAAGCAATGTTTGAATACTGTTTGAGCACTACATTATTTTCTATCTCCCTACTTCCTAGCTCAGATTTGGGGGATTTCAATTATGTCTGTAGCAGAAATTTTCCATTGAGGCTACTACACAAAATGATGGGAATGAAAGTGAGTCCATACCAGCTTAGATTTTTGAGTCAGTGACTTGTCCCTGCTTTTATTTTTGTTCATCTTAACAAAAATCCAGACTGTATGTTTCCCCCTGGACTTTAGGAGCATGTCAGACTACATACATTTATGGCACAGAAGCCAGCTATTCAGCAACTGCCAAATCAGCTGTGAATCTGCAATAGATCTAATGGGATATAAAAAAAAGGGTCTAAGTAAGCAAAGAAACAGATGCTCCTTGTACAGGTGAGAGAGTATGTTGGTTTTTTCCATCTGTCCAAAATTTTACAGATTTAAGGTTTCATTACTGAAGTTTAAATTCATATACATGTATACACATTTACAGATACACCCATTTCCATTTAATCTGCCTCTTGAACAAATTTTCTTCTCCCGGTTTTATGTGGACTGGTAGTAGAAGTACTCATACACCAAAAAAATGATATAAAGAAGTTTCAGTATTGATTAGTTGATGCTATTTAAGGTTCTTTTTTGTTGCTGGTGGTTATTTTTTGATTGATGTTTGGGTTTGTTTGTTTGTTTCCCCCCCTCTGTATTGATCTTTCAGTTTACAGTCAAGTTACATAGGTGGCATGTTTTGCTTACTGCATATTCTCCTCTTCCAATGCCAGCATTTCAGCTTCCTCTACATGCTTTTTTCCTGCTTTAGTTAGTGGTATGTATGCTTTATTTCTGTCAGCATTTTTGCCTTAATTATGCCTTCTTAGATCAAACACAAACATCTGTGCAGTCTTAAGCACTATGTGAAGAATTATTTCTGGCATAGACTCACTTATGCATAGCTTAAAACTAAGAGCTATTATACTAGTAGTGTTCTATACTAAAGTAATTTTGATCAAACCTCACTGCAGTTATAAACTCTGTAAATGTTGGAGAGAAAATAGATATTATACAAAGATTTGAAAGACAACAGCTGTGGACAAGCTGTACAGCTGGCACATTTTAGCTTGTCATAGCTGTAGGATGCTACTGACAAGTGTAGTTCATGCCCAGCTCTTGATTGCTTTCCTTAAAAAGACAATTACTCACTGTAAGTGATTTTTCTGTCTTTTGGATAAGAGAAAAAGGAAAGAGGAGAGAGAAGGAGAAATGAAGAAAGAAGGCAGGCAGGAAGAATCTGATTTTACATAAGAAAGAGGGAGGGAGAAGCGAGACATTAAGTAATTTCAATCATTTAATGGTTTACCTCAGAAACACTGATTGATTTGGGAGAAAAAAATCTGTTGCTCCATCAAGACAAAGTGTCATAGTTGGCTCAAGACATTTTAAGCCATGAGTATTAGTAATGTAATCCCCCACCCCCAACTGTCAAGCAAACACTTCAGCAAAAGATAAAACATTAGTGTGTTACGACTACTCTTTTGGTCAAAAATCTAAAACACAGTACCATATAAGCTACAATGAAGAAAATTAACTCTACCCTAGCCAGGCCAGGCCCAGACAGTACAATATTTTGCAATTTACTTTGTACTTTCTCTGTTTGCCACATAATAAGAAAAGCTAGCACAAAATACTAAATTAATAGCTATTGCAGTAATAAACTGTTCTATGATATTTCTCTTTTTTCTTTCTTGTTTTACTATATCATTCCCATAAATAGTGATTAACAATTTAGGATCATAAAAGGGAAAACATGAATTTAGTGTTGAAACTGCCTGTGGTTAGTTTATAGTCTTAATGCTCATTTTATCAGTAGCATATGTTTTTTCCTTTAATAATTTATTAAGCTAATTTTTTTTTTTAAAGACTGTAAAATGGAACACAGAACAATATATTTTTGTGAGGATTATTGGACCACTAAAATATGATATTGAATCAAATCCATGTGCTAACACTAGCAACGAAGAAATTACTAGCAGGTTCAGTAAGTGATAAGCATGCAACTTTTGATTTTTTATTCATAGAATCATAGAATAGTTTGGGTTGGAAGGGACCTTAAAGATCGTCTAGTTCCAATCCCCCTGCCATGGGCAGGTACATCTCCCTCTAGAGCAGGTTGCTCAAAGCCCTATCCAGCCTGGTCTTGAATACTTCCGGGAACAGGGCATCCACGACTTCCCTGGGCAACCTGTTCCAGTGCCTCACCACCCTCACAGGAAAGAATTTCTTTCTGGTTGCTCTGCCCTTGTCCGCCAAGTGTGTGGCAGTATCATAAAAGGCCACCAAATTTGTCAGGCATGATTTGCCCTTGGTGAAGCCATGTTTCCTGTCTCAAATCACCTCCTTATTTTCCACGTGCCTTAGCAGAGATTCCAGGAGGATCTGCTCCATAATCTTGCCAGGCATAGAGGTGAGACTGACTGGCCTATAGTTCCCGGGGTCTTCTTTTTTCCCTTTTTTGAATATCGGAGTTATGTTCCCCCTTTTCCAGTATGCAGGAACTTCGCCAGACTGCCACGATTTCTCAAATATGATGGAAAGCAGCTTAGCAACTTCATCCGCAGCTCCCTCAGGACCCGTGGATGCATTTCATCAGTCCCATGGACTTATGCAACTTCAGGTTCCTTAAGAGGTCTCAAACCTGATCTTCTCATGCTGCGGGCATTTCTTCATTTGCAGAGCCCCTGTTTTTGCCTTCTGTGACTTAGGTAGTGTGGTTTGAGCTCTTGCCGGTGAAGACTGAGGCAAAGAAGTTGTTCAGTAGCTCAGCCTTACCCATATCCTGGGTGGCCAGGTCTCCCATTTCCTTCTGGAGAGGGCCCACAACTTCCCTAGTCTTGCCTTTGTCCCTGACATATCTGTAGAAGTTTTTCTTATTGTCTTTTTGATGTTCGTGGCTAGATTTAGTTCTGCCTGGCCTTTCTCTTGCCTGATCTATTTCCTGACTACTCAGACCGTTTCTCTGTAGTCTGCCCATTCTACCCATGCCTGCTTCCACTCTCTATAGGCCTCCTTTTTGGTCCTGACTTTGTCCAGCAGTTCCTTATTCATCCACGCAGGCCTGCTGGCTATTTCGCCCAACTTCTTCTTTTTTGGAATACACTTCTCCTGAGCTTGGAGGAGGCGATCCTTGAAAACCAACCAGCCCTCTTGGGCCTCTCTCCCCTCCAGTTCTTTTTCCCATGCTATCCTCCCAATCAGATCTCTCAAGAGACCAAAGCCTGCTCTTCTGAATCCCAGGACAGTGAGCTTGCTGCACACCCTCCTTACTGCCCTATGAATCTTGAACTCCACCATTTCATGATCACTGTAGCCAAGACTACTCTTGAACTTGACATTCCCCACCATACCCTCCTTGTTAATAAGGACAAGGTCCAGCATGGCTCCTTTCCTTGTTTTCTCCTCAATCATTCAAAGAACAAAGTTATCAACAACGCATTCCAAGAACTTTCTGGGTTTCTTGTGCCTTGCTGTGTTGTCCTTCCAACAGATATCGGGGTGGTTGAAGTCCCCCATGAGGACCAGCGTGTGTGAGCGTGATGCTGCCCCTATCTGTCTACAGAGGGCCTCAACCTCCCTGTCACCCTTATCTGGTGGTCTGTAGCAGACCCCAACTGTAACATCACCTGCCTATGTGGTTCCTTTAATCCTGACCCATAAGCTCTCTGTCAGGTCTTCATCCATCCCCAGATGGAGCTCCACACACTCCAGCTGGTCCTTGACAGAGAGGGAAACACCCCCTTCCCCGTCTTCCCATCCTGTCCTTCCTGAAGAGTCTGTAATGCTCCATTCCAACACTCCAGTCATAAGAGCCATGCCACCATGGGCACATAGAATTATAGAATCATAGATTCATTTAGGTTGGAAAAGACCCTTGGGATCATCGAGACTAACCATCAACTCCTACACATATCCCCCAGCACCTCATCTAAACGACTCTTAAACACATCCAAGGATGGTGACTCAACCAATCTTCCTGTGAAAAACTCTTTTCTAATTTTCACACCCTGTTGGAGCTTGAGGCCATTCCCTCTCATTCTGTCCCTAACTACCTGTGAGAAGAGACTGGCATCAACCTCTCTACAGTGTTCTTTCAAGTAGCTGTAGAGAGTGATGAGGTCTCCCCTCAGCCTCCTCTTCCTCAAATTAAACAGTCCCAGCTCCTTCAACCACTCTTCATACGATTTGTTCTCTAGGCCCTTCACCAACTTTGTTGCCCTCCTCTGCACTCGCTCCAGCACCTCGATGTCTCTCCTGTATTGAGGTGCCCAGAACTGGACACAATACTCGAGGTGTGGCCTCACCAGTGATGAGTACAGGGGGACAATCACCTCCCTACTTCTGCTGGTCACACTATTTCTAATACAAGCCAGGATGCCATTGGCTTTCTTGCCCACCTGGGCACACTGCTGGCTCATATTCAGCCACTTGTCAATTAGAACCCCCAGGCCTTTTTCTGCCAGCAGCTTTCCAGCCACACTTCCCCAAGCCTGTAGCAGTGCATGTGGTTATTATATATAACTGCTAGCACAGATAAACAATCCACAGATAACTCACTGTAATAAGTGTTTTAATATCAAATTAAACCCTCACAGGGTACAGAACTACAAATTTGTGCTTTTACAGTGCATCAAGTGAGTGGGGATTTACAGGGCAGTTGTCACAATTCAAACATAACAGGGATGTGCTAGAATAATCCTAACTTAAGCCTTCCCTCCTGAGAAATGAGGCAGCATCTTCTTTTGAATCGTAACACTTCAATTTGATACTTGAGCCCAATTTTTCTTACTGCTTGCCCTTTATGAAAACACTGTTCCCAGTGAAAGAACTTTTTGTTCTTGGCTTTGGGGAAAAAAAATCTTTAATTACTTTAATTAATTCCCTAGCTCCTTTTGCTTGTTCCCCATGCATTTGTGTAAAGGCACTTCAGCAAGGCACCTGCTTCAATGGGGCTGACTTACTGCCTGCAATGAATCCATTTCCTTTGTGTTGCTCTGCAGTTGGCTTTCCTTTGTGGTGTTCTGTCTGTGATTCCCGTATTCCCTTTGTCTTAGGAGACTCAAGGACACGTCTGATGTTATTACCCACCTCCCCCTTCACATCTAGTTTAAAGACCTGCCAATCAATCCTGTCATCTCTCAGGCCAGAACAGTCTTCCCCTTCTGAGAGAGGCATCTTCCATTTCCTGTTAACAAGCCCAGTGCCGTTTGGGCCAACCTACTATCAAAGTACCCAAAGTTATGGTGGTGACACCAGCTGCAGAGCCATTTGTTCATTGACTTGATCCATCTGTTCCTCTCAGTATCATTGCCTTCCACTGGAGGGAGTGACAAAAAAAATCACCTGGATCCCAGAATCCTTTACTAAGCTTCCCAACTCCTTGAAGTCTCTCTTTATAGCTTTTGAGCTTCAAATTGCTGTCTCCTCTACACCTACATGGAATATCAGTAGCGGGTAATAATCTGAGGACCATACTAAACCAGGAATTTTCCTGGCGATGTCCTTCACCCAGGCTCCAGGATGGAGCAATTATGCATTGCTATTTCAGAAAGAAATACTGCTTTGTTGAAATGGGAACTTCTGGCAAAGAAAGAAGTAATATCACAGGAGAAATTTTAAAAAGCTTACAAACCTTAAAAAGGTAGATATTTAAAAAACAGTTTAAAAACAAAACCAGAATGATGATTTCATCAAAACATTGAAATCTGTAAGGACACATATTACTGAAAATGAAAAAAAATCAGTAAAGAAAATAAATATGTGAATATTTCAGATGTTACTGGAATGACAGCGATATGGATAACACTCAGGAAGGATCTGAAGTTCTAGTACATCAGATAAAAATGTATGCTTGTATACACATGAGTTTTGGGAGAGTTTGGTATGAAATGCCAAACAAATAAATATTAAAGAGACTACAAGTTCTGGGTAAAGATGAAAGATTTAAAAACACAGAGCAATAACATGGGAGATCTACCCCTCTTATCCCAGAAAGAAGCTATATTATAATTTTTCATGAAATAAAGCATGTAGTCAGAAAATATAGTAGGGACTGGGTTGTATAGTAAGTTCATGAAAAGTGTAAATGTTTTTGTTAGGTGGTCACAAATAAAACTGATTACAACCATTTGAAATTACTGTCTAGGAAACAGTTTTGATAAAAAGGTTCAATATTTAATAGAAGTTATGGTTACATGAACAGGAGTTATTGCAACAGCAAAAAACCACACACACTACACACAGACTCTATTCAACTCAAACAGCATGAAAAAAATCTTCTGACATAATACGTCTAGGAATTAAAGCAACTGAGGGCAGATAAGAGTATTTTTTAAAAGAGAGGACATGAAAATCATCAATACAAAAATATACAGATTTGTATATAATGAATAAAGCATAGTGACCTAAATGACCTAAATAAATAGATAAATTTGACCAAACATGAAAGGTTATTTCTAGGCAGGTAAGAAACGATATATCTACATACAAAAACTGACAGACTGCCACACAGAAATCAGAGAAACATAAGAGGTACATTATCGTGGAAAGCTAAATTTATGGCTTTTTTGCGAAATAAAGCTAATGTTAATAGAAACATGGTAAGATTAATATTAACTTGGGAAACAGAATCACAACTAAAATAGAGAAATTGAAGATTGAAGATCAAATGACTGGGCTACATGTATGCAAATAAACAGGGTCTGACAAAATTTACTTTTGAGAAATTTTGAAGTGTTTATGTCTGAAATGCTGGTAGCTATTCCTAAATTCTACCAAACAATAATGTCTTCTCTCTGATAACCAGTGAGTGTTATCTATCTTGGCTTTATAAAACCCTTTGATACATTCAGTCATCCTATTGTCATTTTCAGAATTGGGCTTTTTTTCAATTAATAACAATTATAATGAATATGTTGTTTGAAAACAATTCAGTAGAGTTTAATTTAACTACCATATGTCTCCCCTTCCCCAATGTATAGGCATTGTAATAAATGAAGCATTTGATTACATTTTTATTTCAGAAGCAGAAAATTATGTTTTTAGACTTTAAGGTATGTTTTCTTGTTTTAAGCATTAACTAGAAATATTTTTGCTATTTTTAAAATATTTTACAAAGGATACCATTCCAATGCTCTTCAGTACCAGCATTTTAATTCCTCTCAAAAGAGACAGAAAAAATACTTTCTTCTTGAACTGAACCATTTTTTTTATTATTTTTTTTAAAGGCACAATTGTTAGGGCTGCAGGACACCCAAATAAATGCCAAGTTCTGAGGAGATGTCATTTCACTAGGAACTAAACTGTTTTTTGTCTATTGAGGAGCAGTCAACAAAAGAGTCTGTTCAAAATTGTTGACCATGATAGTTGCCAAACCATAATACTAATTTCTCACTCAGTTTGATATCCAAATTAAAAGATATATGATGAAGAGAAAATCCATGCAGGTTAAATGCATAGTTGGTTGGAAAAAACACCCTTCCAGTAGTTATCGGTAACATGCTCCCAGCTTGGAGGTTATTCATCATCATACCTCGCAGGGATTCATCTTATTTCTAATGCTGTTCACTAATTTATAATTTTTAAATGACAAAAAGAATTGTAAGCACTTTAAGTGGCTGAACCACAATTCAAAATTTCCTAATTTAATAAATATATCTGTTGGTCTAATAATTTCAATGTCTAAATTAAAAAGAATTTTTTTGGAAAAAGTCCTTTACAATATTGTCTTACAAGCTACATTCGATCAATAAAATGCCCTGAGGAGCAAGCCATGTACAAGTAGGTCTATATGTGTCAAGAAGTGGCTAAGAGAAGTGATATTGCCTCCTAAAGCCAAATAATTGCATCAGCAAGGTGATGTATCCAGCCTGTAAAGAATGAAGTATGAATTATAACATTCACTCAGAGGAAGGAGAATGAGAAACATAAGGTATTAAACACTGGGAAAAATTAAGAAACAATAAAAAAAAACCAACCAAACAAAGGAATTTAACTTCAAAATCAGTTACATAAATGTTTGTAGAGTAAGGTTTCAGAAAATGACCTGAAAGCTCCCCAAACATTTCAACACGCTCAAAATTGTGAGCTGCAGTTGCATAAAACCACAAAAGTCATTCTAGGAATACTAATGCAAACACTCCCTGAAAGACACAGGAGATGTTATGGCTCTTTTCTGGAATTCCCCCTTCAAAGATGAAAGTACACTGAAGAGAGATTTCTTTATTTCATTATGGCTTTGCAGACAGTTCTAAACACACAGTGTTCATATTCCAAAATGTCATGATGAAATCCAGCTGTAGTCCAAAAAATGTGTTACAGCATTGGACTTCAGAATGATTGAGCTAAATAGCTGAGTTTCTCAAGTGTATCACTATGCTGTCACCAAAAAAGGTTTTGAATCAACATGATCCACCTTGGACAGGTAGACTACACTTAAGTCTTTTTCATTAGACAGTACACATATATTTCCAGAGGGACTGGAAGTAAAAGATAGTAAACATACTAAAAACGAAGTACGAAAGTTTTGAAATCAAATGGAATAAAAGAAAATACCTCAGTAAATCTCCCCTCAAAATGTCAATAACCTTGTCTTTCAAAATAGTTTCATTGGATGAAAAAAAGCAAAAAAGTGATGTAATTTTATAAACATTGAGGTTCATTTTGTTATTTCATTAATGTGTAGTTCAAAGTGTACCATAAACTTGTGTCAAACTGCTTCTTGTCTACCTATGATTTCTCTGAGGGGATTAAAATGTGATTCACTGAAGTGTCCCAAGTAGTATTTTTTTTAACATTTGTTAAAGCAAAAAATCTGTGTAAGAAACATCAGCTAAGCACAGCAGGATAGTAGCTGCCACACTTGCAAATGGTCAATTTCAAATCAAAGAAAAAAGGTCATAGCTTTCTTTTCTTCCCAAAAACTTAATGTGAAAAGTTTTTCAACTTCTTGTTTTTTTCTCTTGAATTCAGCCAGCTATGCTATGATCTCCAGCTTTGTTCTTTTACAAATATTTACTTTCTTCTGTTTTTTCTTCCAGCTACATTTGTAGATAAAGAATGGTTAGATTACCTCAAAAAATTGGTCTATATGCAAGATGCTACTTGATCTGACTCACAGTTCCCACTTCTTAATCCCAAAGTATCACCTCCTATTGTTACTTAGGATTTCTTTTTTTCTGTATGATTCTGGTTAGCAATATGAGCCAGTTTCACTCACATATGTTTTAAGAATTAGTTTAGTTTAGAAAGAGTAATTGTTTAGCAATTATTCTTAATTACCTACAATTATAATTTTTATTGGGAAATAAATTTATACTTGATATTATTGTGTTTTAAATTATAATAAAAATAATATGTAATGTATAATGTAATATATATACATAATGAGCAATTACATATTGCATTAACTTTATTCTAATATTTTTATATTGTTATTTTTTTACATTATAATTTCTCATGGTACCATTTTTTTAAGGTTTATTTGAAGTAAACTTGAAACTCTGGAATAATTTCTAGGCTGAATCAGAGTGCAACTCAGAACAGTCAGTATCTCAATGGTTAGAATATTTATTCTGTACATGTCCATTAATCTGAAGACCTCAGGAACATATTAGATGAATCAATTAAATATATGGGTGTGATTTTGTTCCCATTTATAGACAGATAAATTTTAAATCCATCCATTAATATTTTTCTCCAGCAGAAGTTAAATATGTTCTATAAAAGTTTCTCCAGAATATGCCTAGGTATCTCTATCACCCCAAATCAATAAGGGATTAGACAACATATATTTGACTCCTAAAATATATTAATGAGTGTAGCACTTCATTAGCTCAGTAATTTTGGAATTTTCAGCTGAGTTTTATTTAGAATAACAATTTAAAAAAAATATTGGACATCCTTATGAAATATTTTGTAAAATGCATATTTTTCAATGAAATATTTTGAATTCATTTTATTTTCATTCCCCTTTGATTTACTGTGTATGTTGCTAATTTAGGTTTCATGTAATGATGTCAGCTTGGCCACAGAAAACTGTGCATCTTTTATCCTTTCAACTTGTCTAACAGTGATACTTTAATCTTTTAATCAATTCCTTTAAATGACCTGTCACTTCAAGGACTGAAGTCTAGTATTTATAGTTTAATTTCAGACTTCTGCAAAGGCATATTTTTTTTCACCCATCTGTCATGTTGGTCTCAGCTGTTTAGGGCAGAGCAGGATATACAGAAACTGACATCCTGGCTTCTTCTTGGTGTTAAACATAAGAATTGGGAGACCAGTCACCTTATATGCATATAAGTTGATCTCCAGCATAATGGTTTCTTCCAAAAAGTGGGTTTCCACAAGAGACAAAGGCTTGGAACTAGGTTTGTAAACAAAAGGAATTACATGTTTCTAGTTTCAGAGATATTATGAAAAGGCTGAAGTCAATTTGCTTACACTGATGTAAAATTAGAGTAAGTAAAGAGATACCTCAGTAGTATAACTGATCTTATAATTTTAGAGGACTTGTATAAAAATCAGAAATGCATGCCTTATGTAGTTTATTTAGAAAATACAGAAAATAATGGACACAAAATTTGAGATTTTTATTGGTATTATGTCAAGAGCTATTAAATATAAAGATGGATTCCAGATTGTTGATAGGCAAATTTGCGTATAAAAATTGGATGCCTAATGCAGCAGTTGTATTCTGCATTTAGAAATAAATTCAGTGTTCCAGACAGAGAGGTCTAATGTTGCGTCCAATGATTTAAAGTATCCCAGATGTTCTTCAGCTACTTTTTCAGAAAGCTGTTCTGTAGGTAGTGCCATATATGCCATCTTCACGGAGACCTTCGTGCCACATTCATATCTTGATATATACCTCAGGTTTCTTAAATACCATTAACTTCCTCTATCTAGACAACTAAATCAAGCCCTAAATATTTAAATGCAAGTATGCACATGTGAACTAAGAAAGGGATTTATCTACCTGTCCTTAGTGTCTTCTGTCACTTTGTGTGCTGTGGAATAGCGTATCATTGCTGCTCTACCAGGTTGAAGGTCCTTTACAGTCTCAGGGTCACATAAGCCATGTCTCTATGCAGGAGACAGTGTTAACTCAAATATCTCAATGACATTAATCAGCCTAAGTCTAATCAGTGAAGTCTATATCAAGGTATCTAAGTTACTGTTTTAGTAAAAGGCAATTTTCAGTTGTCTAAGAAGCGTCATTTAGTCTTATTTGACATGTCCTAGTATTTAATTTCCAGACACTGTTCCAGGAAATTTCTGGTGTCAGAATTATCAGCATCTTACAGATGTCTTGACTAGTCAAGAGCATCTCACATATGCCTGTGTTCTGGCAACTGAATCACATCACCTGACTGATGCCTAGAAAATTACATTTAAGAACTATATTTAGATCTAAAACCTGGTGACAAGTCTGCCTTAAGCCTCAGCTCAGTGGCCACATCTTGGGAATCCAGGTTCCTTAGACTGGATGCATGAATTTTAGTTAGCTAAAATTATCTGTGCCTATTTTAACCACCAGAACCAAACCATTTAGACTATCTACCACATATAAATAATGTATGTAATAAAGTTTAAATAATGTTTCCATTCTTACATTTATTATGAAACATTTTGGTTTATTCCTTTTATTTTAAATCAGTTAAATGACAAAATCAGCCACTTATTAAAATGAGATTTACAATATTTTCATTAATTAATGAGTTGGTCTTTAATTCCAAATATATGTATTGTCTATTGATGTAATCGGATGAGGAAGTACTTTCAAAGAAATAGGTGAGTTTTTAATTAATCTGTTAAAAGTAAAATAATAACATGAAAATGTTCTTGGCTCCTAGTTCCATATAATTCCTAGCTCAGTACCCATTTTCTTAAGCTAGTAGGCTTAGCGCTTAGTGAGGTTTTTACAGAGTGGAAACAAAACTGAATTTGTTAATGAAGTTGATTTACTACAAAACATTTTTTTTTTTTTACATAAAAAATGAAGACAGTGGATTAAAATGTACTTTACAGTAATTTTTCAGATCTATTTTAGTGCACAGCACTGGTAATTACTTGATTAAAATCAAATCTGACATATTGATAATATTTTAATTAGTAATACTTGTATGACTTGCTGGGAGGTGACATGCTAATTTTGGCTTACAGCTTTGGAGACTGGCTGGGAAGCAGATGGAGCTAACCTGTAGAGTGGTCCCCCTCCTGCCTTCCATTTTTATAGTCTGGTAAAATGAAGCTTCTTGGTAGGGCTGGAAAAGGTGGCATGAATTCTCTTTTCATTATCAGAAAATTATGGTGAGATTATTTTTTTAGCTTGCTAGTTTGCCTTAGCATTTACCAGTGCAGCACATGTCTATAAAACAGCTGTTCTATTTAACAGATAGATTGGTAGGAATGATTTTATTTCTGCTCTAGACAGACTTTCCATCTGAATGGAAATTCCTTCTATTCAATCTAACATGCTTCTGGGGTCTCTTTGTTGTCACTGGAAAAGACACAGATTCTCAGTTGTTGCAGCAAAGCAAAAAAAGAGTTAAAAATGTAGCATTATTGCCTTTCCACTCTGACCTGCTGTAGGCTACTGATAATGATGCCTCCTCTGTATTTTTACAACAAACAGATAACTCAAACTAATGTGTGTTATCTCTCTTTCTGCCAAAAAAAACATAACAGTTTCTAGGCTTGAATGTTGACTCTTGTGTTCATTGTAAATACCGTTCTTGCAGAATTGCTGTTGTTACACATCCTATCATGTTCCTGTAGTAGAAAACTGATAATCTTTCCTTCTCAACATCTGAGGCAACAGAGGTCACTCTTTTCCTGTCCTTGTTTTCAAGATCATTCAAGGAGTATATTTATAAAGCCCTTTGTAAAAATATCATAAGTTTTCTCTAATAGCTCCTCTGCTGAGGTATTAGACTCAGTCACCTGGGTTCCAGGATAAGATTTTTTCATATGAAGCCTACTTTCAGCTTGGAAGTTTCAAGCACAACACAGCAAGCTCATGACTCTATTACAGAATGACCCTATTATGACATGACAATTTTATGGGTTCTTTTGTCAGTTGGAGTTTTTCGTATGTATTTTATGCATGTAAATTATTTTCTTTTAAGCCATTTGTTTTCATTCATTCTCCATGCTCTACTGTTAACTTTCCCACCACCTCACTATCCCTTCTACTACCCTGCTTGTAATAGATGGTGCACACATTCATGAGCTGGCTCTTGTGTGTGTGTTAGAGATAAATGACACAGTGGAAATACCTTTTATAAGACAAACTACTCTGCTTCCAAAAAAAGCTATTAGAAAATGACAGACATTTGAACATTAGCCAGTCTGGCTGAAAGTAAATAGATAGAAAGGCCAAATTAGAACAAACAAATGTATGGAACTAAACCAATATCTAGGATTTTAAATAATTAAAGAAAAAAGTCGCATTTTGTGAGACTCAAAATAATTGTTAACTCTGGAGATAAGTATAACAAAGAAGTTGAGGCAAGTCAATGACTCTCAATAGATTTTGCTTAAATTGCAGCTCTGCAGCAGTATGCTTTCAGGAACAGTCCTTAAGTTGTTGGTTTGCTGACATCCACTTTATACGTTAAAAATAGATACTGCAGAGTCTTCACAGTGGCTTTCAGCCTGGCCACATGGAGAACAGAATTGCACTGAAGCTAGTGCTCTGATGCCAAGACAGCAAAATTGTAGAGGTGAGCAAGACAGTGCTGGTAGAAGACGTCACTCTAACACTAGAAACATTTTTGATTGGGTTTTGTTGGACTGTGCTGGGTTCTGTAAAGTTGAGCAATTTGAGTGAACAGTTATGATATAATCTAACAATAGCAACTGAACAGATAAAAAATGGAGCATTTTCTGGTTAGTTTCAGTACAAAATATTTGAAGAGAACAATGAAAAACAGACAGAAAAGGATAGTTTTCTGCTATCTCAAAACTGGTGCAGGAAAAAAATATGTACTACAGTGGAACTATTTTCTGTTAGAAGTTTTATATGCAAAATCAGAAGAAAATCTAAAATGTATTATTTTTATAGTTGATTTAATTAGATATGAAGAGTCTAAAAATATACAACCAGACAAAATATGTCAATTCTATTCTTAAAATGATGACTATGACACCAGAGTTCAAACCTGAAGATGTCATAAAATTTGACTTAAAAATCAATGCATCTGCAAGATAGACTATTTTTGCCAGCATACTTGAAAAAGAGGAGAGTTTGCTCATAATGCAGAGATTTTATTAAAAAAAAAAAAAAAGTCAAGTGTTATATAGGAAAAGAGTTCAGTATCCTATTAACAAAATCCCTGCATTGGCTAACCTCTTAAAATTAGTAAAGTTCTGTTCCAAAAAATATTTAAAAAAAATCACATGAACGTTAACACAAAATAATTTTGACTATTTACTGTATGACACAGTGGAGAAGGGTTTGCAGCTCATCAGCTTCATCGATGTCTCCTTTGTTATAACCACGAGTAACTTATGTGGAGAATAATAAATCTAGTCAAAATTACAACAAATCAAGCTACAAATACCATGGTCATTTTGTTGTTAAAATATATATATAGCTGTTAAATGTGTATTAAATACACCTGATAAATAAATGAAACACATTTATTATATTAACTATATTAAATTGATTATGTTTTATATTAATTTTATTTATTTAATTTTATTCAATTTAAAATATACTTAATGTTAAATATTTATAAATACATTCATATGTGTATATGTGTGTATGTACATATAAACATGCACCTATATGTATACAACAGGAATATATATATATCATCAATATATCAGACCACAAGAAGACAATTTGCAAATTTCTAATGGAAATAAACTTGAAGGCAAAAATACTTGGTCACTAAATTATCTTGTCCAACAAGAGTCTAACACGACTGAAAGCATACATTTGCTTCTGGAGGAACTGATCAACTTTGAATGACCAGAAAAGAATTTACCATAGGTCAATTAACATTTCTAATACAGAGCAGAATCTTGGAAAAAGTATTTAAGATTATCTGATTACAAAATACTGTGTATTTTCTAAATATACTGGGGATAGTACAATATAGTCACTGTTTGGAATCTGCGCTAAAGGTTCTTAAGGATTCTGATTAAGGGTCTTGTTAGTAATTGGTAGCAACTCAGCAAAGACATCAGCTGAGTCTTTTATTAAATTGTTAAAACAGTAAGACTCCTCACACAAACAATTTTTGAAAAAGACAGATTTAGAAAACACAACTTCAGTAGTGCCTTGAAGATTCCAGATGCACCACCTGATAGAAGCCAGATAAACTAAAGCCTAAATCTTTCTGATTCAGAAGACCATATGTATCATAACTACTGAGGATGATGAGAGGGCAGGGGGAGAAGCTAACAAAGACATTGTTTCATGACAGATGAACACATGCACATTTCTTTCTTAAAAAAGGATCATTAAGGAACAGGGCAAGGAAAGAGTAACATAGTGCTGGTAGAGACTGACATAGTACAATCTTCAGATCAGACTGGCAGTGACTAGACGTTCTCATCAGAGTTTTCAGCTACGTTTCTGTGTTGATGCTACCTTTTAGATCTATTCCAGAGTTTAATATAAATTATTACTTTGTAATATAAAACAACTTTATTTTGCAATTTTGTTTTGTCTAATTAATATTAAAATCTAGTAAATAATGTTTAAAAACATGATGGTGGAGTCCTCTGTAATGACATAAATGGCATTAGAAATGGGATATAATTGATGCCTTGCATCTGCCATGGAGAGCTGAGTGAAGAGCAACAGGTTTTTGAAAATGTAGTCCTTTCCATTGTCTTCTTCAGTTAAAAACTGGAAGTCAGAGATTTAGGAGAAAGAAGTCAAAAGGAAGTGTTCCCAGAACAAAACTCTCATAGGACTTTTACCCTTTGTACAGCCAGAGAAAGTTAGTAATGAACTTTGTTGTAGACAAGCTTCTGGCACTCAAGCAGCGAGATGTGACTTAACTCATTATGAAGAAAAGCAAGTGTCTGCATTTAGGACATTTCACATTTTTCTTGTGTTGGAACATTCGACAAAAGCTAAATTTCATCCTAAACAGCAAGGAAGAAGTTATATGCGGAATAAATGAAGTAAAAGAAATGCTATGTTGGCAATGTTGTATTTTATATAAAAAGGCAGTGATATTTTCATATTCAAAACCATATTGAATTAACAGAGGTCCAAGAATTGGTCCAAAAATTGAATTTTATTTCTTAGAATGAGTTTAAAAAAAAATAAAAATACATACAATACAATCGTAAATGCAGCACCAAAGAGATTTGTGCTGAACATATTAAATTATATAGACATTTTGACATTAAAGATCTTCTGTATTTTAAGAAATTAAACCATTACATTTCTATTAAAACACACACAATTTTTCAAAAACATTATTGGTTTGACTTTCTGCACTTTTTAAATCATTTAGTAGATGAGGTTTTATTTCTGCTTGTAACTTCAGCCATTCAGACCTCAGTATTTTACCTGTTGAGCTCTTATGTTACCTTGAGCTCTCAAGGCCAGTGCAGGGCAGCCAAGGGATCAGGGCCAGCCAGCATGGGTTTATGAAAGGGAGGTCCTGCCTGACCAACTTGATCTCTTTCTATGACCATGTGACCCACTTTCTCGATGAGGGAAAGGCTGTAGTTGTTGTCTACCTGGACTTTGGTAAGGCCTTCGACACCGTCCCCCACGGCATTCTCCTGGAGAAACTGGAGAATCGTGGCATAGACAAGTGTACCCTCCGCTGGATAAAAAACTGGCTGGATGGCCAGGCCCAGTGAGTTGCGATTAATGGAGCAAAATCTTGTTGGCGGCCGGTCCCCAGTGGTGTCCCTCAGGGCTCAGTTTTAGGGCCAGTCTTGTTCAATATCACAGAATCACAGAATCTTCTAGGTTGGAAGGGACCTAGTTGCAGAAGCCACTGAAGGACAAGGTGAATCAAACCAGTTTGCAGAGGTGAAAGCAGTTCAGCTGGCTTTGAACATTGCCGAGCGGGAAAAATGGCCGGTACTTTATCTTTCCACCGATTCATCGATGGTGCCAAATGCCTTGTGGGGGTGGTTACGGCAGTGGAAGCAGCACAATTGGCAGCTCAGAGGCAAACCTGTCTGGGCTGCTGAATTGTGGCGAGATATTGCTGCCCGGGTAGAGAATCTGATTGTGAAAGTAC
>JAOTQQ010000001.1:159140860-159186685 GCA_026546715.1 Gallinago undulata | reverse complement strand
GAGAGACTGTTCTACCAAGAGCCTGAAATCATGGGTTCAATGAACTCAACAGACATTTTAGAGTGATGGCCCATAGACTAAGGACATTATACCTGTATGGACATTTTTATATATATGTATGTCTGGGGAAAGTGATAGCTGAGGCTAAACCACGACATTCAGCAAAAGGAAATGCAAAGTCCTATACCTATGAAGTCCATGTATGAGTACATGCTGGGGCTGAGCAGCTGGAAAGCAGCTTTGCAGAGAAGAACCTGATGGTCCTGCCGGGCAACAAATTCAACCTAAAGGAGCAACAGTCCATTGCAGCAGACAACAAATTCTCAGGCTCCATTAGGAAGGACACTGCCATGAAGTTATGGGAGGTGATTTTTCCCCTTAACTCACCATTGGTGAGGCCATATCAGGAATGCTGTTTCTGAGCTCCTCAGTAGAAAAGAGACATGGACTGGAGTAAGTCCTGCAAAGAGTCATGAAAGTCAGTAAGGACTTGAAACATCTGACATGAGGACAGGCTGAGAGAGCAGGGATTGTTCATCCCAGAGAAGAGAAGGCTTGAGGGAATCTTATCAATATTCATAAATACTTGTTGTGGTGAGTAAAGAAGACAGAGACAGACTTCCCTTAGTGATATTCAGTAAATGGACAAGGCGGCACAAAATGATATACAAGAAATTCCATGTAAGCATAAGAAAAAGCTTTTTTACTTTTAAGGTGGTCAAACACTAGACCAGGTTTCCCAGAGAGGTGTTGAAGACTCCGTCTTTGGAGATACAGATAACTCAACTTGGACACAGGCCTTAGTAACCTGCTGTATCTGATCCTGCTCTTAGCAGGAGATACTGAACTAGAAGCTGTCCAGAGGTTGCTTCTGACCTGAACAATTCTGTAATACTGTGATACACAACCACATTACACTACAAGGAGAGCTAATTTGCATTGGTTTCGTCAGCTCCTCTAGCTGTGCCTTCATACATTGTCCAACCAGGTTGAGACAAGATTTGCTGATCTCTAGAGATATCTTTTGGCTTTTTTTTCCCTTGATCTCATAGTTTACTTGTGTGTAGAGAGCAGCAAAATTTAAATAATGTAATGTATTTTGGTTGTATTCTTTGGAAAACTGAGGATATTAATGACTTTTGTTTTGTTTTGTTTTGTTTTCAAAAGGGCTTAGTACCTAATGGCAAGTCACACTGTGATTTGGTACTTAAATGAAATTCATGCTGAGAATTCCTAGTTTGCCAAGATACTCAAGAACTTTCACAACAAATTCAATGTATGCCCTAACCAAAAGAGCTGTGACTGTGCTTGCTGTCAGTTTGATGAAATAAAGACAAAACCAGTGGTAATGCTCATGTTTCTAACTGCCCACTGTGCCTTTGTTGTAGACTTTTTGTGCAAACTGCAGTAGAGTCTTTCTCTTTCTTATCCATTAATTTAAGGCTATATGTGACTTTGCTGTCACAGCAACACAAAGGAAATGAAATTGCTGATATGGCCTTCTCTGCTCCAGCTAGACAATACAGAAGTTTTATATATATATATTAATCTTTCTTTTCTACTTCATACAAAATGAAAAAGATTATTTATTTATTTATGTCATACTTTGTAGTCTAAGAAAACTGACTGTCATGCACTGTTGGAATAATATTACATGATTCAAAAATGGCTCTTAATCAGCTCCATCCAATAAAATAAAATAAAATTTAAAATATCTCCAGCATTTCTTCAGAAAACTCCCCCCATCCGCCCATGTTAAATACAGTTATAGTTTTGATAATATTGTTGTTTTAAAACTATTTAAACAGAAAACTATTTCAACAGAAAAGTGATAAACTCTGGAAACTCTGATATTATAGCATTTGAATAAGAATCAGGATTCTCAATGTGAAAATGAGTTTATTTTTAGTTTGTGTGATGTTTAAATTAAACACAAACACCTTTCTGAATTTCCCCCTCCCCAAAAACAATCTGAAAATCCAAGATATTGAAAAAGTTTCAAAATATAGGTATTGACACACTTTTTTTCTGAAACATTATCTGTACCCTAGATTCTGGAGATATGCAGTGTAGTTGACATTCTTATCCATTTCACTGCTGCTATAAAGTCAGAATGTCAAATCTGCTGAACAACCATCCAGCATCTGCTTGATTCCAATAGTCAAAGAAATAAAATCTCATGCACAGAAACATGAAAAAGTTTGTCCCAGAGTGCCAGGTATACTCCAGCCTCAGGAGTTTCTAAAGGTCTGGGAATAGAGTTGATTTATCCACGTACCTATGGTGTACATTTTATATTTGACCTAACCATTCAAATTATCTTTATGGAATGGTACTTCTAGAGATGAAAAGTCTTGTCATAAGATTTATTTCTACAATTCATTTGAGTTCTGATACTATGTGCCCCCACTGTGAGGACAGGAGTGTAATATAACTGCCTCATGAAGATGCTGTGCTGGAGATGTTTAAATCTAAATAAGAAGCCCCAGGTTTCTTGGTAGGAACTAAAAGCTCTGAAAGCACTGGATGCTCAGATGTTGGGTGATCCCAATGATTTTTTGCAGTGTCAGTGACAATTTGTGGAAATTAAATACTATTGAGTCAGTGCTAAAATTGAACTGCTTAGAAGAAATAGAGCTTCACTCTGGAAAGCAGAAGCGTGGTTATACATAATGTTTTTGACAAAGCCTTTAATGCTTCCACAGTTGTTATTGTATGGAAAATGTGCCAGAAAATAACTGGTTGCACAAGTTGACATGTTATCATCTGTTCGTATTTATTACTATTTGCTTGGCAGACAATTTAAAGATAACATTGTAGATATCAAACTATGCTGTGAAATACATATGGCAAATCCTAAAGTTAAATAATTTAGACAGAAATATAATCTATATACATGAGAAAACAAGGATAAGTACAACCATGCACAATATATGTAAGGACCAGCCCAGAAGAGATACTATGGAAAAAAACATAGCAAGAGGAAAGGCATACCAGAATGACCAGTCATACTAGCATGTACTTGTTGATGTTGGCAAAAGGTGTAAATGCCACAAAACTCAAGGACATTGGCAGTATGGCAGAAAGTTAGAACAGCATTCACAGAAAATCTCAAATTCATTGAGAACTCTGGAGAAAGGAATATATTTCACTGTACTGAAATCTAGATCTGGTTTGTGAAATGTTAGGGATTTCTTGCAAACTGGTGTCCATGAGTTGATAGAAACAAAGGATTTACAGGATACACAGAGTAGCAGAAACAAACAAACAGACAAGAAAAGTAGCCATCAAGAAAGCACAGAAAGATATGCAGTGTCATTAAGATCCTAAAAGTGATCCTGGTTGATAGCTGATTGCACCAAGAGGTATTCCAGAGCTCCTGCATCATATCCATCAGCCATCTGATGATGTCTTATTTATGCCAGCACATCTCTAAAAGCTCTGGAAGTCTGTGTGTCAGCCATGAATCAAGTGCTGTGGCTCAACACTGTTAAACAACTGAATCAGCTCCCTTCTTAGAGAAAAATAAATGAAGAAAGATGAGAGACTAACAAAGTTCTGAAAGACCTCCATTTAAACTTTTGCACAGGGAACCCTGAAGTTCCACAGATTTAATGTGGTTTGGACCTACTGAAAAAGAATGATATTCTTTAAAATTTTACTGTAAGTAGCCCCATCTGGAGGGAGGATGGCAAAAGTCTTGGTATTGACCTGTTTAGGCAAAACAGCAATATCAATAGCTTCAACAGGCAAACTAAGGATCATAGAGGTATCACTTGATGTCAAAACAATATGCCAGCAGATATGCAGGGTGCTGTGTTCTTTATTAGCTTCAGTTACCAGACTGGTTTAAGTTTAACCCCCTGATGAGCTCATTACCATAGTCTATTCTGGAGTATTTAAATTACCACCTTGTAACTGTATACGAAAGAAAATTGGCATATATTATCACATTATAGTAAATAAAGGAATTTCAGAATTCCCTAAAAACTGACTTATCACTATGCCCATTTATACATCATGCAGGGGTGAAAAAAAAAGTAGATGACCTAATGAATATCGCCCTTAGTACTTCAAAGACAAGCTCTAAAGCTATTCAGAATGCTTGTTTGGCATTTCAAACACCAGGCGCAATGCCTCAGTTTATAATCAGTTTTGTCAACTATTTATAGTCAGCTAGGAATTTTTCAAAGTGGCCTCATTAAATGTTTCCACATCATTTCTGTAAAATATGCTTCCTTTTGCCCATATTAGTAGAATATTTGACTTCATTTCAGTGTTGTGAGAAATGCAAAGCAATTTTCAATGAGAGCAAAAATATTTAATCATGACAGGCATTCGGATAACACAAGTTTTCTTTTAAAAATTAAATTAATATTTTTCCACCATGTAGATACGTTTTTACAAAGGAAGATTAATTGTGCTTTTATACTTAAGCTATGTAAAATAGGAGATGATACCTATATGTGGGAAATCTGGCAGGTATGTGAAATAACATTTAGACATTTCTTTGGAATTTTTTTTCTATCTATCTAATATAAATCTGCTACTATGGAACTAGACCAAACCTAGCAGAGAAATTCAACTAAAAACAAACCATCAATTGAACAACTGTATACCTAGTAGCAGTAATATATCCCTTTCAGTAGATTTTTTCACATCTTGTCATCTTTAAAATCCCTAACTAGATGCATCATTAGAAAATGAAGTGTCATTTGAAACAGAATAAAGCCATATTTATAGAACAGACTGAAATAAAATAAATTGAAAATGAATCTACAATTTTTCTTTCTTTGTCTTTCCTGGATAAGGCTCTCGTTTTTGCTTAGATTTGAGTCCAGTAACTTTCAGAGTTTTGCTATACTACAACAAAGACCGTCCTCATCCCCCAGGAAGATTTTTTTTTTATTTTTTTTTCTCATCGCCTGAAAAAACTGTCTTCTGTCTGCTCTCTGCTCCTCTCCACAGTCTCTCAGTCTTTATTTGCATGATTTCACAATATCTTCATCCCATCTTACTTTACAGAAGATTTCTCCAAACTGTTCATGACCATTTGGCTTCAGAAAAATAACAATCCTATGTTACTGCTATGCAGTTTCATTTAATTCAGAAAGTACTATCCAAGAGTAAGGTAAATAAGTGGCTGCCTTTTTTGCTGCTCAGACATATGCTTTGAGCAGAACACAACATAAAATCCCCACACAGTAAAAAGTGAAGAAATTAAACAGCTACATCACTGTCATGGTTTCAGCCGAATTTACCATACAATATATACAGGACTGTATCAAGCTCCCAGGATTACAGACTAAGCACTGGGGAAGTCCCAGACTGGACTCAGTGATGGATGGGAAGTGGATTGGGATCAAAGGCAGATGAACAGACAAAGTCCTCTTTGGACATGGGCCATTTTAAAAAGAGACCTGACCCTTTGATCCCTCAGCTTTTATACTGAACATGATGCGGATGGGATGGAACACCCCAGTTGGGCAGGTTTGGGTCACCTGTCCTGGCTGCTCCTCCCCACAGATGTGACCCCTCTAAGTTTTTCCATTTCTGACCCTCTAATGAGGCAGATAACGAAATTGGCTGACCTTGGTTGTTATAGCAGTACGTATCAGCAAGGGCCTCTCTGCATACCATTCCTTGGCATGTAGCACAAACATTGGCCTTATCGTCCTGAGAACGAGCAGTTTTCTCCACAATATGCTGTTAATTTCAGAGTGTTAGAAGAGGCCTAACTAAACTGTAAAATTACAGAACACAAAATTGGTTCTGTTTTACTTCAAACCAGGACAATCACCCACATCAGTTAGGAAATTCTTACCAGACTATGTGGGGGAATATTAATTAAAGTAACATTTTCCCCTCTCAAAAGTAATAATAAAAAAAATTTAAAGAAAGCTAAACAAAAGACAAACCAATAAAAACCAAACCCAAACCCAACCAAACAACTTCCAGGAATACAGGACAATGTTCATTTAGTTTCAGCATTTCACTTCCTAAAGTCTTTCCAAAATCCCAAATAAAATCTTTGGTAAAAACAAAAGTATTAAGAAAACCAGACCAAACCAAACCAAACCAAAGACCCCTAAAACAAAGGAAATAAGTGTGGCAGATGAAGTTTTAATCCATTTAAATATTTATACTATCTTTTGAAGATTATGACTTATTTGAAACCTGATAATGCCATTAATTAGTTCTCTGTGGTGTAAATCACTCCATCATTCCTACAAAAAAGCTTTAAGCCTAATAAATGTGCAGATGGTAAAGTGGTTTCCATCTACGTGTAGGCATGCTATTAAGCGCTCTAATACCATAATGACATCAAGATGACAAGATGACAGCTTAGTGCTGATTACAATTTCTCCTATTGTTTTTAGGATGTTTGATGCACTTTAACTCTGCGTTGGAATCAGATATAACAATGGATTGTAGTCTCTTGCATTAGGATATTGTATTCTTTTTAACAGCCACAGAACTCTCTTTGAAATGTTTCCTTCCATTCAATTACTGCAGCTGCAAAGAAAGATGTTCCATGAGAATTTTGGCTGGATCTCCTGCCTGATGCAGTTAGGGAATCAATTCAGTAGTGAATCCATTTATAAAAATGAAGTAGGAAGACCAATGGTTTTATTAATATTTTTGTTGTCCGTTTAGGTTAAAGTCTGAACATGTGCATGGATTTAGGCACCTTGATAAAATATTTAGGTATTTATGAACTTTTCAAAAACTTCCTCAGCCCTTTCTAAGCCTAAAAGTCCCTAATGTAGAAATATGCTTCTTCAAGTGTTCCAGAAATTTGCTTGTGACAGAAGCTGAACCCAAGCTGATTCTCAGACCTACAGGTATCTTATCTAATGAACATAACTGGAATTGATAGGCATTTTCAGAGTCTATTCAGGAAGCAACCTTCAGGTTGCTTCTTCGGGACTTCAGGAAACAGCCAGATGAAAAATTCATGTGTCCTCATATAAGGAACTAATCAGTAGCTTAATACATGCTACAAGTGAGGATAAAATTCCGGTTGTATTCCCTACTCCATCTGGTTCAGCAAGAACTTGGATCTAGACCTGATGTGTCTTGCAAAGCCGGAAAGCAGAATGATCAAAGGACCACTCTCTGTCCCCAAGACCAGCTTGACCTTTTGTGGATCAACACTTCACATCTAAAATGTAAAGGGAAAGAATTTTTCCCTTTCCCCTAGTAGGCTGTTATTAAATGGTAAGGGGATTATTGGAAAAAAAAAAAAATCCTTTCCCATGTGTCACAGGGAAAAAAAAAAAGACAAGGAAAAAAAAAAGACAAGAAAAAAAAGGCTCTAATTATGAATGTAACAGGTGGCATCTGACTGGATGTTTGTATGTTTATGAGTAAATGTGCAAAACTGAATTTTTGAACTCTCAAGTGGAAGCCTGATACTTGTTTGCTGCCTCTGGTATGGGCTGGCCATGAATTTTTAAAATGTGGATTAACAGAAGTGACATACCCTGAATCCTCCATTTAATAAAAAGACGGGAGGCAAAAACAGAATTTACAAAGCTGATCACACATCTGTTTCTGCACACATTCTAGTTTGATTGGGAAAAATAGGGACTTGATGTTCCAGAAAGAAGAAAGTGTTGCAAAAAAATAAGGGTTTCTGAAATGAAACCATGGAAAGAAGAAAGGGGTTCAAAAAGAAGAAGGGGAAGATCCTAGCTGGAGAAAAGGTGTCAGAAGTGGGGAAAGAACCTGGAGATAGGAGAGAAGCATGGAGACCAATACCTGACATTGGCTGATGATGCCCAAGACTGGTAATTTCTAGTGCTGCGTAGCAGGAAGCAAAACAACTTTCTGCCTGACTTACTCAGAGCAGCCATGATTTCGCTGCAGGGAAAGGAAGTCAACATCTGGTGAACTACTTGATGATTTTACAGTCTTTTCTAACCTAAACAATTCTATGATTCTGTGAACTTAATGCTTCAGGGAAGGGAGTGGGATAATCAGGGAGGGTAAAAGCTCTAATCTCATTGGTTCATTTCCTATAATAAATTTGTTTAACTAAATAAAGATTTTTTAACTCAGGGACTCACTTTATCCCTTCTGCCATCCATATTGTTCTCCAAATCATAATCTTGTAATTTAATGTTTTCTCTGTTCTCATGAATATTTTTACAAATATATATACAAGCATACAAATATTAAATTGGAAAGGTGTAAGACCTGTATTAGTGTACCTACAATGTTGATAAGTACCGCTTTTTCTGAATGCTTTAGAAGAATTTTGTCTATCCTCTTCAAGTCAGACTGGCAACAGATGTCACTTTTGAGAGGGGTTGGTAGAAGATGAGATATTTGTACTCTCTTTGTCCCGCTTCATGCCAAGAACCTGAGAAAAGATTCACTTCTCATTACTACTCAAAGAGAAGATTTTTGTGAAATTCCTGAACCAGAACAGGTCACCACTCCTGACTTTAAATACCCATTTCCATCTGCTCTCTAGAATACCAAAACTGGAATGACAACAACTCACATGGACTCAATGCACAAGTAATCTCAAAACTGACAAACCTACCCTGATTTTCTCCAAAAAGTCTCATGTCTGACTTGCTGCTTGTCATTTAGGGAGTAGATATTGTTTTTCCTTTCAGCATGATGATATGGGATAACGATATGGAAAATTACTCGACTGAAGAGTAGCTATCACATGAATTGTAGCAAAGGAGTAGAATGAACTACCATGAGTATCTTTCCCCCTTATCCATCAACACTTTTCTTCATAGAAAAATTCTTGAATCTGATGATAAAGTCTCTGGGAATTTCTTTTTATTATTTCCTTGTTGTTGTTGATGACTGCCTCACAATCAGATAGACAGATGTTCAGCTGAGAAAAAAAAAAAAACATGTAATACACACCCCAAACAACTTCACTGCTCATCTGACACAATCACATATTAGGAGCAGTATTTATCTCCTCATCTTGACTGTGATGGTCATTAAAATTACACAAAATATCGTTCTTTTTTTTCTCATAAATATTTTCTAGGTTTTAAACAGGTTGTTATTATTAAGGTTTTATTCTGACCCATGGAGAAAAGGCAGCAGTGGTAAGACAACTATCCCACAACTCCAGCGATGTCATTCCAGAATTTTTTGAAGGTACTATCTTTTCTTGACACTTCTCAGAAAACTGTTGAGGAGAGCTGCTCATTTACTAATGTGACTGAAAAGCACTGTCACTCCAAATCAACATAGCCCTTCAACAAAAATGGGCTCTTCAGTAATACAATAGATGCTGTCAAAGCAGTGATCAGAAAGAGACAAAAGGGAGTGTACTAGGTAAGGTGAGCTGTTAGAAACTTCAACTGTGCTCTGCTAAGCTGTCTGACACAAGATGAGATCTGCCCTGCTGAAAAACTTCTTTTACTAGCTTCAACTACCTGAATATAACTTTTTTTCATGGGCCACGTACTGGCTAATAAGGTGAACGCTTTTTTTCTTGTCATTTTAAACTGAGTCATTAATACAGAAGTATTTCAGAGGTGCTGCCACTGCAACTGGTGTTCAGATGATGTCCAAGGAATAGCTTTTTGCTTTTATCTCTTCACCTCTTCCTTTCCAAAACTAGTATTCCACCTTCTAAGTTCCCTGAGAATTACTGTGAAGTTTTTTACATTTATACATTTACATTTATATCATAAATTCCTGGTTCAAAATCCAAACACCTTTTCTTCCACAATCATTCACTATAAGGTCCAATATTTCAAAATTGCTTTTCATCCTGATCAAAAAACAAAAATTTGAAATATACATTTATTTGATGAAACAGAAGATAATGAAAATGAACCAAAACATACAGATTTATGAGGTAGCCTTGCTAATCTTCTTTCATTTTTGATGCATCACTCAATTGTCCACTTATAGATGTCAAATACTAGTTGATTGGTGTCCTACATGTCTCCAGATGTTGATACAGAGGATGAATGTTTCCCACAGATCCTAAATCATATCTGCCAACCTATATCTGGTTTATCCTAGGGTACCTTAAATGGCATTAGGTGCCTCTGTGAACCAAATGGATCAAACCGCTGTGTGTAGATGAGTTAAATTCCATGCACTGAGACATACTGAGATGTAAAAGATGGACATAGATTAGCACACATCCTGTTCAGCTGCATCCTAACTTCATGTCCTACCATATAATAGATCTAGGACAGATCACTGTCAACCTTTGAGATAAGACCAGAGCTAGCTTTGGAGATGATAGGCAAGGAAATAAAATTTTCTTTATGGATTTCTTACTAACTGTTTGATAATCTGAATAAAGCTTAATCTTGGCATGGCCCTATAATTGTTTTCTCCAAGATTTCCAGATCATAAAAAACAAATTAAATAATTTTATTTAAAGGAGAAGTATAAACACATAAGGTACCTAATGCTTAAATAGCATTAGACAGCACTGAAGACACAAATTAAGTCTCACCTTAAACTAAACTTTTGTTATTTGATTTTAAGACTTCCGAAGAGCTTGGCTAAAGCAAGTACAACTAATCCATCCAAGAGCTTTCTGTTCTTTCACTTGAGTACAATCCAAATTCAGGAACACTACTAGCTGTCCAACACTGCATGTTTCAGTGAATAGTTCACCCACCAAAACATCATTTGGCTTAAATAAGTAATGCTAGTATACCTCTAAAAGAAGTCTTGTATTCTAAGGCTGAAGAAATTTCTTTTCAAACAGTGAGACCTAACATAGAATCAAAGTACCCTGAATCTTCTGACTAAAACATTATTTCATCTTTCTTTTGAAAAATCTAGTTAAAACCACTTTGTAGTTAGATACTGTCAGCAAAATTGTTTTCACTCAAATTGCCATAATTCATTCTATTAATTTATTTTTATCACAGTAATAGAGTGAGCTGATTCTCCCTTTGACAAATATCAACTATCTGAGGGGGTAAAGTCTTCAAAAATGGGTCTTTTCTCCTGTTACACATAAGTCATTCATTAGCTTAGAGAATCACATTACTGTGAAACCTAAATAAAATAATAGCTTTTATTCATTCTGCTTAGAATTCAAGCAATCTGTTTAGAAGTTTAAAACAATAAAATAATTGAGATTTCAGGTTTTTTGCAAAAAAAAATATAAAACCCATTTATTCATATCGGTGCTACAACTGATCAAAACCAATGATCAATTTATATCTACTGGAAAAAGTATAGGGAACAGAGGATGAGGAAAATGTTTGAACACAGTATTTTCCATCACGTTCCTTCATTCTAACTTCCTAGAAAATCTGGCTCACACATACATAATTGATTCCCATCTTTGCAGGTTATAAAATGTCTTCTAACCTCTCCAAGGTTGTATGCATAATTGAAACTGAAGACTCTACTTAGCCAGCTTTGTGACAATCTTATCAGGAGCAAGAGGAAGAGGCAGCTATTAACTGTAAGGAGAAAACAACAACAACAACAACAAAAAAACACTTTGTTCTCATGTTCTTAAAGCATGTATTTTCCATTTGTGTTAGAAAATGTAAATATTTCAGGTATTATTAGTATTCTTACTCAGAATCTATCTGGGTTTCCTGGATGGTATTCTTTCCCCTGTCCCAAATAAATTTACATTCACGATAACATCTTAAAAAAAATTGAGTATGAATTTATGAAGAATATAGCAGATCTTTTATAAGTGCAGTTCAGTCCACAGATCCTGACATCACAAATATCTTACTTCTTCCATTTGTATTCCTGTCCCTTTATCACTACTTTCCAGCCATGATTTATAAAGATACTTTCTTCATTTAAATCCCTACTTCCTCATCTCACTCATTTGTGTTAAAACATCTACAAGTTTTGAATCCTTAAAAAATGTTAAAAGTAATAAAACTAAAATGACTTCTCTTTAATATATATTAGCTTTTTTATCTGTTTTATGGCTTGTAATTTTCAGTATGTTTGGATGAAACTCATCCACTTTCATTATTTTCACAGCAGGACATTCTGCATGAGTCGGTTTGATTTTTGACTGATTGTCTTTAATCTGTCTCCATTTGCCCCTCATATCCTCCACCCTGTGATATATTGTATGTTGATAATCCTTAATAAGCAACATATCTCTTTTGCATTCCATAATGCCCCCGAGACTGATCTTCTGTATTATTCAACAGTGTAAGAGGGCACACAGAGAAGAACTACCCATTTCTGTCAAAAACTGCCATTTTTTATATCTGATGCTATAAATAAAACCTGGTTTCCTGGGGTTTTTTTTGCCCGATGTCTGATAAAACCAGGTTACCTCTTTGTTTCTACATCACTAATCCTCCAGGACATTAGTAAAATATATACAGTCCCACTGCAAATTTTACTACTGTTTGGAATGGTAATTATGATCCCATTAAAACTCTCTCTTGAATATCTGCCATATAAGCTTGCCATCCATAGACTGTAATCCATTTTTCTTGTGAGTTATAGATCAGCTGATTTGAGCCGACATAGTGCAAGACAAAATATATACATCCTTCCATAAATAAAAAAATTTTTTAAAAAAATATTGTAAATAGTCTGATTCATTCTTTCTTTAATGAAAGCATCTTGATCAGCACTTCATATTCTACTCTTTACCTTTTGGTAAATATTTTTTTTTTCTGGACTTTATGTCTACTTTCTGTAGCCTCTTAGTTTGCAATGAACTTAGTCAACTCACTTCCATCATCAGTTGCTAGCTGTCACTGGCTTATGTCAGAAGTCTTTCCATGTTATAAAGCTTTATGGCTAGGGCTATGAAGAAAAGGTTGGGGTGCACTACTGCAAAACTGAAAGTGAAATATCTATGCTCCAGGAGCATGTGTCCTCTTGGAGTAGACAGGTATGAATAAAATGAGAGGGAATTAGAATCCTAGATGATGACCTATCATAGTGATAAGCACTGGAACACCTAAATCAGGAAAAAAAAAACCACCAAACCAAGGCATACATCAGAGAATCTATTCCTGAAATTAGCTAAGATTTCTAAGTCAAAACTATAAGCAGACAGTGCCATGAGGGTAGAATTTGAATTACACCATGACAAAGAGGAACACATCAAAATCAGCACTATCTATTGGGAGAATCGTAATTTCTCTTAAGTAGTTTCACGTAGATTTTAAATAGGTTCTAATTTAGATTAATTTTTAGAGTATTATTTTTCTAAGTTTGTAGACTACATATTTTCACATTCAGATCTCTATATAATATTTCAAAGATTAAATTTGTCTTTGGAGAACTGTTTTAAGACTCATGTTTAGTAAGTATTGAAAATAAAAAACTTAATAAACAGAATTTGTGATAAAAATAATTTTCCAGGTTTACTATTCTGGGAGAGGTTGCATAAGAAAAGAGATTCGGTGTTTATTTCTTGTTTCATTTTGTTGTTTTTTTTTTTTACATTACACTCACTATTCATTAAGGTTTTCTTCAGCAGTGAATTTAAAAAAAAAAAAAATTACTTTGAAAACCTTAGTCCTAATTCCTTAAAAACTCCTGTAAACATATTTAAAGAAACATAAGGAGGTTATTTTTCCTCAATAGAAAACCACACCATTCTCTCTAGTTTTAAGATCATGAACATGAAAAAGTGAGCTGTCTTCAACAAAGCCAAACTGCTTCCCAACTGCAATCATGCTAGGCTGAAACGAATTCATTCCCATAAGCTAATCACCTTTGGAATGATAAAGATGTTCATTCTCCTTTTCCTCTTATGAAATTCTATTACATTTATGTCCCGGTTTGAGGTAAAATTGAACCAATTTTGTGTTCTGGAATTTTACAGTTTAGTTAGGCTTCCTCTAACTCTCTGAAATTAACAGCATATTGTGGAGAAAACTGCTCGTTCTCAGGATGATAAAGCCAGTGTTTGTGCTACATGCCAAGGAATGGTATGCAGAGAGGCCCTTGCTTATACTTATTGCTATAACAACCAAGGTCAGACAATTTTCGTTATTTGCCCCTTAGAGGGTCGGAAACGGAAAAGCATAGAGGGGTCACACCTGTGGGGAGGAACGGACAGGACAGGTGACCCAAATCTGACCAACTAGGGTGTTCCATCCCATCCGCATCATGTTCAGTATAAAAGCTGAGGGATCAAAGGGTCAGCTCTCCTCTCTTCCTCCCTCTCTTCCCGCGATGGCCAATATCCAAAGAGGAACCTGTCTGTTCATCTGCCTTTGATCCTGATCCATGTGTTCCTGACTCCAGAGGTGGAATTCAGTTCCCATCTGTTTCTGAGTCCAGCCTGGGACTTCCCCAGTGCCTGCCAGCATTCATTCATTAAAGTAGTTTACTTCATTCTAAACTTCTGTATCTCCTTATCTCTTCCTCTCCTCTCTTATTTTTTGGGGGGGAAAGGCCACCTGTCGGTCCGGTTGCAGTGATTTCGGCTGAAACCACGACAATTTATTTTTCAAGATAAGCCATATTGTTGCAGTTGAGAACACAACAGTATGCAAAGGAAGTTGTATATAAATTAAAAGTGCACATTTAAATTTTAGTTTCTACAAAACAAGTTATGAAATAACTTGCAGAAATTTCATAAAGTACCTTTATCTAGTAAAGATATTCTCTAATATAAGGCAATAAGTTTAGGCTAGTATAGTTTATGGACATAGGTGAAGAAAAACAATCCTTTAAAATGTCTTCAGCCATATATGTTATGCAGTTAAGATATGGCATCTTATTTTCACCATATTTTAAAATTATTGTTATATTTGCAAATAAAAAAAAAAAAGTTAAAAGGTTGAAAAGGAGCATTTTTCTTGAAGTTAACTGATCTTTGAATATCTGTCCAAATTAAAATAAATAAATAAACTAATAAATAAATATATTAATCTTGCTTTTGTGTATAAGACTATCTTGCTCCCTTTTGCATTTAAATATGTCCAACTTAATGCAGCAGCTTAATTTTTACAAGTCACATACCTTGTTTAGAAGCACCAAATAAATAACCGTAATAATAAACTGTTACCCAGATCCTGAAAAAACAGATTTTTCCATTTAATAGAGCAAACCCTTATAAGCAGGGTAAAAAGACCAGTGGATAAATTAGTCCATTTAAACATTAATTAGAGTTTGTAGAGAATTTTCAATCACAAATAGGTAATTATGTTTGTATGATTTACTTGATTTTTGCTCACTTTGTAGTGTTGTAACAACTACTTCCTCTGCCAAATATGTCAACAATGAACTTTTGAGATCTTTTTTTAAGTTCACCACAAACAATAGCAGAAGGAAAGTGACAGTTTCCTAGCCTCTCCAGGTGCTGTTAGAGAGGGTTCAGTGTGAAGAGCTGTTTGTTTATTTGTGTGGGTGGTTTAATGAATCAAGGAAGAATGAAAAATGAGGAGTCTCTGTGTGTTCAATTTATATTGAATTTTAAAATTAATAACACCTACAGATATTAAGGAGGAAGCTTAATGAAATTCATAAAAGCACAACAATAATTGTGTGCGAGTGCATATATGGATACATGTATAAGCAAATGCATATTTAAAAATGCACATACATAAACACACTTGCAGTCACACACAGAGATTCCTAGATTAAGTAAACTTGCTCTTCTGTTGCCTGATATGGCTTGACAGGCATCAATCAATTTAAAGGAATTGAGTTTAATCACAGATAAAAGTAAAAATGCTACTGATACAGTAGATAAATTTACACTTAAAATTTCCTGACAATGATCTGTAAGGAAGCACTGAGAACTTGGTATGATGCTTAATGAAGTCTATATCAAGACAGGCAGATATACACTATACACTTCATTTTTTTTGTGTATTAGGCACCTATTTTTGATATAGTGTGATCCTCTTCAAATAAAATTCATAGTGTTAGCAAATGAATTCTGAATTTTCACAGAAATACTGATACCAGTCCTGCAGTGACAGAAGGCATAATTGTCACATGCACTATAGGATTTTCTTTTTTTTCCCATTTATTACTATTTATTATTTATTTCTTTTTTTTTTTTCATTTATTTTTATATGAGAGAAAAAGAATGTATTATGAACAAATAACACACAGGATTTCTCAGCACACTCAATGTCTTTAAAATTCTGACAGTTATTTTGTTCTCTACGTTTTTGCTTTTAAGAACAATAAAAACTTTTTAGATTAGGTTTAATTCTGCCTGCCTTTTAAATCGTGTCTAAAATTCTACTTTTTTTGTTTGTCTTCTACTCAGGAAACTTCATTTCACTTATATTGTGAGCTTCAGCCCAAAAGCACTAACTTCCCTCATATCACTTTACCGCCATTTGCAAGAGACAGGCAACTCCAGAAGGTAATTCAGAACAAGACCTTCGCTTTAGATTTTTTTATATTACTGCTCAAACAGCCTCTTTCCAAATACTATGGAGACAGTTCTGTGAAACCAGCTTCTACAGGATAAAATTAGATTTTGTGAATCTATCTTTTATCTCTGCTTCACTTGTTTCACCTGTGGTTTTGTCTTCTCTCAGTTTCTTTTTGCCTGTGAGTTCTCTTCTATGGTAGGTCAGGTTAAATTCCGCCTGTTCTTTAAAAACCATCTGAAACTTTTAGTATCCTCCTCTGCTAGTCATAAAACTTTAAATCAAGGAAAGCCAAAAAAGTACTTCAAACAGCCCTCATCTTTATGTCTTTGCTTGCAGATATATGGGAGAACTGAAGTTTCTTCCTACTTCTCTGATATCTGATGACCAGGAGAGGGAACATAGTGAATGTGGGTTTTTTTTTTCTTAAAAAAATAATAAAAACAACAAAAAACAACAAATCATTCTTCTGGAACATAGAAGGTCAGTATCTGTCAGCCTGATTATTACTGATGTGGTGAGAAATATTGGATTTCTAGCTTGCTTAGACATAACTATTTTCTTAGCAGGTTACTGGATTTGAACCTCTTTCCTTTGATTCTGGGTCTCCTAAATCATTAACCTTTGCCAATTGTCCTCTGGGGTTCTCTACAGAGTTCTTGACCTTGCTCATTGTTTCCCACATTTTCACTTAGGTCTGATTTCAAAAAATGTCATAGAAAAATACTCCATGTTTGAATAGGGGGAGAAAAGGAGAACTGAAAACTGGAAAAGGGAAACTGAAGAAAACAAAGGGGGGAACATGACCTTGCAATGTATGCTTGAAGCTCAGAAGGCCAGCCATAGAAGTATGGTGAGCATATCAAACAAGATGATTCTGCCCCTCTACTCTGCTCTCATGAGACCTTACCTGGAATACTGCATCCAGCTCTGGAGTCCTCAGCACAGGAAGGACATGGACCTGTTGGAACGGGTCCAGTGGAGGGCCACAATGATGATCAGAGGGTTGGAGCACCTCTCCTATGAAGACAGGCTTAGAGAGTTGGTGTTTTTCAGCCTGGAGAAGGGAAGGCTCTGGAAAAACCTTATAGTAGTCTTCCAGTACTTAAAGAGGACCTACAGGAAAGATGTGGATGAATTTTTAGCAGGGCCTGTGACAGGATAAGAAGCAGTGGCTTTAAACTAAAAGAGGATAGATTTACACAAGATATAAATAAGAATTTTTTTATAATGAGGGTGGTGAAACACTGGAACAGACTGCCGAGAAACATGGTAGATGTGCCATCCCTGGAAACATTCAAGGTCAGGTTGGATGGGGCTATAAGCAACCTAATGTAGTCGAAGATGTCCCTGCTTATTTCAAAGAAGGTTGGACTAGATGACCTTTAAAGGTCCCTTCCAATCCAAACTACTCTATGATTCTTTAATTCTACATATAGATAATCACATTACAAAAATTTTGTCTTAAAAAGTTCATTTTATTCAAAATTTAAACATACTAGATAAAATACAGAATTTTAGGAGTTTGTGTTCACTTCTGTGAAAGTCTGTCAGGATTTCTAGAGCAAGAGGTTGCAGTTTATTTGAATGTTGCCTGAGCTATTTACTAAGAAATTTCTAAGTCAGGCAAAGCACTTATTAGGTCTACAGATCTGACGATTTCACTTCCCGTAAAGCTGACTTACCTAACACATATTTCAAAAGCATTGACATCAGCTGATGAATTTTCTTTCACTGTTGCTCCATTTGAACATCTAGACCTTAGGAAAGGGTAGATCTTGCAAACTGCCTTGACCTCAGTTGCTGTTTCTGTAATCCCTCAGAACCCTAGAAGAATTGCACATTTTTCAGACTCCTGCTTGATAGTCAGGTTTAGAGCTAAGCACAACATTTTACATTTAAGCCTCTATCTGATAGCTTGGGAGCTGTTATCTTCAAAGTTGTGTACAGTCAATGCAAACCTTGAACTTGATTCAGTTGTCCAAACAGTGACATCTATTGCATGATTAGGTACAAAGATGTCTATATGGAACTGGCATATATAAAACAAGATTTTGGAAACAATCATGCTTTCTGCAGTGCCAGGGAAAGGTCAAACAATGTAAGTATGCCAGGGCATCTGAAATGTCAATGGCTATTTATGTTCAGGCTTGTCCTTAGGCATTATAGGTAATGCAAATGCCTGAGTGTAAGTGTCTAGTTCTGTAGCTGATCTCACCCCTTATTTCTTGTTGAATTTAAAGGCTATTCTTATCACTGATTTATATATATATATATATAATATATATATATATATATATGTAGATCCAAAAGGTTGTTTGTGAAAAAAGAACTAAAACAAACCCACACTTCACCTTCTTACTGTCTTAACAATTTAATCAAGATACAACAAACAGTTGTTGCTAACTCAATTACAACAATATAAGGATATATGGAAGGAGCAGTGGCTGGAGGAGGTGGCCACTCTCTTAACAGGATTTAACAAACAATACTAACACAAACTGCCCAGGATAATAGAAAGAAGACTCACAAATACATTGACAACTGTTACAGACAAATTCCTTTTAATTTCTAACCCTTTTCTTTGGTGTTACAGTCATCCGATGTCCCTCTGCGTTCGGAAAGGAACAGTTCCCAAGGTCAAACAAAATAAGGTTGTGTGGGGTTACAGTGGAGTCAAACCAGCATGCTACAGTCATTGCCAGAAGTGTGGTGATTGTCACCCCCTTGGGCCAGGAGATCACTTGGGGCAACCTGTGTGTGTTCAAAGAAAAATTCTTTATCGCCTCAATGTAATATTGAAAAAGAGACTGACCTATCAAAAGCAACATATTAACACTCAAAACTACTATTTCTTAGACTGGCAGTCCATTATAATCATTGTGAGATGAGATATATATGAGATATAATCCAAGAAAGCAATGTAACAGAAAGAAATTATCATTCAGGATAATTGTCTCTCCAGAGTAAAATATGAACTATCTGTAGTATGAAGTGCCAGAAATCAATACCCAGCTTACCAAAAGAAAGCATGTTATTTAAATTTAAGAAACTATTTCAAGTGAGAATCCTGCAACACCACAGACAGAATATTTATATTTAGCTAAACATGTTAATTCAGTCAGGCACTTCATCCAAGTGCACGGAGCTTTTAATAACATTAATGATTTTTACTGTATTTATTGTATGTATTTATTGTATGTATTTACTTTATCATTTAATTTCTTTAGTATTGGTTCCCTTCAGATAAATTTTCCCCTTATATTCAAGTTACTCTGTGTACTGTCAGTTAAAATCCTCAAGGATCATATAAAAAGATTAACATTTTTTATACAGTCTTTCTACAAAAGACATTTTTCTGGTTTCAAAAATCTGTAAAGAATATCACTTACAACACGACCTTTACCACCTGAAGAAGTTAAAGTTATAGTGAGGTTTCCCATGCTATTTGCAGGAAGTGTTATAATCTTAAAGCAGTATATACACTTGAATTTTACTTACATTATGATATTTGGGATTCTGAGATGTCATTTTAAGACAAATTTTTCCTTGTGACCTGCTTAGTTACCAAAGGTTTCATTCGGTTTTTATTTCTATATATAAACTGAGGGATACTGGGTGATACTTGGTAATCAACAACCAATTTGACTCAAACTCTCTTCTAGATTGGTTGTCACCACCTAAAAACCTAGAAAGTCTTTTCTTTCTTTGCTTGAACTAGCCTTTTCCACAGATCAGACGGGGTTGCTTTACTCCAGAATTCTGGTCAAGACAGGGAAAATGAAGTTTTATGTCAGGGTTATGGCCTTAACAACATTTAAAACAGCCTGTTTTGCTACTGCAGAAAAAGTGAAAGCCTTTAACACACTTTGGGCTCCCAGGGGACTGTCACGTTATGATCTGACATGCTGTCTCCCTGCCAACTGAGGAACCAGATCTTGAAGCCATGACAGGTTCTTCTAACTGGCACTCACAGAATGTGTCCTTTGACATGGGACGATATTTTGGTATTTTTTTTATGACTGTATAATCATTCCCACTGTGCTGCCTGTGCAATAAAAGTGTCTTCAAAAGATGTGTTCCATTATAATTTTCTCACAGAAACATCAATCAGCTACAAACAAATCAACATAGAAAAAATACTCAAGCACAGTGAAATAAATCCCCAAGAAAAGCTTTCTGTTTTAATTGGTCATCTTATTATAAAATTCTCTGTGATCTATTTCAAGTCTGTGAACTCCCACTGATAGATGTGCAACCCTTACAGAAATTCACTGGTGGATTATTCTAAAGGAGAATAAATATGTTCAATAGTGTGTGTATTTGGTAATTGTCAATTCTATTTTCAACATGCATTTTTAAAAATATCTGAGCAGAAGACCAATAGAAAGACAAGCTAATATCTTTTATGTGCACTATTTAGGCATTCCAATAGTGGATATATTTAATATGGTATTGATATGGCTGTAATTTCTTAGTTCAGTCAGCAAATCCTAGTACAAGTCTTGCATGAAAACTAATTGCAACAGAAATAAGAATGGGCCTTTGGTTTTGCAGAAAACTGAGGATTCTGCTTCAAGATGATCAACTACTGTGAATTTTGTTTAGAAACTGCTTTGGAGAGATTTCAAAACTAGATTAATAATAAAAAAAAAACTGTTTTACAATTCCATTTTATTAAGTAGGTAAAGTTACCTTAAAAAACAATAATTTGAAGAGGGAAAATAATAATTCATCTTCCACTTTTGGAGTTTTGAGACTAAGTCAGTTTTAGAACATTCAAATGAACTGAGGTTTTTGATACAACTCTGATTTCTTCCAGATACCAGTCTTCCACTAAAAAGCACTGTAATTCAGCATAATTGACATGTTTTCTTTGGGTATTTATGCACAAATTAATTTTTGGTGTCCACCCTTTGTTGAGAGAATCTACCAACTTTCTGTCTTTTTTTTTTTTTTTTTTGGGGGGTGGTGATGGCATGTGTGAAAACGTATTCATTAATAATTAGATAAAGAACATGGATGAAGATACTGAAATACTTGATGGACAGTGCTCCAAAAAATGTCTTATTACTATGAGTTGCTCTCTCTCACAGCTGCCCCTTCCACTCCTAATTATTAGCTTAAGGAAAAATCAGCTTATCTACCTGCTCTCCTTGTAGACTGCTGGGTGTTGTACTCCTGCTCAGTGTCCCACTTTCTATTTATAGTCTCGGCTGTACTGCTTTCTCTTTCATTTTCTCCCAGTTTAACCCACCCCTCCTCTTTGAGGGAGTAGACTCCCAAATGTGTGGTACGAAAGTACATTATTCTATGGGCTGGAGCTTAGATCTGTGCAGATCTGGGAATCAAACAAGGATGGAACTCTGAACTAAAATCAAGTATTTGTAGGTGAATAATGAAATGACTGACTTTTATGTCTGTATTTTTTGATTCATCATTTTTACTGTACATTAGGTGTTCCCACAGGAAATAATAAAAAAAAAAAACAAAACCAAAACCAAAAAGCAAAATAGACCCACATCTAATCTTTGAATGTTTTACCAAGTTAAGGTGTAAATCACATCCCCCTCCTCAGGGCTGTGCAAAAGCCTGAGAGTGTGATTAGATGATATGCTGATCTGATACTGAAGGTTGTGGCCCTGTTCATCTTCCCCTCACATCCAGCCATGAACTCTATTCCCTTGATGATTTTCATCCCTGAATTGGCTCTTTGTGTGATTGGATGTGCCAGTGCAATACATTGGGAGCACAGTGGCTGAAAGTTTGGGAAAGGGAGGCCAGGACAACCCCTGTGATCAGCAGCTAGGCATAAAACTGCTTATCATGTACTGTCAACTCTGATCCATATTTTAGAGACATGTAACTTTCTGATCTCAGTTTCAGATGTCCCACCTTATATAAGATAACAAAACCCATTGCTGCACTCTACAGTTATTGTGATTCTTTACCTCTAAATGTAAAAAAAAGTATCTTGCTGGGGTCCTGCTTCCAGGACTATTTAAAGTTTTGCTACTTAGGTTTCTATGGACACTTGATCCAGTGGTGGAGGGATGATTTTATTTTATTTTTCCTCCACAAATTTTATACCAATATTCATGTATCACTGAGTACATTGGAGTTTTTACAGCATACTAAAAATATATTTTGGCCCACTATATGCATCAATAATTTAGTACTGTTTTCATCGTGTTGTCCCTTTTAAATCTCCACTTTTGTGCTTTAAAGAAATTGGAGATAACTATGGGAATAACAGAGAATATTTAGTTATTTAGAATATGTAATAGCAATAAAATAATTTTTTACAGTTAAGGGAAATGTATGGTATTACTGTTGATTTTGCTATAAAACAGCTTAAGATATTAGATTCTCACCAATTGACGAGCACTTCCAAGGACTAGGTTAGATAAGCCTAGGACATGTCTTGTCTAGTTCTCTTGGGATTCTCTCTGAGTTAGATAATATTTACAGCAGACTTGAACATTTGGTCTACCAGATGTTCATTCCTGATTGAGCCACAAAAGACTATGCACAAGTAGTACCTGCTGGTATCCTTGTCTGCATTGTCTGGATGCGTGGTTAGGTTTAATCAATATAAATAAATGATTCAGAGGGAATTACCAAATCCAGAGAAGCTATCGGAAATTATTTCTGGGGATTTTACATATGCATTATATTGGTAGTGCACTGGGTCTTTAAATATTATAATATTATAATATATTATATCTATATAAATAAAATATTATTGGCAATATCTTTGACAATGAGATACAGTTTTCCACCTCCAAAAAAGGAGATGAAAAGCAGGTCCCTTTTATGTAATCATTTTTCAGAGAATCTGGAAGGAAACAGGTAGCAGAAAACTCTTATCACAAACTCTCTCGGGTTCACTGATTTCCTCCCACACAAAATCATTATTTTTCATTAAAATTTCAGTCCAGTACCATTTGCATATATTTAGATACATATAAATCTTTTTTGTTGTTGTTGCTGGATTTAAAAAAAAACAAACAAACAAAACAAAACAAAAGGAAAGCAAACCAAAATAATTTATTGTATGAGAAATAAGGAAAGCCATTAAACTTTACTAAGTGGTTATTTCTGTGTAACATTTTATTCACATGATTTCACAATGAATATATTTTCCAACTATTCTCCCAGCTCCTACAAAGTTAGATAAATACTGTGTAGTCAATATATACTTATAGAGGAAACAGAAAACCAAAATAATTCAAAAGGTAGCAGCATTTTATTATGGTTCACTAAGAAAATTTTTAAATCTAGCTCTGAGGGGAAAAAAACAAAATCAGACTCAAAACCCAATATCATGAAGATGTAGTTTTTAGAAAGTGTTGACTTTTCATAGGATTTCCAGTTATTTCCTGAAAAAAAAAGGGCATTTTAAGTAGGCTTAGCAAATTCGTACAATCGTTTCTCTCTCTATAAACAGTAAAGTGAGCACTTTTTCAGACATGAATGTTAGGACTTATCTAACTCTAGGTATTTAAGACATAGAAATCTAGATCTGAGTTAGTAACTCAATAACCCTTTATATTATTTGTAGAAAAAAAAAAGAGAGATACGATTTGGTCATGATTCAGCTAGCCTATTTTAGACACCTCCATCTTTAAAATTACATGAATCTTATTGTAGAAGACAACTATTCAGCTGCCCCTGCATGTCTAGAGATCTCAGAAATCCTTACTTGCCTGTGAACGGTCAGCTAACTGAATCAGGTGTCTACATCTGAGTAGGAGAAAGTCTCCAAGTAATTTGATCTTGATTGTTTTCAAACTTGAGTAAAAATAATGACATGCCTAAACCTTAATTTATCTTAATTGTCTAACTGTCTTCAAAAGTCAGAAAGTTATGATATCATAGGAATAACTGAAACATGTTTGGATAACTCACATGCCTGGAGGATTGTGATGGATGAATATAGGCTGTCTTGTACAGGAAGGCAGGGAAGAAGAGGAGGACTATCACTCTGTGTCACACTCTGTGTTAAGGTGAACATTGAATGTACAGAAGGCAACTACAACAATTGTGGAAATCCTACTTAATGCCTCTGGGTCAAGATTAGAGGGGTTGTCTCAAGGGGGGATCTTACCTGATCTGCCACCGACCTCCAAACTGAGACAAAAAGGCCAATGAAACAATATTTGCGTCACTTAAGCGGCTTTCGGTCAACAAAACCTGGTTCGTATAGTGACTTCAACTACACAGATATTTGTTGGAAGATCAATAAAGCAGCTCACACGTCATCTATCAAGTTCTTGGAATGGGTACAGAAATCGTGCTTGTCGAACCTGATTGCCTTTTATGACAAAGTAACATGCTCAGCTGATGTGGGGTGGGCAGTAAACATTGTCTAACTGGATTTTTCCAAGGCTTTCAATACAGTTCCCTACAGTCTCCTCCTAGAGAAAATGATGTGTTATGGTTTAGACAAGTAGTCTGTGCAGTGAATGGGGAGCTGACTGACAGGCTGCAGCCAGAGGATGGTGGTAAATGTCTCCTTTTCAAACTGGGAACTGCCAGAAGTGGGGTCCCCCATGGATTGATACTGGGCCCAGAGCTGTTTAAAAATTGGACACAAGAGGAGAATTTTTCACAATGGGAACAGTCATGCATTGGAATAATCTTGCCAGGGAAGTGGTAGACTTCCCATTGTTGGAGACTTCTAAGATTCAGCTGGACAGGGTACTGGGCCACCTTGTCTAGACTGTACTTTTGCCAAGAAAATTTGGACCAGGTGATCCTTGAGGTCCATTCCAACAAGGTATTCTATAATTCTATGGTTTTATGTAAATAGAGTCAAAAGGGCACATAACAATCCTTTCTAAATTCTTTGATTATTAATGTGGACATTTTTTTTTAATTTTTCTCAGAAGCAACAGAGCTTGTGGGACAAACTATTTACCTATAAAAAGATTTCTGGGTATTTGGACATGGATGGCAATTCATTATTTCTTTGGGTACCTACTGAGTCTTTTTCCTAACTGTATTTCTTTAGTTGGTTTTCCAGAGATTTTCTCCAGCCCCTCTCTAAAGAAACAAATTAGAAAAAGTCCTTCTCCAAATGCTGCTGTAGTTTATATGAGGGTTTCTTTGCTTGGCAGGAAATTCATAGCCCTTCGTTTTTTCACCTTTTTTTTCTCAAAAAAAAACAAAAAAAAAAACCACAAAAACCTGAGAAAAGATAGCTAAGCAGAAGCAGAAAATGCAGTCAGAAAGCAATCTTTCAAAAACAGAATGGGAAGGACACATTTCTCCTGGATGACTAGAAATTTTTGGCAGATGTGTGCACCCCTTTCACCCTTATTTAGATGCAGTTCTACCTTACCACTGAAAGGTTTAGAAAGGAAATAAAATATACTTGCCAAAAAACATATGATAAGCTAGAAAATAACAGTCAACTTGGTGGGCACAATTTTCAAGACCTTGGAAGACAGGAAATAAGTTCACCAGAAGGGACAGTTACGTTACCAAAATCTTTCCTGTGCTCTGGATGTTGCCAGAGAACTGAGATGAGTTTTGCATTCACAAATGAAACATGACATAATCTTGTTTTGCATGGGCTTGCTTTTTATAATGAAAGTTTTACACAGCTTGGCTTCATGAAGTAAAATGTTGACTGGAAATATTTGTGACAGTTGTGGGTAGTTATCAAAGTTGCTATTAAAGCACTTCAATGAAAAGTTGCTGTTTTATATGCTAGGTACCAAATTGTTTGGAGTATACAACAGCATTTGCAGATACCATACTGTATGTGTGAGCTAACATTCCTTTAAATGAGTCACTTTTCCTGACTGACAACTCATTTAATCAGCGGAAACACTTGACTTAGTTATTGGATGAAAAAATAAAGCCAAATGTGAATTTATATTCCTATAGTCCGTGATGGTCAAAAATCTGTTTTACCTGTCAGAATTTGCAGAGTATGAAAAAGCCATTTAAAATCTGTTAACCCTTGTCAAAATTAGTATTTAAGAAGAGAAACTATTTTGAGTGAAGAAAAGTATTGTGGCAATATTTTTGTGGAGGTCACAAATGTGCCAATGAGTGTTAAAATTGCAGATTATGGGAGACACTAGACCTTATACCACAGCTATGTGAAGGGTTTTTCTTTTTTATTTATTTATTACAGTTTATTGCTTTCACAGGGTATTTGAGCCTGTCGTTACAATGGGGTAAGTCTAATACAAATAAAAAATGGATGTTTCAATAGAATGCATTTCATATTTATAAAATTATTTTCACAGATTTTGCTATGGATTTCTCCTGCATTCAATGATAAACTTTGCAGATTTTCTTGTCTTTGGACATAATAGATCTTCAATCTATTCCAGCTAAACATATTATGTTTACTAGATTATCATTGCATATTTCCCAAGCTCTTCTACACTAAGTATGCATTAAGAAAGTATCCATAATTCAATCATCACACACATTGTGTAGGAGCAAAAAAAGAACCCTGTATCTCTAACAGATAGGAAAAATTTAGGATAGAAAATGTATTCCTATCACACTGCCTTCCTCCATTTCCTTTTATCCTTTTTGGCTACAATAACTACAGAAGTTTTTAAAGGAAAGAAAGAATTTCAGCTGTTTACTGGACAAGGTTAAAAAGCTGCCTGGGGTGCAGTTGAAAGCACTTTAATATCCTTGTAGGTTAAATGCACATAACTAATCTGACAGTATTACAGGCTGTGCCATAAAGTATGCATACTAGATGTTGACTGGGAGATAATATTTTGGAACCTGTGCCTAGCTGTCATGAAGGATATACCCATTCTAAAAAACTGCTTGTAAGAAACACACTCACACATAGAATTATTGTTAGCTACTAAATTTGGAAGAAGAAATTGGAAGTCCAAGAAGATTTTTTTCTTTTTCTTCCCACTATCCAAACTTCTCTGAAAATAAATAAAAAATATTAAATGCAATTAAAGCGTACTTATTCTGAAATCAGAAGGTATTTTTTGTTTCATGCACCTGCAAAATGAATACTGATATCCTGATTTATATCCATTTTACAGATCTGATAACTCAAAGTGAAGATACAGACACACTTGGGCTCTGAGGTGTGAAGTCAAAGAGTCATATCAAAGCTCCTTTTCAAGTTAATGGAAGACATTTCCAGCTAGTGATTCATTCAGTTTTAAAGTAGATAAATGACATGAACTGCCCTGAGGATACAGCTGCACTGATTATAGACAATTATTAGAATGTGAGCTTCACCTAGATACTTCTTTTCTAGATGCTGGAGTTAGATGGGGTGATTCCTGCTTTAAGTCTTTTTCTTTCCCACATGCTCCTGTAAAACACGTGGGATTGTAAATCTAAGATTAAGATGCCTTTTTTTTTTTTTTTTTGGCAAATGTAAGATTTAATTTTTCATCTTTTTATAACAAGTAACATGAATTTTAAATTCTAACACTGGAAATACCTTAACATTTATATACTCTTAAGAGTTGAGTGTTCTTTTGCAAGCAAACATTTATATTCTATTTTTACAGTATTTCTTTTTGGTAGACTTGCACCAAAGAGTTGTTAGATGGTTAGATAGAGCTAATCCATCTGATTTTGGAAGGGAGATTCTGCCTCTCTAACACCTTCAGAACAACCCGGTTAGTTTCCATCGCTTATACGAAGAATTTAGGTACCCTCTGTGCAAGTGCTGGTTCAGGTAGGCTATATCTATGCCAGCAAATTAGACACTCCCTGAAAATGTTCTTGTGCACTGGATCCTACAGCTTGATAACACTGAGCCATTAAAATGATCCTCAGCTACAGCTCTGCCCCACACCAGGCAGTATTTTCCCAAGAAGTTCCAGGATATTATTTGGGACCTGGCACAGGTCAGGTACCATTTCCAAAGTACCATTTGCAAGCAGTACAAATTATTTTGTTTTGCAAAATAATGTTGCTTAATAGTATGAATGCCAGCCACATTATTTTACTAGTATAAATGTCAATTTATGTATCTAAGTGGGTGTATAAATGCATTACTACATATATTCATGTATTATTGCCTGGTGACTAGATCTCTTCTCACAGTTCATTCTTGTGAATGGCAAGATCACATTTACATATACACATATTCTGAACCTTACAGAGAATATTCAAAAATATCAACATCATCATCGAGGCACCAGGTTTATCATGTCTACAGAGAATATAGATCCACAGAAGAAAATGGATAAGTGATTATAATTGTTGCTATTTCTTTAAATTGAAGTGTATACAAATTGAGGAATGTGGAAGTGATGTGTCGAAGAATTTTCCTTTGACTACATTCCCTTAAACATGGAAGTCCTAATTCTCAGAATAATCTGATAGTCTAAAAGTATCCTAGCTGATACTAAAAGACTTGTAGTCTTTACTATCATCTGTGTTAACACATTTAACAGTTAAATAGTCAGATACGTCAACCTGAATTTTATCTCACACCTCTGGATTTAAAAATTATTAAAAATAAGTCCTATTTTATTCAACAGTTAAATTAATATTGTGGAAAAAAATTATTAGAGAAATTAGATACATAGCTAAATGGTGGCTTCTACATGATGGAGACTTCTATAAACAGAGATTATAAATCAAAACTAAAAAGCAGGTTGCACTAACTACTCTAGCGTGACAAAATCTGTCTCTGAAGCTTAAAAATATTTCTCTGAATTAGAAAATACATCTTTCACATAATGCTTATTTTAAATAGTCATGACTTCTCTACTTATAGTTCTATAAAGATGGAAATTGTTGATATTTTTATATTGCTTTAAATGTTATTATTACAGATATTATTAACATTACTATTCAGATTATCACCTCAAATATCAGTATGAAATATTTAGGGCATTTGGATATTTGATAGGCAAGTGTATTGGATGTATAGAGGAAATGTTTTCTGTAGCTCTATAGGAAGCAAATGAACCACAAATGCAAAGAAACACATGTTGGAAAGAATAAAAATATTCTATGGGATAAAAATAAGGAGAAAGACTGTTTACCTTGATATTCAGGTAGGTGTACGATAAATACTAGACATTTCTTTTGGAAGAGGCAAGAGGGACCACTCCATACAATTATTTCTAGAATCTAGACTATATAAATGATTTTACATGGGGCAAAACACATGTAGATAAAGAGGACAGATTAATAATATTTGGCATAGTATACATAGTGTGGTAAATCAAATTTCCTCTGTAGCTTTGAAGTAAATTCTCAAAATACACTTTACTTCTCCCACTTCTACTAAAACAGATCTTGACTAATCAGATTCTTTGTTGCCACAATTTTTCCTATATTTGAAATTACAAGATTCGATCTCAAAACATAATCAAAACAAACAAGGTAAGGCTGGATATGCAGTAACCTAAATCCTGCAAAACCTCTAAGTGTTCTAGCATGAATGTATTGGTGAGGCAAAGAAAGACATTCCAGATCATGCATTCTTTTTGCATGCATTTATACCACAAAATAAGAACAGGGATTGCAGGAGCACATCCTTGAAAATGAGTCTCATCCTAAACCTTGGGAAATAGAGTTAAATTAAAAGTCTGATACAGGTATGTTTTAAAAGTGAGGTTTGTAGCACTGTGCTAATGCCTCACAATACTTTTCTGGTTTATTGTCTGTTCAATAGTTCCTGCAAAATTAGGAACAGTGATCTGTAGTGTTGTTTTTTTTTCTTGTGTTCTTTATGTATCACAATATTATGATGCTTTTATTGTACTGACAGATATGATAGTAAGCAATTAAGAACATTTTAGAGTTGGTGATTTAATCTATATGCTTATGAAAATGTGATAACTCCATCAAGAAGAAAAACTTGAAGGTCTTTGAAATGCCTGGTACTATCAGAAAATAAAATTGGCAATTTATGTAAATCTAATTAGAAAGCAATATGCTGTAAATTGTTTTCTAGTCAAGGGCATCAATTTGAGCAAAAGTAACAATCTTTAACTGTATGGATGTCGGAAATCTCCAGTAGTGAAATAGCTGTGACTCCATCGTGCTGGTGCTATTGCTGCATATGGTGGGAGTCCACAGGCACACACGACACATTGGCCTGGTCGTAAGTTTTATTCCAACTGCTGATACATAGAGTAGGATCCAGTCCCTGAGTTATTCAAAGTTGTTTGAATGACATTGCTCTGTACTTGATAAAAACTTTCTGCCTTGGCACTTTTGAAAGCTAATACAGGAGGTCATCTGTACCACAGGCAGTACAGAAAAACTCTTGCTGCCTTTTCACGTAGGTTAACAAATATAGTATTTATGAAATGTTGGAATGAAATCAACATATCATCAAGACACGCTTGCAATAGCTGAAGAAACCTTCAGGGAATGTTACTGGATATAGCACCTTTAAAATGGCAACTTCTAAATTAAACTTTTCCTACAGGAGATATCTTCATCTCAGTATGCTGGCATTCTCACTTTTGTTTCTTGACTGCATGGTCACTGACATTCTAGGTTTTCTGAGAGAGGGTTGTGTTGTGGGTGTTTTTTTTTTTTAACTGTATATGCAACTACACTTTTTTTTCTCCAAATATGTCACAAACACATATATGGGGAAGAGATATATCACAAAAATTAACTACTCCAGGAAAAAATATATGTCTGTGATAGATCTTAACATTCATACATCACTATCTCTAACTACCACTCTAGAAGAAAATAACACACTCAATAAGCAAAATACTATATTAGCCTAAACAAAGCAATAGCTCAAAAGAGATGCAAGGTTCTAAATATGCATACACATTAACTGGTCTTGAGAAATGCTGATATCTTTCATCACAGAGAAAAAGCATGTAGCACTAAACCATAGAATATAAAATCAATAACAAAGAAAATCATTCCTACCTCATTTTAGTAGAAAAGTGAATATATAGAAACACAGAATGGTTTGGTTTGGAAGGGACCTGAAATATCATCTCCTTCAACAGCCCTGTCATGGGCAGGCACACCTCCCACTAGACCAGGTTTCTGAAAGTCCCATCCAGCTGGCTTTGAACACTTCCAGGGATGGGGCATCCACAACTTCTCTGGGCACTCTGTTCCAACTGTTACCCTTGGTCCTATTGTTATACTCCCTGATAAAGAGTGCCTCTCCATCTTTCTTGTAGGCTCCCTTTAAGTACTGGAAGGCCACTATAAGGTCTCCTTGGACCCTCCTCTTCTCCAGGCTGAACAACTCCAATTTTATCAGCTTGTCTTCATAGGAGATGTGCTCTAGCTATCCTCATGGCCCTTCTCTGGACCCACTCCAACTGGTCCCATGTCCTTCTGTTGGGGGCCTCAGAAATGCATGCAGTACTCCAGGTGGGGTCTCATGAGAGTAGAGTAGAGGAAAGGAGTCATCTCCCTTAAGCTCTGGTGGCATTTCTTTTAATGAAGCCCAGTATGTGGTTGGCTTTTGGGGCTGTGAGCATGTTGAGCTTCTTACCCACCAACATCCCCAAATCCTTTTCCTCAGGGTTGCTCTCAATCCATTCTCTGCCCAGCCTTTATTTGTGCATGGGATTGTCCCAACCAACATGCAGGACCTTGCACTTGGCCATGTTGAACTTCGTGAAGTTTGTACAGGCCCACCTCTCCAGGTTCCTCTGGATGGCATCCTTCCGCTCCAGTGTGTTAACTGCACCACACAGCTTGGTATCATTGGCAAACTTGGTAAAGGTGCACTCAATCCCACTGTAGATTGACAAGAAAGATCTTAAACAGTCTTGGTCCCAACACTGACCCTTGAGGAATGCCACTTGTTGCTGGTCTCCACACAGACATTGAGCTGTTGATTGCAACTCATTGAGTGCGACCATCCAGCCAAATTCTTTTTGACTGAGTGATCTGTCAAATCTCTGTCTCACAAATTTAGAGACAAAGATGTTATGTGGAAGAGACAAATACTTTGCCCAAGTCCAGGTGGATGATGTCAGTTCTTACATTATCCACCAATGCTGTAACATTATCATAGAAGGCCATGAAATTTGTCAGGACTGATTTGCCTTTAGTGCAGTCATGGTGACTGTCACCAATAATCTCCTTATTTTTCATATGGCTTAGCATAGTTTCCAGGATGATCTGCTCCATGATTTTGCCAGCACAGAGGTAAGACTGACCAGCCTGTCATTCCCCAGGTCTTCCTTTTTTCCCTTTTTAAAAATAGGGGCTATTTTTCCTCTTGCCCAGTCAGCAGAAACTCCACTGGACTGCCACAACTTCTCAAATATGATGGATAGTGGCGTGGCAACTGCATCTGCCAGTTGCCCAAGGGACCACATGTGGGTGAACAGGATTGTGGAAGAAGCACAGACCAGAAGAAGGAATAGAAGAAGCAGGAACACTGGCAGAGAGAGACCCATGATCAAGTCCTAACAACCCATAAACAATGCCTAACAGCCCGACTGACTGGGGGGAATTCTACCCGCCTGGCAGTTGGAGGTTGCAGGGGCATGTTGGTTGGGAAAGGAGATACATTGGTACTATATAAGCTGCCTGTTTATTATAATAAACGATTCTGGTTGCATCACCGACTGGGGTCCATGCCTTCATACGCTACAACCACAGGTGCATCTCTTCAGGTCCCATAGATTTGTGTACCTTCAGGTTCCTTAGATGGTCTTGAACCTCAGTTCCTCATTCTTCCAGTCCCTGTCTTTCCCTTCTGTAACTTGGGTGGTGTGGCTAGAGCACTTCCCAGTGAAGACCATGGCAAAAAATCGAGTACCTCAGCCTTCTCCATATTTCATGTGACCAGGTCTCCCATTTCCTTCCAGAGAGGAAGAAAGACTACAATTTCTGTAGTCTTCAGAAGTACCGATAGAACCTCTTCTTTTTGCCCTTGATGTCTCAGGTCAGATTTAACTCTATCTGGGCTTTAGCCTTTTCTAACCTCATCCCTGGCTGCTCAGCCATTTTTCTCCCAGGCTGCATGGCCTTGTTTCTACCCTCTGTAGGCTTCCTTCTTCTGTTGGAGTTTCTCCAGGAGCTCCTTGTTCATCTATGCAGGCCTCCTGGTATTTTTGCCTGACTCTGTCTTTGTTGGGATGCATCGCTCGAGATCTTGGAGGAGGTGATCCTTGAATATTAACCAGTTTTCTTGGGCTCCTCTTCCCTCCAGGGCTTTATTCCACGGTACTCAAACAAGCAGATCCCTGAAGAGGCCAAAGCTTGCTCTTCAGTTTAGTGAGCTTGCTGTGTGCCCTTCTCGCTGACCTAAGGATCTTGAAATCCACCATCTCACAGTCACTGCAGCCAAGGTTGCCCTTGAGCTTCAAATTTCCTACCAGCCCCTCCTTGTTGGTAAGATCAAGGTCCAGCATAGCAACCCTCCTTTTTGGCTCCTCTATCACTTGGAAAAGGAAGTTATCATCAACACATTTCAGGAACTTCCTGGATCGTTTGTGCCCCTCTGTGTTGTCCTTCCAACACATATCGGGGTGGTTGAAATACCCTGTGAGGACCACGGCTTGTGAATATGAGGCTGCTCCTATCTGTCTATAGAGGGCCTCATCTGCTCAGTCTTCCTGGTCAGGTGACCCCCAGTGTAATTTCACCTGTCCCTGCCCTCCCTTTAATCCTAACTCATAAACTCTTGATTAGCTCCTCCTCATCCATCTTCAGGTGGAGCTCTATGTACTCCAGCTGCTCTTTGACATATAGTGTGACACCCCTTCCTTTTTTCCCCTGCCTGTCCTTCCTAAAGAGTCTGTAGCCTTCTATTCCATCACTCCAGTCACAGGAACCATCCCACCACATCTCCGTGTAAGATCGCAGCTATGCAGCTTGTGCAATTCTCTAACTCCTCTTTTTTATTTCCCATGCTACGTGTGTTTGCGTAGAGGCATTTAATTTGGCTCCTCAATGAAATTAATTTACTGGCTGGAGTGGTTGGATTTGCAACAGAAACCGTTAAATTAAAGTCAGAAGTGTGCTGATGCAAATTTTTCTTTTTCTAATTTACTTCAGCAGAATGGAGACTCATAGAAATTGTTCATGCACTTTTTTTTTTTTTTTCTGAATGACTAAAATTGGCCATCACCATTAGAACAATTAAAAAAAAAAAAAAAAAGAAAACAGTTTCTGGCTCACTCTGACTCTGAATTAAGTTTATAGGGCTTGTCCTCTATGATGATTTTTTTTTTTTCCTCTGTGGTGATCAATAACTAGAACTGGCACCATTCTTTGTCATCTGCTTGGATTTTCTGCTTCTAGAAGAAACATCTTTTGAGGATGCATCCCTCTGTGTAAGTTGCATGAAAATTCAGGAATTCTTCCAATTCATTTCTTTTATTCCCATGGAAGAATAATTAGCTGCTTTATAGTGGTGCAAAATGGCTTAATACAGTAATAAGCAGTATCCTGCAATGAGTGAATTCTTTCAGTATACTGTCCTTGTATGAACCTGACATTTGGATCCAGGAAAGCAATAACTTTTACTCTCAATGAAATATCTTGCTCTTGGTGCTTTTCAAGTTATGTTTAAGATACTTCTAAAACTGGGATAAAAGGGACTTTTGTTTTGAGATTCTTTATAAATACATTAGTTCTCTGAGGGGTGAACATTTCAAAGTGGGTTTGAAAAATCTGTTTTTTCTCTATCCTGGAAGTAAGAAGCTTTTTTTCTCATTAAAATCTATGTCTTTTCTCAGAACATTCCTCTTCCTTCCTGCAATCAAAACCTTAATATAATTTGGACCTTGTTATGTGTTAGGGAACAGTACCTCCATCTTATTATAAAAAACCATTTTGAATGCTACTGTTTCAAACAGTTGACTGCATTAAGATTTCTTTCCATTTATCTTTAAAGTATAGAGGAAGATCTGGGGTAATTAATGAATGACAGACATAGCATCTTATTAAGATAAAATTGTAATTAATTGGGAAACATAATATTTGCTATATAACAGCAACAATATATTAAAGATGTTTTGGTGTTAGGCCTTTTGACAAATCACTTGTAAGGTCTATTTGTTACAGTAATAATGGATAAGTGGTGATATGCTTAATATAAAGATAAGGGAGTTCCTTGAAGAACCCATAAAAATTCAAAATTCAGAAATACAAGTCTTATGAGGAGAGGTTGAGGGAACTGCGAGAGGAGGCTGAGGGGAGACCTTATTGCTCTCTACAATTACTTAAAAGGAGGGTGTAGAGAGGCGGGGGTCGGTCTCTTCTCCCAGGTCACAGATGACAGGACAAGAGGTTATGGCTTCAAGTTGCAGCAGGGGAGGTTCAGGTTAGATATTAGGAAATATTTCTTTACTGAAAGGGTTATCAGACATTGGAATGGGCTGCCCAGGGAGGTGGTTGAGGCACCATCCCTGGAGGTATTCAAGAGACAAGTTGACATGGTGCTCAGGGATATGGATTACTGTTGGTTTGGTGTTGTTTTGGGTGTGGTGTGTGGTTTCTGGTTTTTGGGTTTTTGTTTGTTTGTTTGTTTTTCATTTGTTGGACTAGATGATCTTAAAAGGTCCCTTCCAACCTAGGTGATTCTGTGATTCTGTGAAATTATATGATAAGGTACAATAGGATAACAATAAACAATCTCACTCAAGTTGTTTGTGGGACAGAATTAGTGTACATTATTAATCCTTTTACTGTTATCTACTGTATAGTGAGACAAGTAGTCTTCCCTATTCTATTCTGAATCTACATAGGAACATATTGCTTTGATTTTGGCAGTACAAGAGCATTAACTTAATCTCTGCTTGTCTTTTTGCTGAGTAGAAATACAGAGTTTTATGGCAATTTTATGAGTGTTTTGTTTTTGTGAGCTGAACTTAACAAAATACCACGTGTTTAACTTAATTTATCTAAACTAATTATAAACTATAACCAAAAAATATTAAGATACATTAGCAAAACCAGTTGTTGATTTGATTAGATCTTCAATTTGAACACAACTCCAGCTTGGTCTGTCAGGAGGTCAGGTTTGTCATTTGACTTATGATGGCAAAAGTTTACTTTCCTATATTCCAGTTGATTTAATGTTTCTTCTTAGTATACTTCTTCCCAAATATCAGTAGAATGCTATTACCATCAGAACTGGAGTAGCCAAATATTAGGCCCAGAACTACACAATCAAATGTGGGAATTCAACTATTGAAAGCATTTGTCTGTTAAGGAGAAGGTTCAAGATCTCTGGGGTAATACATGTTCTCCTTTTTTCTGGATTTTAATCTGCATTGATTATAAACATTCTCACTCTTAAAAAAATCAAAATTATTTGTACCAGTTGTTGTTACCATTATGAAACATGACAAAAAAAATCAACAGGGATAAGATCTGTCCAACATGCAGAAGCATTTTAAAAATTTCACCATATATTTTTTTTTCTTCAGGATTACAAAATGTTACAGAGGGCTTTTTACTTCATAAACTGTCAGAATAAATATGAACTGTTGAGTCCTTCAGTATATAAGTACTGTCTCTTAAGATCCTATTCATTAGTGAAGGAAGTTGCAAAAAATTTTATGAAATAAAATAAGCATACCAAAATCCATAAACTGAGAGAAAATATAAAAAAAATTCATAAAGTTTGGTAACAGCACTAATTTTTGCACTGTGCTTGTACACCAGCGTATCTGAGAATGCAAACATCCTCAGGAAAGATTGAATTTATTGTTGATCTAATCTGGTATTTTACACCTTTGGGAGAAGATTAACACTGTTTAAAAGATGCTATGAGCTACCAACCACTTGACTATAACAATGTGTTATTGTTAACACAATGTGTTATTGTTAATTGTTATTACAGTGTGAGTGTTCTTGCCCAATGTAAACACAGAATAAAACAATGTATATGGAATTCAAGTAAAGGAGGACTTAACTGTCATATCAGTTACAGCAGTCAGTATTGGGAAGGAAAAAAAGTACCACAGAATTAATAATTAAATTAATACTCGATTAATTAGTTAATAATTAAATGTCACAATTTATCTCTCTTGATATGTAGTTTTGAATATAACTTGTCTTAAAACTTGTCCTACAACTTTGAAGCAAAAGCGAAACCAGCACTGAATATTAAAACTCACGTTGTTTATATTTTTTTATACTGGAAAGGAGTTCATCTTAACAGAAAAATACTAACAGATGGAAACAGCTGGTAACAATATCTTCTATAAAGGTGCAATCTACAGTTCAATGTTTTTACTCTACATTACATTTAATCTGGTCATTTGTATTGAATGTGCTCATCTTGCAAATGATTCAAGGCTGTCGAGGACAGTCATTGGTTCACACTCTAACATCTCTGTTAAGGACATTTAAAATAAACTTGGAGTGACATTTGTGATTACATTTACTTCCAAAAGACTCTAGCTTGTAAGAAATGGGATGCCTGTCCACAGTGAAACAAACAGCAGTCACTGACAGTAAACAAGGCATTCACTTGAAATCCATGCTAATGCTCTAAACCAAAGTATTGGTGAAAATTAAGTTTTAGTAACCATATTAAAATTATCATTGAAGTTGAATATTTGAAATATATCTCATAGCAATTTAAAAATTATTTTATTTTTTTGAAAGGCACTCATTGTAACTAATTTTAATTTGCTATTTAGAATGATTGGCTCTTAATTTCTGCAAATCAAGCCTTAGGAAAGACACTTTCCAAATAGAAACATGTATTAATTCTAGTAATATATGTAAATATATTTTAACAGTTCCTAATCTACTTCCCTGGAAAATATATTTGTAATCCTAGTATTTCCTTCAAAACCCAAAGTTTTGCAGTAATATCTCCTTGGCTTTTTGAACTTTTTCAATCTGTCTAGAATTTATCAATTTAATAAAACTTTTTACTGGAAATTATCTTCATTTCTAGATCATTAATGAAAATGAATAACTACATGAAACATGTAAGAAAGATGGCTTAAAGTTTTATGTTGTGCATTATGATAAGAAAAAAAGACCAGGTCAAAGATCTCCCAAATCTAATATCTGAATCTGTCTTTCCCTTCTACACTCTTATTTGGGAAAATTATCTGTTGGTATGTGATCTCAGAGTAGAAAATCATTGTGATCGTGAAAGAAAAAGCAAAAAACTTGGACTTTAAAAAGTTTGTTGCCTTTTTGTTTCCACCTGGAAAGGATAAACTTCTCTGAAAATAAATGGGTACTCATAAAAAGATTGAAGGACAAGTTACAATTTCTTCCAGTGGGAGAACATGGTTTGATGCTTCTGACTGAAATCAATGATATCCTAGTTAATGTGTATTGTAGAAAATTAAGAGATGCAAACAGAAGTTGTGAGGTTTATATCCAATGAGAAAGGAAATGTATTCAGAGCTAGAAAAACAATTTATTTATTGTTGGTTTCCTATATGTGGAAACACAATGTAGTTCATAAAAATTCAACAGATTGTGAACATTGGTAAGAGATGGATCTTAAAATAACATTCATACTGCCAACAGAAAGAAATAAATGCTAGCTGTAGCATTACAAACATTTATTAGAAAATCTGTGAATGCTTAACTAAGAAGTTAATTTTTGGTATTATGTATGACCCTGAGATTCTCCTTGAAACTTTACACACTTCTGCGCTTATTTTTGAACAGATAATGGAATTTCCCTCTGGATATATTCTAAACACAATTATTAAAGTTCCAAACGTGAAATATTTATTGCCAGTGAAAATGCTTGAACCAGAAAGAACAGAGCTTAACTTTTGTATTCAAGGTCTATTTTGCATTTTAAAGAATCTATCATTTCATGTCTGTGTTAAAGAAGAACATCATAGTGTCACTGTAAAACAAGCAAATTCTACTAAATTATGTATGTATGTCTACACCAGAAAGGACTCTAGCATTAGGCACTTTACATGAGAAATGGAAGACAAAGGTTCAAACTTTTTTTGTGAATAGTTAGTATAAAAACTTAAACCTTTTTCATCAAATTCTCAGATATAGTTCTAAATTTTTCATTGTTTTTAATATGTAAAACAGTAACAAAGACTGAAACAAAGTATTGAATCCTTCTGAAATACAAGAAGAAAACTTTATATCTCCAAATTTTACAGGGAAAGCCTTTTCCTTAACTGGAAACATTGCTGGAAAATGTCACATATCATTCCTTGAAACTTATTACCTTGTCTTTGTATTTAAATACATACTGCTTTATCTGACCAAATATTGGTCTTTCCATCATATTAATTGATAGAAAAATCTTGGCAGGTAGAAAATTGTAGATAGAATGAATATAACAAGAAATTATGATCAAACAAGAGAAAAACTATTAACAATTTTCTGATCAAAGCCCTGTCATTCTAGTATGATTTTTCAGATACTGTCAGAAAGATAACAAAGACAAAGCATTCTATACTTGGCTCAACTAGGAGGTAATGAGGGGGATATAACTCTGCCCTAATAGAAGTAATTTTGTTTCTGCATTAAAAAAAAAATATTCTGGCAGTAAATTAAATGTAATGAACTGTATACATTTAATTTTTTAACAAATCTTATATTCTCTCTCTTGTGTGGTCCAATTTATAGCAAAGATTTTTATAATTTAATGTCCAAATTAAGTAAATTACTTTTGGTTTTTTTTTAGGATAAAAAACCTTTAAACACTTTCACTGTTTTCACTAAGAAAATTTTTGTCTAGCTAAGTCAGGCAAGCGTCTTCCTAAGGTCCTGACTTCTCCCTTAAGAGTTGCCCTCTCTGTCTTCTACCTTTCTATAGAACAGAGAGAAAAAAAAAGGAGGATAGAAATTGAGGTCATTGCCTCATAGATTTCAATGTATGAAGTGGCACTTTTCTTGGAAGCTTCACAGTCATGAAAAGCATTCGTGAGAAGCCCTCTCTATGAGGCCTGACCAGGAAGTGAAGCTTCTTTTTTGGTGCAGTCTGGTTGGTTGGTTCGTTGTTTTTTTTTTTTTGTTTTCATAGGATATGTTATATATGTTACCTGAATTTATAAAGTAATGAGTACCTAGTTTTCTAAACTTATATTTTTTCTTTCTAACTCCTGCAGGAAAAAAATCTGCCATGCTTTATGTTGCATCTTCTCAGTTTCTCCACATTACTGAGAAAACTTGCCAATGTTGTCTGTTTCAAGACACCTAATTTTAACAATTGTTGTATGGTGACTGATGGTTAGAAACACACTGTCAAATTGTTTGAATAGTCAGCAACATACACTATAAGCACTGGAAAAAATAGGTGTGACTCTCAACTTGTTGTGTATCCAGAAGTTTCCCCAACTGATGTCATCCACTCCATGCTGGAAAGATAAAAACAGCTAGAAGAAAAGAAACGTAAATGTTCAGGAAATGCTAATAGTACAAATGTTTGCCTGCAAATACTAATATAGGAAGTGCCTATGGAGTGGTCCCAGAGATATCCAGTACTGGATTGCTCTGCATTCTCTTTGCTCTCTACTTTTTTACAATGAGGGTGGTGAAACACTGAAACAGGTTTCCCAGAGAGGTGGTAGATGCACCACACCGTCCCTGGAAACATTCAAGGGCAGGTTGGACAGGGCTCTGAGCAACTTGATCTAGTTGAAGATGTCCCTACTCATTGCAAGGGGGTCAGACTAGGTAACCTTTAAAAGTTCCTTCCAACCCAAACTATTCTATGATTCCATGTGTTTAAATCATTGCAATATATATAATTATACATTTATTATGATTTATTATTAAATTATTTTAATTTATAAATTATTTTAATTTTATAAATTGTTATTTAAAATTTATTATTATTTTAAATTTCATAATGCAACATTCTGGCAAATTCTTACTGTGTTTTCTTACTCCTTTCATTACCTCTGCTCTCTTCTAGCCTCTGGTTTATTATTTATTTATAAAACCTTCTTGTTATTCTGTCTGTATATGCTGAAGTGCTTTGTATTGGGGGAAAAAGGTGTCATTTATATTTTATAACTTCTTTCCTTTTACTTCATAGAAAGTATGGATTTTTTGCTTGTAAGTTTTCACTATTTATTTTTACACTAGAGTTTACAATTCTAGATATTGATTAGCTTGGAAATGTCTTAAATAATGTCTTAAATATATACTGATTATTGTTCCTACATTTCTGCTCATACTTTTTTCCCCTCAAATAATACATTTCATAGTTTTAAAATTCATAATGCTCACTTTTGTAATAGATGGCCTTTCCTTTTACCAAACACATTATCTGTCAAGTGAGATATATCACAGTGCTCTCCCATATTGAGTAAATGGATTTCAAAAGAAGAAAATGTTTTCTGCAACTTAGAAATTCTGTAGTTATTTTGTATTTACAATTTGAGTCTCTTAGCACATCACAGATTTAAGTGCTACATGTTTTATTTTGCTCAGATAAAATAAACTACTGTTCAGGATCTTATCAGTCTGTTCTTTAATGTGTTTTGGGGACTTAGTGATATACATCATTGTAATGGATCCAAACAGTAAAGCTTTCCTTGACAAAGTGCACTCTCACTTACCTTCAAAATCTAGGAATAACATTCCTGATATTAGTATTCCAGTCATGAGAATCTTCCTAACAGATAGATGTATTTAGACACTTAAATAGGAATTTCCAATTAATTTGGTCTAGCATTCCTGTTTATGTAAAGGCAGTAAAATAACTGTTGAAACAAATTCTGGGTCATAGTATGTACTTCTTTAGTTATTAAGAAGAAAACAAATCACAGCACTTCTATCTTAGAACAAAGACATTACTCCGTTAGAATCCATAATAAAATGAAAATATGAGTTATAGACTGGGAAGAAAATTCCATATGCTAAAGCTAAATTGTTCACAATTCTAGGGATCACTTCACAGCTGACTTTGAGACTAAATCTTACCATTCATCTGCATCCTTTCTCAGTCATCAAAGAGGTGATGGACATCTCAGTAAGGACGAACTTAAATGTTCTTCACCTGCAGAATATGCCACAACAACGCACAAGAAGAATAAAAGAACATTTCATACCAACTATGATCTCAGGATTTACATCTCTGGAATCTGAATCTATCTCTTCTGAATTCCCTGATGCAATTAACTATTTTGTGTGCTTCTGACTGGTGATCTTATGGATATGTTAATTGAACAGACATAAACAACCATTTCAAGCCAATCAAGAAGGAATATAAAAACTCCATCATACAAAACTTGAAAATTAGAATTAGAAATTGGTCTTGTTTGTGTGTGAGATGTGAATTTTTTTACTGTCACAAGTACTTGTGAAGTTTGATTAAATGTTGAAATTTAGGGAAATACTGGGCAATTCCCTCCAAAGATTTTTTTCATGTATATATTTATTATGTTCTTCAACAACTTTGATAAGATTTATTTCACCAAAGTTTTTATGTCTGAAAATTAACCTTTCATGGTAGAATGCAGAGTACTAGATGGTTCAAAGGAAATTGGAGTGAAGTTTCTTAGACAGCTATTGTAGATGTCTATATGTGGTCAAATGAATCATACACAGCATGTCTAAACAAGATTTAGTCAAGCTGAATGAAGAGAGGTGGAATTCAACCTATATAGAGTCAGTGTCTTTTTCCTTTAACAGATCTTATTTCAAGTTATAGTGCATCTATATTTATGTATAATAAAATACTTAGGACAGAGTTTCACTTAAATTTCCAAACGAAATTCATCACATTCTAAGATGTGTATGTAACATACAGGAGTAATAATCACCTAGAATTTTGTAACGAAAGGTGGAAATAATAAAATGTCAATCAAAATCTTAGTGTTGTTATTATTATTACTGTGTTGTGGCTTGGGCTGGGCAGTCACTAAAATGAATGTCAGATGCTCTTTTTTATCTCTCCCCCCTTCAGAGAGGAGAGAAAATGAGACAGAGAGAATTAGGAGTTTAAAAGAAACTAAACTACTTTAATGAAATATTATTAATAAAATAATGTTATGAGAAAGATAATAATGATTAATAAGAATATAATGAAATACATAAAATATATAAAAAACTATATATTGAGATTCCAGGATAACAATCATGTCACCAGCAGGCACTGGGAAAGTCACAGACTGGACTCAGCAATGGATGAGAGCTGGATTCAGGAGCTAGACTCAGGAACATATAGATTGGGATCAAAGCTAGGTGAACACTGGCCATTGAAGAAAAAGACTGACATCTTTGCTTTTTTTAAGCATGATGTCAGTGGGATGGAATACTCTGTTGGTCAGAGTAATCTGTCATCTGTCCTTTCCACTTCAGATCCTCTAATGGGGCAAATAACAAAACTAGCTTTCCTTGGTTGTTATAACAATAAGTATAAGCAAGAGCCTCTCTGCATACCATTCTTTGGTATTCACTACAAACATCAGACCTTCTCTACTAAAAGCAGACACTGTCCAAAAAATCTGCTGTAAACTTCAGAACTAGAAGAGGCTTAACTGGAATATAAAATTACTAGAAAGAAAAATGATTCTGTTTTACCTCAAACCAGAACAAACTCTTCAATGTTAGGATATGTTACTACTTTTCATATGACATGTCCAGTTTAATTTACTGTGGTTAATAACTATTAACTGTAACATTGCTATAGCCACTGAAAAGAAATTAGAATGTGATTCAAATAGAGATCTTTTTTCTATGACTTTAGTCACTTTTGCAAAAGTTATCATCATATTTCTAAATTAATATATTTTATATAGGTTAATCACCGTATGTAATTTATTCAGGTAACTGCCAAGACTGATCCATTCAGAATGTCACCTTCAAGGTGCTGTTAGTTTTAGCTAGAGGTAGCTGTTGTGAGAGCAGCAAGAGAAGATTACTAAGTGCTTTCCACCAGTCCTTTTTTTGGTTTCATCAGATTTTCTGTCTTACACTTTTTTATCTACTTTGGTGCATGAATGAAAAAAAAGTCTAAAAATACCCATAAGCGGAATTTTGAGAAGTAGTAATATTAGGCAGTGATTCTATTTTGGGGGATCTTAGTTGGCATACACTGCAGAGATTTGATTTTTAGTAGTGGGATGCTTTTTAAATTTTTGAAATCGATAATCATTAAAGTGTCTCCAGTGATTGTACTACAGACTGAGATGAGCAAAATAAGACGTTCAAATATCTTAGTCATCTTCTTAGTCCTCCAAAGTCTTCAGAACAATTCTCACAAGTATGCATCAGCAATGAAATGAGAATTCAAATGTGCATCAGAAGGCTTCCCAAACTGCCACAAAAACAGTGTTTCTAAACTAGGACTAACCTTAAAAAAAGGTTTTCTTGAGCATCATTATCTCCTAAGTGTGTAAAAGTGCTTTCTAGAATACAATTTTCAGATTGTATTGTCACCCAGCCTAAAATCTCCTTTAGAATTTACAGTGAAAAAATTGGACAACTTAGCTATTTCATGTACCTCACAGTATAAAAGCTAAGGGAAATGCAAACAGCTTGAATTTAACCAATTATTTCAAATAGCATAAATTAAATATGTGGAGAACAGGAAAGAATTCATGAAGAAAAATAGAAGTAATGGAGAATAATTCTGAAGAATTTCAAATCTTTACAGAGTAGATATGCACACCCAAATATCTGTATGTATATAATTTCATAATCATTCTGACTGAAACATATATATTTAACATATATTAAAAACAAGAAAACAATTGTTTCAGAAGAAGAAAAATTTTTAAAATATGTCAAACAATTTATATTGTCTGTGTCTTCTTACCTTTATGTTTCCTCATATTATTTTTGTTTGAGGTCACATAGATAACTGAATGATTTCTGAAGAAATAAAAAAGATTTAGTATCAACATTTCACTAGAATAAAAAATATTCCCTCAACTTATGTTGACTTGAAAAACTTAACTTCTGGCAGTTAATGTAGAATTTATATACTTTGGTTTTAAAAATAGTAACAAGTTTTTTTCTTTTTCATTCTTTAAGAAATACATGAATCAAATGTTTCTGGGAAACATTTTATATGTATTTTATATATATATATGAACCATATGCATGTATGTATATACGAACTACAAATATATATGCATTATGTATTTTATATGCATAATATTAGGGGGTGCTGGTGGGGAGCTGTTAGGAGTTTTTTGCGGTTCATGGTAGACTTCACATAATCAAAAATCTATTACAAGGGATTTTAATAACAGCAATAGTAGCAATAATAATGAAGGGTAGCACACTTCTTTTCACAGAATAACAGAATCATATGGGGTTGGAAGGGACCTCTGGAGATCATCTAGTCCAACCCTCCCTGCCAAAGCAGATCCACCTAGAGCACGTTGCACAGGAACTTGTCCGTGTGGGTTTTGAATGTCTCCAGAGAAGGAGACTCCACCACCTCCCTGGGCAGCCTATTCCAGTGCTTTGCCACCCTCAAAGTAGCGAAGTTCCTCCTCATGTTTAGGTGGAACTTCTCATACTCAAGTTTGTGCCCATTTCCTCTTGTCCTATCCCTGGGCACCACTGAAAAAAGACCAGACCTGTCCTCTTGACAGCCACCCTTTAAGTATTTATAAGCATTGATCAGATCCTCCCTCAGCCTTCTCTTCTCTAGACTAAAAAGACCCAAGTCCCT